>JAAFCE010007744.1:24150149-24178809 GCA_013389805.1 Trigoniulus corallinus
GGGGGGGGGGGGGGGGGGGGGGGGGGGGGGGGGGGTTGAGCCATAGGCAGCGATTGGAAACGCAATTTTCATTTGTCAGTGTCAATGTCGACCCAACATTTAGGGGGGGGGGGTTGTAACCCCCAAAAAACCCCCCCTTCAATCCGCGCCTGTGTGGAGAGGCACTGTTAGGTAGGCATCAGGATAGGCAGACATGGTGGTGGAAAGAGGAGGTGAAGGAAATAGGGGATCAGGTTTCCAAGACAGACTATGTCATGCAAAGAAACATGTCAGGAAGACCATTGCCCTGGAAAAGTGCCAGAAGTATGAGGCCTTATATGAAAAGTTGGGGACAAGGGAAGGAGAGAAAGCAGTTTTTAGCAGTTTCAACCAGCGGAGGAAATCTAAAGGTGGGAGGAATACTACCACAGCCTTTTAAATACAGCTACCTATGCAACAGTTACAGACAGCAACCCAATCACTCCACAGGCAGTGGACAGGGTGAGCAACGATGAAATAGTCACAGCCCTTCACAAAGTGAAAGGTTACAAAGATTTCTTTGGAGCGAGAGGGGCAGAGAAACCCTCAGTATGCTTCCTGTTTAATGGGGTGTGAAGCCATGGCCCAGTGTGATGCACTATACCATCTATACCCAAAAGGGCGCTTGCTACATGGTGTAAAACATGCAAATGGATGAGCCATATTTGGTGTAGGAGCTCGTACCTTGGCAATGGATTAGGGGAAATGCCCAAATCAAGAATGGATAGACCAATGACAAATAAGCATAGGAGGGTTTGGCCATAGGTTGGCAGTCGGCTGCATAAAAATATCACCCAGTCTAGATGTCCAAATGGAAGAACAATGCCACAAACCCTGACTTTGGCGGGAAAAGTGTTAGTTTATATGGCAGGGGGAATAATGGATATTTGAAAGTGCATTCAAGTATTGCTGTATATGGCGCAACATCATCACTAATAGTGAGAATATGGGTTAGCATAATGGTCTTAATACGAATACAGTGTATCTCTCAATATTTGATTAAAATTGTGCTAAAAGAACTTCAAAAGTCATTGAAGTGTAAAGTTTTAAAGATACGAACTTCAAGATATTTCCAAATAAGGACTTATTCTCCCACCTCCCTTACCCCACTCAATAACGTTCATTTCGACAATGGCATGTCGACAAACAAAACATATTTATTGATTTCATTCTTTACGTTGAAAGAATTATTGCATGTGACAAGTGAAATTGCTACTCTACTAAATGATGCTCACCATGGTGCTGTTCTTTTGTTACTTACTAAAATGGGATTCCATTTTAAGAAATAGCAACATCGGCGCACCACATATTATTATTAGTTGGGAAATGGTTCGCCATTTTCAGAAAGTTGGTGAATACGGGCCGTAATACGGGTATGAGGAAATATAGGAATGCCAAACTGCGCCATTTCAGCACCGACACCACCATAATACTACAACGTAACAACGATAAAAATACTCTAGAACAGCCTTACACTGTATAACCAGAGTAATGACAGTCTGGTATACCAATACGTATTTCTCGCCATCAAAACAATCGTAGTGATCTTTGGATGGGGCCATTACTGACGCACATCATAATCACTAACTCTTCATCACACATTCTTTGCTAGTGGCAGATGACGGCCAGCGCTGGAGGTGCTTCTGGCTTACCTGCCCCTGACAACATCAACACCATGTTAGAGGAATGGACGCCTGGGACATTGTCTCCCAATATGTCGAGGACAAACTACAAGGAAAGAAATGTGCGTTAGGCCGACAATCTTCGCAGGCTCACTATAATTACGAGTGAAGCATGTTTCACATGCCAAAATAAAAAACTTCTGATCATTGAAGTTTAGCAACGCAACCCTAGCTAGTACTAGTAAGAGTGACTGCTTTGGAACACTGCAGTGGTGTAGCGTGACTGGGGCGGGGAGGGGGGGGGGTTGCGGCCTGCCATGGGAGGCAAAGTTTCACAATAATAATAAATTTTGAACTAATTGTTGTTGTTTGTTGGAGTTTTAGGGCCCATCGACGTCAATGGTCAATAGTGCCCAGAAAGACAGACACGCCATGGTGGCGGGGTAGACCGTCATCCCACCGTGGCGGCAGTGGGGAAATGAAAAGCAAAACCAAACCAGACAAATAAATAGAAAGGCAAAACCAAACCAGACAAATAAATAGAATGGCAAAAGTCAACCTGACACAAAGATAAAAAGACAAAAGCCAACACAAACACATAAAAAATAAAGGCACAACCCATAAAGGAAACAATAAAAGGCAAAGCCAAGGAGTGACAGCTCCGCCCTTTTCGTGTCCTCATACCAAAAGAGCGCCACCTAGTAGATGGTTTGCTGAAACTACTTCTTTACATTTAATAGCTTGCATATTTACAACTATATAAATAATAATTAGAATGATTTAAAAGTAGTTATCAAGTGCCAGATGTATATTTATCACCTTCATCATCATCTCACCCTCCTCATGCCTGTGGTGGGGTCGGTTCTGCGCGTTCTTATCCTCCACTCTTGCCTATCACCCACCAAGTCCCTCTCCATCCTGCACGTCTCCATGGTCCTCTGCACCACCTGCTCCCACGTTCGATTGGTCTTCTCCTACCCCAGGTGCCTCCAATTACATGGAGACACATAATGGACCTAATACGTCCCTCCTCCTCTCTCCTCATCTACCATCCTACCATCTCACTACCATCTATCCATCCATCCATCCTACCATCTCAACCACTTCTCCCTAATGTTTTCCGCAGTGTCTCCCACTCCCAAGCTACCTCTAACGTAAACATTTCAGGAAATACGAGGGGAAATCAAAAAGTAAAGGGACATTTGAGATAAGGGGCATTTATCCTAATGATAGAAATGGGAATCATACCTCATTTTTCTACATAATCTCCCTGGACTTCAATGCACTTTTCCTAACATTTCATAAGTTTTTTTATTCCGTCAGAAAAAAATGTTTTTGGTTGCATCTGCAACCAATTTTGCACCGCATCAATGACTTCTTCGTCACTTGCAAATCTTCTTCCCCTTAGGGCTTCCTTTAATGGCCCAAACAAATGAAAATCACTTGGAGCCAGGTCTGGGCTGTATGGCAGGTGTTCCAGCAATTTGAATCCCAAGTCCCTTATTGTGTCAGTCGTCCGTTTGGCAGAATGCGGCCGAGCATTGTCTTGCTTCAGGATGACACCTTTTCGCAGTTTTCCACGACGTTTTGATCTGATTGCAGGTTTCAGTTTAGTTTGCAACACATCACAATAGTTCTCACTGTTCACAGTTTCACCTCTTGGGGTGAAATGAACAGCTACTACACCTTCCATGTCCCAGAATATGGTCAGCATAATCTTACCAGCTGATGGTTGACATTTAAATTTCTTCGTGTCTGGTGATGATGGATGTTACCAAATCATGCTTGCAGTCTTAATTTCTGGTTCATGATGATGAACCCAAGTTTCATCTACAGTAATGATTTGCTGTAAAAATCCATCTCCCTCACCATGATAATGGGCCAAATGTTTATGAGCAATGTCCAACCTTTCTGCCTTATGCTGTGCTGACAATTCTTTTGGGACCCACCTTGCACACACTTTCTGAAAATTTTGCCTGTCATGTAGGATGGAATATGCTGAGCCATGACTTATATGTAAAGTATTGGCGATTTCATCTACTGTGATTCTTCTGTTTTCCTTAACCAGAGCCTCAACGACAATCACATTGTCCTCAGTGGTTGATGTTGATGGCCTTCCCGATCTTTCTTCACATAAAGAAGTTCTTCCCTGTTTGAAGCGCTCTATCCATTCATAGATCTTGCTTCGTGATAAACAGTTGCCACCATGCTGTGCTTGCATTCGACGAATAATGTCTGCAGGTTTAGCACCTTCTGCAAACAAAAAGCGAATCACTGCCCTCATTTCCTCCTTGGTGCAGATCAACAAGGGAGCTGACATGTTTAACGAGCTGCTACACTCCAAAATCTAGCGTGGGAATCACAAGTTACACGTTGTATAGAGGTGTTGACAACTAACCTCATTCATCACAGGATAGGAGCAGTGTTACGAAACTCTGAGAAGAGAAATTTAAAAAAATCCCTTTACTTTTTGACTTCCCCCCGTATATATATCACCGGGATGGAGCAAAGGAGTAGTAGTTGTGTGTGCTGCTGTAAATTGCTCAAACTCCATGAAATCCACTCCAGCACTCCATATCATCATCTCATTCTTATCCCGCCTGAGGCGGGTCAGATCTGCAGGTTCTAATCCTCCACTACCACCTATCCCCCACCAAGTCCCCCCACCCCGCACGCTTCCGTGTCCCTTTACACCACCAGCTCCCACGTCCGTTTTGGCCTTCCGCTATCACTGGTGCCCCCAATTACCAATGCCCCCAAGTCCCACAATGGATCTAAGAAGCCCCTCATCAAATGCCCATACCACCTTAACAAGTTGCCGCATCTTTTCCGTAATGTCTCACCCCCAAGCTACCTCTAACGTAATGATTTCTAATTTGCCAGATCGTGACGCCCCACTCATTTAGCATAGCATTTGCATCTCAGCCACTTGCATTTGCCATTCATGGTTCTTCCTAACTGCCAAACACTGAGCCAAACAGCATAGTGAGCCTGATGACGGTTCTGTAAAATTTACCCTTCGACTTTATTGGGACCCGGTGGTCGCACAGGACCCCACTTGCCTGTCTCCACTTCAGCTATCCTGCATTAATCCTATGGATCACATCAGAATCTATTTCTGCATTGCTCTGGAAAACTGATCATATATAAAGACACTCTTGCACCACTGGAATTCCCTTCCCCCCTCAACGAATCTCACCTCCTTCCCCTGGCCACTAAAATTCAAAGCTAGGAGCACAGTCTTCTTCATGCTCACCTTAAGACCCCCTCTTTCCATTGCTATCTTAATGTCTTGTAATAAGTGTATATATAAAGAAATTATTTTTTTCCATTAAAAACATGTGAAACTGAGCAATTTATTTATATGTTGAAATTAGCAGCAAGCAGTTTACATTCTTTATTAAGAACAATCAAAGAAAGTGCATAATTGCCTGTTTTAGATGCTTGAAATACATGTAGTATCTGTGTTGTAGCAAACCATCCGCTTGGTGCGCCACTGTATAAAACTATGACACAAAAGTCAATGGGAAAGAGGCGGAGCTGGTACTCCTTACAGACTCATTGGGCAAAGCCAAATAAACAGAGAAATAAAGGCAAAAGGGCCAAAACGACACAAAAGTAAAAGGCAAACGCCAAAAAGTGGTAAAATGAAATGGGTCTATAATTTGTTGGTCGGCTACTATCACACTCCTGAATCGCACTCCGACAGTCCTCCATCCACCATGGCACAAATCCTCGTAGTGGGTTGCATGAGCTTTGGGGGATGGATGCCAATGCTGCTACGACCACTGAGCCCATGAAAATCACACAGTGGACAAAAGTGGATATGGTGAGCAAACTCCTCTCAGTCCTCCTGATGCAGACACCACAGTGATGGGTGTTGGGGCAATGCCCCATTTCCACTGCTAATCTAGATTGGGAAGTGGTCACTTCCACAAGGGTCTGACAGAACCTCCCACTGCAAACCTGGTGCCAACCCAGGAGAGCAGATGGATAGGTCTATGGATAGGTGCCCCCACGCATGTGATGACTGCCCTTAGACAGTCATCACATGCGTGGGGGCACCTGTGTTTAGCACAATGAGGCCATTGTGTGACACCCATTGTTCCACGTGGAGCCCTCGGGGGTTGTGACTGTCCAAGCCCCATTGAGAATTATCGGCATTAAAATCACCCATAATCAGGAAGGGTCTTGGAAGCTGGGCTGTGAGGGAGTT
Organism: Trigoniulus corallinus; assembly: GCA_013389805.1. NCBI lineage: Eukaryota > Metazoa > Arthropoda > Diplopoda > Spirobolida > Trigoniulidae > Trigoniulus > Trigoniulus corallinus. The sequence continues at coordinate 24,156,006 of JAAFCE010007744.1, forward strand.
GAGGTCTGCCCATGGGATATCAAACCCAGGAGGCATGCAGAGGAAACATAGAGTGGTGGGCACATCCAGTTGCAATGAGACCGCCACTGCCAGTAGAGGTGTCTGCCACAGGCACCCATTCCGGATAAGGATAACCACCCCTCCCACAGGGTGGCTACCTTGCAGCCGGGTGCCTGCATATGTGGTGTACCCCCTAAACGAAAAGGGCATATCACTATGACACAGGATCTCTGGAGGGAGATGCAGACAGGGTTGTGCCTTGAGATCAGCAGTGTGATATCGTCCCTCTTTTGGGAAAACCCTCGACAGTTCCATTGTAGGAGATTTACCATCATGTGGGCTTAGGTGGCTTGTTTCTATTCCTCCCATTTCTCCATCCCACTGCAGAAAAGGGTGGGTGCATTCAATTGGGTCTTCCTCCTCTATCTCGAAGGACGTATTCAATTGGGTCTTCCACCTCCATCTCGAAGGAGGAATTCCCATCTCGAAGAAGGAATTCCCATCGTGCCCTCACTTCTTTCTGCCGTTGGCCAGAGAGCCTGGGTGGACGTACCAAAGACACACGCCCCACTGCAGGAGTGGGAGGTGTCCCTAGTTTCTTTCCACCTGTCTCACCCACCACCCCTTCCATGGAAGAGGCTGGCTGGGCTGAGACAAGGAGGGAGGCCTTCAAGGGAGATCATAGAGAGGCATCTGGGGCCTCCAAAGAGGCTGGCACCGCCATTATTGGGGGGGGGGGCATGCATGGGCCAGAGGCGGTGGTGGAGCCAGAAGAAGCCATGAAAATTTGGGTTCGGGGTCCCGCTGGCAGCCAATGCTAGAACAGACCGGCACCCTATTGACGCTGTGGGCCCGAGTGGGCATCAAACGAATGAGAGGGGGAGGTGAGGTAGCATGTCCGTCTGGGTGCAGACAGACGACACGGCAGAACCTGGATAGGACACCGCACGACTGGGGGTCCCCAGCAACGCTAGCAGCTGCTGTGCATCCCGAAAGCTGATACCCTTCTGGACAACGCAACTCCTGGATCACACGTTACTGCAGCCAAATGAGGCAATCCTGAGAAGAGGCCGGGTGGTTGCCCTTACAGTTTATACAAAAAGGTCCAGTCTTACAAGACTCAGGGGAGTGGTCTCTCTGCCCACAAGTGCCTCACATGGCCTTGGTAGAACAGGAGTTCTGGCCATGGCCATATCGCTGGCACTTGAAACACCAAAGTGGGCTCGGTATGAAGGCACATACTGGTAAATAGAGGTAGCCAGCCATGATGCCTACCAAAGGTCAGCACTAAGGTGTCAGAAGGGTGGGATTCTCCATCCCATCGAACCAAGGGGTGGCGGACAGCCACCACACCCTTGTCCCTGAGCTCTTCTGACTCCCTGCATAGGTCGGGCACTGCACCACACTTCTACTGGTGTTTAGGGTGCGATGGGGTTTGACCGCAACAGGGATGTCACCGCATTTTCACTGGTGCCTCCACTAACAAGGTGCCATTGTGCAGTTTCTTGACTGAAGTCACATCACTGCCAATGCCCTTGTTGGCTTTAACAATAAGGAAGGGCGACGCCTTCCCCAATGCTGCACCATCCTCCCTGGATATGGAAAGAAATCAGGGAGGATAGGAAGAAGGTGTGGATGTTGGTTTGACTGCACCTAAGACCTTAGATGCAGGAACATGCTTTGCATCGGCGGTGGAGCCCTGCACCTTAAGGCTAACAGGCCATTGCCTCTTGCTAAGGGAAGGTGCCATTGCCATAGACGCCACAGGTGCGTTCCCTGATCCAGTTGGCTGACTGGGGGAATGTAGCCTCTTAGTTGGAGGAGTGTTTGGCTCAAAGGCTGCTGACCCACTCAGTTGGGTGGCACCGAGCCTGCCATCTTCCTGCTCAACACAGGACAGTAAAGAAGAAGAATGTAAAGGGGTGGGGTTATTTGATGAGACCCCCAGCCTCTGTTTAGTTGCCATAATTTAAATTATTATGAATTTCCTGCCCACAGTCCAACACGGGGACGCCCATTCGGGTCGTCAAGATTCCTCAGACAGGATACTGCAAGGGTGGCATAATCCCCGAGTACCAGACCATTGGCATCGGGGTTGTCCACTCGCAGCAACCCTAGGAGGCATAACCACCTATGCGCCCCTGGCCGGTTGACCAAGACCGTGTATCTGCCTTGGCCGCCCGTTTTCCCTGGAAGCTGTGGCCAAATTGATGTGTTGGGCCGTAGGTCGCAACCTTAATCCTCGATGTCTGTCAGCCACCTCACCAGTGTGGGGTAGCGCAGAGACATTGCAGGACATGCGCCTCCTCAATCACCAGGATCCGCTTTTCCCAGGGGTGTGGGTCTCCACGCACGGCTAACATGTGTGTAGGTGGTTATTTATGGTCACCTCAGTGAGGAGCCTGTTGGTTGAAGTGGAGTAAGGCAAGCAGAGCCTGTGGAGTAGGAGGGTCCCAACCGAGTTGAAGGTGAAGTTTTACAGGGCAGTGGTTAGGCCCGTTATGCTATAGTCACTTCACAGAATGCAAATAGCTGAGAGGCGAATGTTGAAGAGCTAATAGAATTAGGAATGAGTACATCAGCGGTAGCTTGTCGGGTGATTGACATCGCCAAAAAATGGGGGAGAACAGATTGGGGTGTATGGATACGTAAAGAGAAGAGAGGAGGAGGAGCTTGTTAGGTCAATTTCAATAATTCAGGTGGTTGGAAGCACCCGGGGCAAGAGGAGCCCAAGCAGGCTTGGAAGCAGTTTGTCCATAAGGATGAGGCGGTGTATGGGGTGGACGGGGACCTGGTGGAAGATATACGGGAGTAGAGGGCCAGAACCCACAGACCCGACCCTGCCACAGGCGGGATAAATGGTTGCTTTTAGCTTTTCAACATAAGCAATATAATTACACTACGCACTGTAAATTTTTAGCAAAGGAAAAAAATCGATGTGATCCATTAATTTCGTAATTAACACGTTAATATTTTTCTCAAACAGCCAAAATGCTGCCCCTAAATTTTGGCGCCCCGGACAAATGCCCGGCTTGCCCCTTCCTAGAGCGGGCCCTGAGGGACGACTGTACTTGAGGGAGTGATAAGCCTTTCATGGCAACATAAAAGAGCGTCACATGAAAACGCTTCTCTGTGGGACACTATTATACTGCAGGAAAGCTGAGGAGATGGTTTTACCCACATGCACTCTGAATGTCTTATTCAACAAAAGGCTTTGGAGGAAGAGGGGCAAACGACCCCTGAGCCTACATTGGTCAAAATTCGTTAAGCAGCCTATTTATATTTAACAACAGCTACCATGTAGTTCTGAGAACTGTGGACCACTGCAAACGTCCTACCCAGTTTCTCAGCCATCTCACATGGCAGTAGTACGTGTCTCCCTTGGACAAGGAGACCAGAGCACATGGTGGTAAATATATTCCCTGGATTTTCCAAAGCATATCCCAGACTTATTTGGAAGCCTGACTGGTAACCAAACTTGTACAAGCAAACACACCCATTCAGGATAAGGATCGCCACTCCTCTTACAGGGTGGCTTCCCTGCTGCCTTGTGTTGGTGAATATAGTGTACTTTCATAAGGAATTGGGGGTAGCACTATGGCACAGGATCTCCTGGAGGGAGATACATAAGGAAGTGTGCCATGAGATCAGCAGCTTCCTGCTTATGGAAGAGACCTGGACAGTTCCATTGTAGGGAATTTACCATCAAATGGGTTTAGGTGGCTTATTCTTATTCCTCGCTTTCTTCCATCCCACCACAGAAAAGGGAGGACTGTCTACCAGGGTGTCATCCTCCTCCATTTCAAAGTAAAGTGGGGCATCCTGCCACCAGGTGATTTTGACCATTGTCCAGTGAGCCTGGGCGGTCTGACCAAGGACATATGCCCCACTGCAATAGCAGGGATGTCCCTACCTTCTTTGTCCTTGTCACCCGCCACCTCCTCCTTGAATGGGGCTGGTTGGGCTGAGCCAGGAGAGGAGGCCTGAAGTGGCTGGCACCGCCACCATTGTGAGGGGGGGGGGCAGTTCAGACATTTGTGATACTGTAAATGGTGGGTCTGCAGTTGGGAAAATCGCGCCGGGGCATATACTGACCAATAAAAATTGTATACACAGGGTCTCTCATTTTTGATCATTTCACAACCCTTCACTCTTACAGCCGATCATAGCTCTGCCACTAATTTATCGATATGGTGGTTATGGCTTTTAAAATGTTAAAGTAACACTAATATCTTATGTCGCTGGGGCTAAGGTTATTCTTAACGGTTTGTTTGAAATATACATATGTCTAAGTTGGAAAACAATACACACAACGCGTATCTTGTTTCACAAAACTTAATAAAAGGGCCTCAAAATAGAAATAGCCTAGGGCCCCACAATATCCCAGCCAATATTCCTGCATCTTCCAGACGCCTGACTGGAACGTCCCCGATCAGAACTTGTTCAGGGAACCAACAGACCCGACCCTGCCACAAGTGGGATACAGTATGATGATGATGATAATGGTCAAAACAAAAGTCTGCAGAGAGTGTGAAAAAAGATGTTTGTGAAAATTTATCACCTATGTCAAAGAGATCTATTGCATAGAAAGGTATTTCTGATGATGAAAGTGATTTACAAACAGTTTGCAGATGGTGTATACCTTACCAGATAGACAATTGAAGTGAAATGCAATTTTATTTAAAGTTTATATAAATAATTTTCTGCTTCCCAAAGAAATTTATTAAGAAACCTATTTTCTTTAACATCAACAAACTTTTTCTATGTAGTTGTACATTCATGTTAATTCGTTATTTTGGAGTTATGCAAATTTTAAAAATGATGGAACATCCCTCATTTTTCGATAGACTCATAGTCTCATTTTATGTGAATCCCTGTAGTGATACAGGCTGTGCTTGAAGATTGGGCTTCAAAAAGTTTTTGTTCTTGTCAAAACCAACCTAGCAAAGGCTTTTGATAACGTCGACCACAGTTCTCTTATAGCATTAATAGTTTCCTGCCAGCTAAATCCCTTTCTTACCAATCTGCTACTGCCATATCTAGAAAACCATAGAGTTATCTCTTGCTCTACCCTCTCTCAGCATAATCTCCTCCATGGGGTTCCCCAAGGATCAGTATTGAGGTCCTTCTCTTGAACCTAGCCGCTGCAGCCTTACTACAGCACAGTAGGGATGGCTGACATGGTCCTTTGCTGATGACAACCTCTTTGGGAAAGCTGGCCTTCCTGGTGATCTAACTAATTCTCTTCAGTCTGCGAAAACCCTCCTTGGGGGTCTCAATCAATGGTATGTGTCTCTTAAGATGTGTTTGCAATTTAATAAAACCCAAGTTTTAGTGTTACTTCCAAAGCCCTTGAGAGAGGGGTTTAACGTATCTTCTAACCTATTGTCTCCCCTTTGAGTTCTTGGAGTGTATGTAGATAGTTGTCTCTCTTTTTTTCCAGCTAAATTTGACAGCTGTTCCAAAGGTTACATCAGGTAGTACAGTCGCTTATACAATTATCGGCCCCAGTATTAATTGGTATAAGCCAAACCTGGGAGCGGCGAGTTGCGTTGGACACACCAGTTCTCGTCTGATCACTGAAGTTAAGCAACGCAAGCCCAGTTAGTACTGACATGGGTGGTCGCTCGGGAAAGCTGGGTACTGCTAATACCCAATAATTGTTGCATTAGTGTAGTGTCTGTGCAGTATATGCATTAGAACTATACAGTGGACGGGTCTCTAATGACCTTGTAGTTGACGGGACCTTAAACTCCAACCAACAACAACAACAAATAAGTCAAACCTGACTAAAAATATTACTCACAGCATATAACAAGGTTCTAAGGGCAGGTCTCCAAATCCACTATGGAGCTAGGATTACTGTGGTGTGCTGCAAATATAATCTCTTACCATTCTTTCTTTTTCTACATCTGTGTAACCTTGTTATTGTTGCAAATGCTCTTTGATGTGTGAAGCAGCCCTGTCAGTATATTGTTAACTTGTTTCAGGCCTCTTCCAGTGTCAGGGAACCCCAGTAGTTCATGTTTGTTCTTTCTGTCTTCATCTGACATCCAAAGAAAATTTTTTTCCATACATCTGTTTTCATCTTTGGAACACTGTTCTCAATACAAATGTCTAACAAGTTGCTGCCACTTCAGGAAAGTGCTGTATGAGTATTTTCTGAGAACTCTCTAACAGATGTCAATATAATGTAGTGTGTGGTCTGTGCTTATGCATGTGAACAAAATGAATAAATAATTAGGGCCCAAAGAGACAGTCACACCATGGTGGGCATGTAAAGTACCATGGTGACAGTTAAGAAGCTTATACGACCAATAAACAATAATCAAAAAACAGGGTAAAGCCAAAAACGTACACAAAGATAAAAAGGTAAAAGCCAAAAGAACAAGAGGATAAAATGGCAAAAGTCCACAGTGAGACTCCCAACAGTGGTTACACCATGGTTCCTCCTCATTCTGCAGTAAGTGGGTGTGGGCGAATATGGTGTGATGAATTCAAAGCCAGGCAAGAACAACTTTCTCCATCCGTGATGGATGGCATGAGGACCCCCACGTTTCAAGGGTGTCCCTTTACGTGCAGACGTTGTTAGTGGACTCTGCACAACAGTGGGACTGCCACAAGAAATGCACGGCCTGCCAAACAATTTATAAAGCATTGGATGTAGGGACGGCATAGACATCTGCAGTTTTTGTTTGTTGTGTTTCACTCGTGTTTTTCAGGCCCCTCAACAATTCATCCACTGTATAGTTCTAACGCAAAGACTGCACAGACACCACACTGATGGAGCGATGTTTGGGTAATCACAGAACCCAGATTTCCCCAGCAGCCACCCATGTTAGTACTAGCTGGGGTTGCATTTCTTGACATCAGTGATCAGATGAGAACCGGTGTGTCCAATGAAATAGGCATCTACCCATCTTCTCCATGCAGGCAGGTCACATGACGGGCATGGGAATCAGCCCTCTCATTGCCAATGATGCCGACATGCCCTGGGACCGACATAAAGATTACAATTTGCCCTGGTGACAAATGACATCTTCGATGTAAAGGGCGTTCAGCAGCTGAAGAGTTAAAAGGGAGTAAGTTATCATCTTCATTATCATACCCTCATTGCACTTGCAGCAGGGATGGGTCTGCAGGTTCTAGTCCTCCATCCCATCTATCTCCCACCAGGGCCGTGTCCACCCAACACACTGCCATATCCTTATGGCCAACTTGCTCCCACGTCTGCTTTGGTCTCCCATGCTATTGGTGCTTCTGACCACCTGCATTCCTGAAATGGACCTAACAAGTTCTTCCTCTCCTCTCATTATGCGTCCTGACCATCTCAACCTATTCTCCCTCATTTCTTTGGCAATGTTCAACACTCCCAGGATACCTCTAATATCCTCATTCCTAATTCTAATGGCTCTTCCTCACTGCCCAACACTCTGATCCATATAGAATAGCTGGCTAACCACTGCCCTGTAGAACTTCCCTTTCAACTTGATTGGGACCATCCTATCTCACAGAACTCTGCTTGCCTGTCTCTACTTCAATCATCTCCATTGATTCTATGGTCACATCTGAGTCTATCTTCCCATTGCTTTGGAACGTTGATCCTAAGTACATTAACTCATACCTATTTCACCACTTTGCCCCTCTAACGTACGTCACTGTTACTTTCCCATCCTTCCCACCTGAAAAAGCTAAATACCCAGTCTTCTTCATGTTTATCTGTAACCCTCCCTTTCCCGTCACACCTCTAATATCGTTTAGTCCCTTCTCTACCTGTTCTCTGCAGTCACTATGTTTTCTGAAACCGTCAGCAAAAGTCATTTACTGAGGGGCCCAATATCCTAATCTCGTCAGCATGCACTAAGGCATGGACTAAGTGCTGAACCTTGGAGCACCCAAACCTTTGCTGGAAAGGCGTCCTTTCCCTGGCCATTGAACCATCATTCACATCATGTACTATTCATATAGACCCTTCTTCTACCCCCCCTTTTTATAATACTTCCCAAACTCTACCTGTTGTGGAAGACTGTCATAAGCCTTCTCCAAGTTGATAAAGATGGCATGGAGATCTTTCGTTGTTGGCCTATACTTTTCTATAATCTGCCTGAGAACGAAGATTCGCTCCATTGTGGATCTACCTGGAATAAACCCAAACTGATTTCCACAGACCCTAGTTTTATTCTAGAGGCAACATTGCATTACTCTCTGCCAGAGCTTCATGGAGTAGCTTATTAGCTTAATACCATATTTATTCTAATTAACAGCGCCCTCCAATAAGCAGCGCACCTTCAAGGTGAAGAAAATAATAAACAGCGCCCTCTAATAAACAGCGCACTGTTTATTAAAGGTAGTGAATTCATCATCATCATCACAATATCCTTATCCCGCCTGTGGCAGGGTCGGATCTGTGAGTCCACTGAACATGATCTGACTGGGGTCATCCCAGCCAGGTGTCTGGAACCACAGGAATATTGGCTTGGTTGTTTGTGGGGGGTGCCTTATTAAAGGTACTGAAATATAAACAGCACCCTCTAATAAACAGTGCTCTCCAATAAACAGTGCAACAAAAAAAGCCATTGAAAAAGTAAAAGGCATGCCATTAATTAGAATAAATATGATAAGTCTATATTTACCACAATCTTGGAAATCCACTTTGTCCTTGAAAAGTGGTCCTCTCCCTCTCTCATGCCATGCAGATGGCATTCTATCTCTCCTAGCTATCCTACTGAAAAGTCTCCCTAGCCACCTGGGAATTCTGTCTGGGCCTACAGCTTTTTGGCCTTTCATCTTCCTAAGTGCCATGTCTACTTTCTATTCTGTTATGCTGTCCACCACCCATGCAGATGAAGGATAAGTGGCAAAGTCCTCCTCTCTCCTTGCAGCATTCAAGTGGTTGTGGAGGTACTCTTCCCCCTCCTCTTTATCTCCAATGGCAACAAACAGCACCATACCTTCACTATGCTTCACTGTTATGGCTCTGGATATATCTTTAGCTGCCCTATCTCTAGCCTTGGCCAGTTTGAAAACTTCTCTCTCCCAATCCGTTGTCTCTAACTGATCATAGAGGGCCTCATAATTTTGGTGTTTGGACAGGGCAATAATCGTCCTAGTGATGGTCTTTGCCTGCCTATATTGCATTTTTAGACTCATTGTCCCCTATCTCCCACCACCTGTGGGAAGAGGGCTCCTTTTGCCTGATGGGTGCTTCTACCTCATCATTCCACCACCATGTCTGCCTATTTCCTTGGATGCCACATGGCATCAGCTGTCCCTTCCCATTCCCAGCCTACCTGCACTACCATTATCTGCAGTTTGGTGGGTAATTCCCCCCACCTAATGACGTGCCCTCCTTTCCATGAATGTGCAATGCCTGCCACTGTCACTGGGATGTCTAACATAAGTAACCTATGGCCATGCTGATGCCATGTTGTCTCTTCTGACCAATCCTTCAGTGTCCTTCAGTGCAATGCCCAATTGCTTCTTCCAAAAATGGATCTCCTGGAGTCCTTCTGCTATGATCTGTCACCCATGTGTATATCAGTCACTGAGACCTGGCTGTCTTCCAGCATCAGTGATCACTTGGTCTCCCTCCCTCCCTGGCTACACCATCCTGTTAATTTTATGTTTATTTCCTTATTTATTCCTATTCCCTTTTCTCCTTGGGGTTTTATTTCAATAAAGTTCCTTACCAACTTCCCTCCTTAGGTTCATTGCCAATGTGGGCAGAATAGAAAACTTCACAAAACTTCTTAGGCCTTTTTCCTTCTTAACAATAATCTTTTATTTTTCATGAGAAAATCATACCCAATGGAAGAGCATTTACAATTTTACTTCTAATACTCAATTATCACCTCAGGTTATAATTGCTGGAGACTAAAGATTTCATAAATTTGCTAAATACAATATTCAAGAAATGTTTTTCCAAAAATGCTAACTATCAAACTAAAATATTCCAAATTAGCACATATGTCCTAGCACAATTACTATAAAGAGTACAGCCTATGAATGAAGACTTCAAAAACCTGACTAATCTAAAATGAAAAGATCACAAATTGTTCTTCCAAATAAACGCTAACTCAAGGTGTACATCCTAGAACTGAAGCCTAAAGAAATCTGACTACTCAAAAATGTAATAATCAAAAATTGTTCTTTGAAAATGCTAACAATCAAACCAAAAAATATCCTAAACTAGCATACATGCTCTAAACACAATTATCATATGGTGTACATTCTAGAACTGAAGACTAAAGAAATCTGACTACTCAAAAATGTAATAATCAAAAATTGTTCATTGAAAACGCTAACAACCAAACCAAAAATACCCCAAACTAGCATACATGCCAAAACACAATTGCTTCTACAAAGAGGAAATCCTACATAAAAATCAATATTGTTTTCTTATCTGCTGTTGTTTTTCTTCCTTGGCTGTTGGTGCCATTGATTCCAGGGTTATCCTGCAGAATCTTGCATTCTATTGTAGACTTCCAGGGTTGGTGTAGATGGTCCTCTTCAAGATCTTCTGTTGTGGCATCCTCCTAGGGCAGGGTTTTGATGTGGATCACTTATCCAGGGAGAGCATCAGATTTTCTCTAAGTTTGTATTAATGTCCAGTGTTCCTCAGCATGTTGGCATCACTTCCTGTATTAGATACTCACTCTGTCAGCATCTCCTCTGGCAAACGTTTCTCCTTCTCTCCCTTCTCTCTCTGCATTCGTTTTTATACTCCCTGTATTTTTCTTCTATTGGTTCCAAGGAGGGGTTTTTTAATTAAGGGTGGTTTGCAGCTGCTTTCTATTAAAGGTTTTTAAACCTCCTCAATTGATTTTAATCAGGGTGGCCATTTATCTTGCATGAAAGTATAATAAACTATAATTTTCCTTTGACTTACATAAAATAGGGGTCGTCTGGGGCAATAATTTTCACTTTAGAGGGGTTATTATTGGCTTGAAGTTCTAGTTTACAGAAATTGATAATTCCCATTTTTGGTGGGGTTTTCAAGTGTTCTTAATTTCTGAAAATTTATGATGAATTTTAATTTGGGAAAAGTTATGGAGTGTGGGGGTCGTTAATTAATTTATTTCTTAAGATGTAGGGTTTGGAGGGAAATTATTTGGGAAAGCTATGGGGGTAGCTGATTTTCCCGATACTGAATATGGGTTGAGGGGTAGGATAGGGTTGCCATGCCATGTCCCGGTTTTGAGGTCTGTGTCCCAGTGTCCCGGTCCGACAGTCATTTGTCCCAGTCGATTTAAAATTTTTGCATGTTAAACAATTACAGTCGAAATCGTTTATAACGACCTTCAAGGGACAGGCTGTTTTTGTACGTTGTAGCCGATGTTCACTAAAAGTGGTACTATTGATTTTAATGAAGGAATAATTGCAAATGGTGTTATGTTTATTACAGTAGGCTATAATTATTGTAACAGGTATATTTATTTGCATATGACATCACAATTTACAGTATTAAAAAAATTCAGAGCAATATCCATATTGTACATAGGCATGTATTGTGTAATTTTAAAATATAGTATACAAGGACATGGATACATGTATATAGAGTGTACAGTATGTAAATTCAAAGAAGGAACTCTGTAATTTTTGGTTGACGTCTAACTTGTAGTGCTGTGAGGAATTTGTTTTCAATTGATGAGGAAATGCCTGAGAAGGCTTCCTTAAGAGTTTGGGGTGTGTCAGTTGTGTGAAGAAATGCTCTTATGGTTGAACAAGCAGCATACACTTCAGCTACAGTAGGAATTTTTCCAAAATCATTTTCTGATTCTTGGGAAACATCTTCAGGATGTATCTCTTCAGTTTTCTGGTGACACTGAATGATATCAATATCTGATAATTCTTCACATGTAATGTTCTCATCATCCACCTCCACATAGTCATCAGCAGAGCAGTCAGAACTGAGAAGGGAAACAACAAGTTGCAAATCACTGTGTGCATGATCTTCACATGTGGTTCTGGGTTGTACATCCTTGTTTAGACAATGGTGAAAACAGTTGGCAATGGTCTCCTTCCTCACAGAATCCCATGCCTTTGATATCATTAATATAGCATCAAGAAGACTAATTTTTGTATCATCCTTATTTTCTGTTTTCTCTATGACTTTGTAAACCAGTTCTTTTCGAAATGATACCTTCAGACTACGGATAACTCCTTGGTCCATTGGCTGAAGAACAGACGTGCAGTTTGGAGGCAGGAAAATGAGTTTAATTTGTTTCAATCCTGCAACTGGAGGATGGGATGGGCAATTGTCCACAAGTAAAATTATACATCTTTTTTGCTTCAAAAGTTCACTGTCCCAATTTTTAAGAGTCTTTTCAAAGATAGTCGACGTCATCCAGGCCTTTTTATTGAAATCATAGTCAACAGGGAGATTATTAACATGTTTAAAACATCGTGGCATTTTACTTTTTCCAATCACCAACAACTTTCTTTTTATAGAACCAGTCATGTTGGCTGCAACAAGAACTGTAACTCGCTCTTTTGACAACTTCCCACCAGGACATTTCTCCCCTTTAAATTTCAATGTGTGATCAGGTGTTAGTCGAAAAAATAACCCCATCTCATCATCATTGAAAATGTCATCATCAGAATAACCAGCCCTCAGTTTCAGCCATACATTTTCAACCCAGTCACCCATTATTGCTTGGTCAACAGCAGCTGACTCACCTGAAATTTTTGCATGAATAATATTATGCCGAGATCAAAATCGTTGAATGGTGATGTGGTGCACTTGAACGATTCCTTCTTCAGAAGTACACCAAATTGTTCAGCCTTTGCCTGGAGCATGGGCCCATTCACTGGTACATTATTTGCACGTTGTTGCTTGAACCATTCTAGCAAAGCATTTTCAATGTCAGTGTGATTAGATGAGCGAATTCGTTTTATCTTTCCACACTTAAGAAGTTGGGCTTTAATTTTTTCCTAGCGTTTAATCATTCCAGCAATTGTTGAGCATGATGTATGAAATTCATAAGCAAGCCTGCTTGCAGACTCCCAACTCAACTCTGGCAATTATGTGAAACTGTTTCTCAATGGAGAACTGCTGCTGTGTCATGTTGTCATTTAGAAAGAACTCAACTGAAAAGCCATTTGTCAAATATGCTTAGAGGCTATGGTCATAGGTTTAAAGTTTCAAGAAAGACAGGATGTGAACTGGATGCAGTAACCAATATTTCAAAAGGCACTGTGAATAGAAATGTGTTTGCTTTAGCCGATTTGTACGTTATAAGCAACATTAGTGCTTTTTTCCCATAGGCTTTCATGGTTCCAACTATTTAGTTCTTTAAATCCGATTGTACATTATATCCGGTGTCGTTGTAAACGATTTCGACTGTATTTTCTGATAATATCGTTGCATTCAGTACTGCGCATATACAGTACATGCCTAGAAATTTGGTACAGATTCGTATATGAAAGCACATCACATTTTGCCAGTGAAACTGACTGTTCGGGAATGATCCACCATTGATCCCTGGGGCAGATGCAGACGAGGGGCAATGCAGCAAGGGGCGCAACTGATGAAGCATTTTTGCATTGCTATCCCTATTTCTATACAGCCAGTCCAACAGTTGCAGTCCAATCTGTAGTTGGCTAAACCACTGAAGATAGGTAATTGTCAAAGGGCAAGGAGAGGACTTTTTGTAATTGCTAGCGAGATGTATATTCAGGGATTATGAATATTTGAAAATATTTGGGGCGCACATTTTTTGAAGTTCTACCCCACCCAGATCCGCCACTTTTTGATCCTAACTTTTTTTTTTTTTGGTCCTCTAAAATATTTTATATTTCGATGCGTTAGTGAAAGGATTATGGAATTTTTTAATAAAGCTATGAATGCTTGCCATTTTGTTGAAAAAATATTTTTAAGGGGAGGTGTCCTGGTTGGTGGTCTGACAATTATGGCAACCCTAACTATTGAGGGGGATACTGTGGGAAGAGTCCTAGGGGGTGATTTACAGTGCTAAAAATGAATGAGAGTTGAGGGGGATACTGTGAGAAGTCACAGGGGGTAGTTGACAATCCACTGCTCTAATTGATCTACCAGTTGTGGTGGCGCCGCCATCTATCTGACTGCCTCCACCCTATCAACTTTTGTCACCAGTTTGTCGATGCATGGAGTGAACATCTCTTCTTTTCTCAGCTATATATGGGCCATGGTGCTAGATGGCATGGTACGATCATGACGTGCGTGAAGTGGTCTCAGCAATTGTTAACGAGCTCGATGTTATGCTTGTTGCAGTGGGAATTATTGCGGAAAATGTGTTGAGTGGTGTAGTTGTGTCTGGTGGCCCTGTAGGTGGTTCTGGCGGCATCCAGAAAATGACCTTCAACTGCTCAGTTATTAAGGCATCTATTGACTTCGCTGGTAATGTTTGTAAAGGTGTGCTTCCTGTGATATTGGTGATACTGTTGGTTCTGCTGTTGACCCACGTGGCATGGGTGTGCCTCATTTTGTTGGTGAGTCGCTATGTTCTGCATTTGCTGATGGGTTTGCCTAGCTTCATGAGGCCTTGGTTGTGGGGTTTGAGAAGGTTTGTGTGGCAGTCCACAGTAGGGATGCTCCTTCCTCCCTTGCGAGTGAGGGGAAGAGCAGCCCCATGGGTGCCCATGCTGGTGTAGCCAGCGACCTGGACTTTCCCAATGGACCCTCTCAGCCAACATCGACCCTGCAAGTTGGGGAGCAAGTTTTGATGTGAAGGTCATGTAGAACATGGAGTAAGGCAGGTGCCACTCCCCCAGACGGTAAGCCCACTTCTGCATCTCAATTGTCCAGGTCCTGTTGGGGGCACTGGCTTGTCTTTGGCTGAAGATACAGCTCCCCAGAAGTCTTCTGCCCAGGCTGTTCTGGCACACCATGGGACAAATGTTGGCTCTCCTGACATGGCTCTGCATCAGGCACATCATGGAAAGGATGTTGGTTCCCCTGGAGCTGCCCCACCTAACCACCAGTGGTCAGCAGGCGTGCCTGTCAGGCCGTTAAGAGCCCTGTGCATGGGGTCTGTTACTGGCCCTGA
This sequence comes from Trigoniulus corallinus, assembly GCA_013389805.1. NCBI lineage: Eukaryota > Metazoa > Arthropoda > Diplopoda > Spirobolida > Trigoniulidae > Trigoniulus > Trigoniulus corallinus. The sequence goes on from JAAFCE010007744.1 coordinate 24,171,032, forward strand.
AGTGGCAGGCTCTTCTAGTGGCACTACAGACAGGATAGTGCTTAACAATGTTTCTCAAAATATGTCTTGGAATGTGGGAGATGGACAGCCAGATCGGGTCAACTGATGCGGTTCCTTTTTCTGCGGGTTAAGAAGAGGGCGGATCGTGATGCTCTTCATCCCTCCCTGTGGCTGGCTGGAGTTTATATCAGGCCCTAAAGAGCACAAAACCCTACCCTGTCTGAACCAGTGTATATTTCTCCTGGGAAGGGTAGTGGTTCAGTATGATGCCAGCAGTCATCTGTTCCCTGCTTGACCTTGCTACTCTTTAATGCAAGGTCACTTTTCCCCAAGTTAGATATGATTGAGGGTTTTGTGTTCCAACATACTCCAACCTTGATTTTCGTCACTGAGACTTGGCTGCAAGCTCACATTCCTGATTCTTGTCTCTGCATTCCAATGTACTCTGTGTTTCGCTGTGATCAGCCCTCCCGTGGTGGGGGAGTGGCCATCTTTGTGCAATCACCCCCCTCTGTTCATGTCCTTGCTAAGCTTTCCAAGGGTGGGACTGATCTCTTATGTATTGATGTGTTGATCGATGCATTCCATCCCCAGTGTTGGGCAGTAAATCGTCCTGCCTACTCTGATCCTGATATCTTGTGCTCCTTTATATCTTCTTGGTTTAACTCTGCTGCTGTGAATCTTATCTGTGGTGACTTTAATGTCAACTTTGCTACTCCTTCTCCATTAGCAGTGTATCTTCTGGAAGTTTTCTTATCATTCGGTCTCAAAGCCACTGTCTCTGCACCAACCGGGGTCTCCTCCACATCCTCCACATTGTTGTACCAGGTCTTTTTGACTGACCTTCTGGATCATTCTTCTGTGTCATTGTTTCCAGATTTCTTGCTTGATCATCTTGTTATTCATCAGCGCTTTCCTGGCTTACCAGTTGCTTATCTTTGCAGTGGCACCTGGTGCTTTTTGCTTGCGAAGCTTAACTCTCATGGACTCAATGGCATGTTGCCTGTCTTCCTGGCCTGCTCGGGGCTTAAGTCTACCCATCCTTCTGCTCAGGTTGAACACCTGTGCTTATGTCTGTGACAGTCCCTGGCAGATTTCTGCCCCCAAGTTCCTACCTCTAATCGGTTGAGGCCCCAGGCTGGGTGGAACCCCCAGCTCTCAGCTTTATGCACCTCTGTTTCCCAGCTCCATCAGGTGTGGAAACACTCATGGTCCCCTGGTGATTATCTTGCTTACTCTGACTCCCGACAGTCCTTCTCTCATAAACTTAGAGAAGCAAAGGTTGCTTCCCTTGCCCCCAATGCTCCCCTGTCTGCCCTGTAGGCTTTGGTGTGCCTTGGGGTTCCCCCCTCTATTGCTGCCCAGATTCTTGGAAACCTGGTTAACCCTCTTCCCCTCGTTCCTGTTGGGGATGTTCCTATTCTCAGGTCCCCACTTTGGGTGTGGCCCCTCCTACCTTATGCCTTCCTGCCTTCGTTCGCTATATCTCCTGCCTAAGGCCCTTCTCTGGGTTCTCCCCTGATGGAGTTCCGGCTTTCTGGATAAAGGCCTTGGATACCACCAATTTGTCTACCCTTGCTGATCTTTTCACCTGCTGCATGGCCTGGGGGGGGTTGTACCCCCACTGCTGAAGTCTGCCTTCATTGTCCCTGTTCCTAAAGGGGGACCAGGGGTGGGGTTTTGTCCTATTGCAATACTTCCTCCTCTGGGAAAGGTCTTTGAATGGTCGGTTTTTGACCTGGTGCATGAGCCCCTTCTCTCCAGCATCCCTAGTTCACAGTTCAGTGCTAGGCCTAATTTGTCTGCCTCCTTTGCCATTTTATCCCTGTTGGTGGGTATACTTGATGCTTTTGTGGCTGGGCATATTTTTGTTTTACTCAAAACTGATGTGGCCAAGGCTTTTGATGCCATTGATCACTCGGCTCTTATTGCTTCCTTTTCAAATAGTCTATCTAACCCATTTCTTATTAATATCCTTGTCTCATTCCTGGATAGTCAGGTGGTGTCACTGTGTTCCTCATCCATGACCCATACTCTTGTCAGGGGGGTCCCTCAGGGCTCTGCCCTTGGTCCCCTTCTATACAATGTTGCCACTGCCTCCCTCCCTTCTATTTGTACAGGTTTGGATGGTGTGGTCTTTTGCAGACAATAACTTTTTCGGTGCATCCATACCGTCCACTCGGGTACATGAAGTCCTTGCAAGTATCCCTAGTTTTCTTCTGCGCCTTTCCCAGTGGTATTTGGGACATGGTCTCCTGATTCACTCCGATAAAACCAAGGTGCTTTTAATCACTCCCGTTCCAATTGCTGGGTTCCCCCCCCCCAGCTTTCTGAGCCCCTTTGTGTGTTGGGGATCCTCTTTGACTCGTCTTTTTCCTTCACTGGGCAGCAGACTGTTCTTGCAGCTAAAATTAATTCACTGGCTTTTCCTTTTCATCGATTGCGTGCCTTCATCCCTGTGCCCTAACTTATTGAAATTTTTTGGGCCAAGGTTCTCAGCCTTATTCGGTACTCCAGCTCCTTCTGGCAGGGATGTCGTTGGGGCATCTTTCCCCCGTATGTGTCGCTTATAATTCTGTTCTGTGAGCCATTTTCCGGTCTCCCTGGGGGCCCATCTCACCCCCTTTTGTAACAGGTATGGGGTCCTCCCTTTCCACAGGTATCTTTCGCTATGTAACATAACGTCCCTTGCTGCTGGCTTCCAGAATCCTTGCCATCCCTGTCATTTTGTCATCAGGGAGTTTCAGTCTTCTGTGCAGTTCCACCGTGTGCCCGGTTTTTGTTCTGTTCTTCCCTTCCACCTCGGGATATATTTGACGCTGGTTCTTTCCAGCTGTCTGTTTTCCTGGTTGGAACGCCTTGCCTTATGGAGTCCGCTCCCAGGTGTTCACGTGTTCTAACCTTAGGTGTGTGACTGGGTGCCTCCATTTTAAGCGGCGGTTGCACCTTTATTTTCTTGAGTCTCTTAATGTTTATTGTGTGTTTGTTTTCTTTCTTTTTTGTACCTTGGTACGCTAATAAAATAATAATAATAATAATGTACTGCCCTTCCAATTCTGCTATTGAGGAGGTGTTGTCCTTCATCAACTTAAACCACACAGTGGAGTATTTGCTGCCAAAATGTTGCCAAAAATATTTTCCCATTCGATTAGTCTTAAATGGGGCAAAAACTCATTTGAATAACTATTTAATACTTGGTGTATGAATATGATATAAAAATATGGTTTTAAAATGAGTTAATTAAAGCAAAGGTGGTGGAAAATCACCGTTTAATAATGTGATTAGGAACAAAAGTATGTTAGTGAAACTACAATTAAATTATGGAATTGCGATAATATCTGCTCCTCCTTCAGCCCCTGTGAGTTGGGGGCACCCCAGAGACGTCGTAGGGGATCCTTTTTTCCCACAGTTCGTGTATCTATGCACAGCAAACACGTTAGTAGGCGTTAGTTCATGTTCTCCTTAGTGAGTAGCCCTTCACTGACCAAGAACTCGTCAAACCATGACAGTGGAAACGCGTGATAGGGATGCGAAAAATTGGTCCGTTTTAGTCGCCTTGAATGACATGCAGGGGATACAGTGTGGGTATTCTGCCCTGGGCACACACAGGAGACGGAACTCCGTCCGACTGTGAATTGACCAATGCCAAGGTAGGGGAACAAGAAAGTCATCTTTTGTGCCATGCAGGGGATATAGGCCTACTGTGCCTATTCTACCCTGGGCACACACGGGGGGACCCTTGTGCTCATTGCATTCATTCAGAGGAATAAGTTGGGCATCCGATCCTGAATAGGCCGGAAGAGGGTTAGGAGTTCCATTTGCTGTTGCATTTCATGGTTTATGGGTGGTAATTTTACAGGTGAATGAAACATGCATTTGTTACAGAATGAAATGACAGCAGTTATCCGGTGCTGCTGGTGGACAAGCTTTTCTCTGAAATGTTCTGCATTTGTATTTTCCGCATTTGGTCTGGAATATCCCTGTTTCTTATTGTTGTGGTACAGTAGGTCAGACACCATGCAATATTATAATCAACAAAGCATTAATTTACCTGCCAAAATTTCTATTTTCGTTGTATAATGCAGTGTTGGAACGTCGTGGGGTAGGCTGGCATCCCCTCACAGGCAACCTAGCCAATATTTCTGTGGGTTCCAATCGCCTGGCTGGGGTGGCACCAGTCAGAGCATGTTCAGTGGACCTACAGACCCAACTCTGCCACAGCAAGGGGCATGTGGAAGATTCGTCCCCAAACATTTCGTCCTAGGAAAATTCGTCCCCAATACAATTCGTCCCTGGAAAAATTCGTTCCAGGCGGTTTGGATTCCTTTTACTGGGTTAGGATTTTTTCGGTTCGTTAGTGCTTTAGGGCAAAAGTATTGATGAAAACGGTTTACGGAAGTTTCGCCCCCGACATTTCGCCCCTTAAGTGATGTGCGTCTGCTAAATTGTACTTAAAAAAATAGCGTCAGCGTCGATGCTTAAAACTACCAACGTAAAATTTGGCGCATGCGGGTGTCGCTACCTTATGTCCGAAAACACATCGATTTGTAGGGCACTAGTGGTTTTTTAAATTAATATCATTTTTTTATTAGATGGTAAAGTGAATTTCCAGATATTTAGGCTATGCCTTTCAGAAAGTCTATTAAATTTCTATCGTTGATGTCCTCCACAATGCGTAGCATTTTTGCCGAAATTGCTGAATTTTCACCTAACCTATTCCTTAAAACACTCAGAAAAAGGTCCGAACGAACAATGCTGTTTTTCTAGGTAAAAACGGAATAACAAAAAAAACCGGCCAAAATAAGGTAAAAATCAAGGGCTGGCATTGACTCAAGGGTCAGTTGGCACTAGCCCTTGATTTTTACCTTACCTAAAACGGAATAACAAAAAGACGGCCATTTGCCCTCCCAGGGGCGAAATGTTCGGGGGCGAAACGTCCGAGGGGCGAAATGTGTGGGGGCGAAAGCTCTGGGGGCGAAAAGTACCCAGAGGCGAAATGTCGGGGCGAAATATCGGGGGCGAAACGTCGGGGGCAAAATGTCGGGGGCGAACGTTCCGGATCCCGATGAAAACAAGTATTTTTATGAATAAACATTATTACTTTTGTAATGACAGAATTACAACTTGACTGTGGTGACGTTGGGGCCGGGCAGAAGGACAGCATAATTGATTTGTGCCTAGAAAAGTGAGATTCGTGGCTACACGAGATAATTCACAGAATCGATATATCTTGTTTGTGGGGAGGAGGCCTTCGAGCCGAAAGGGGTGAGGAGGCCTTTGAGCCGAAGGCGAGAAGGCCAGGGAACCGAAACACTGAAAGTAGAGATCAAAGATAATTCATCACCTGCATCTTTCACCTCAATCGCTAGGTAAAATTAGTACCTGGGTAAAAGGGAAAGTGCACTCTGCCCCCGACAATTCTGTGACACTTTGTGAACAATATGATATTAACCATGGAAAAAAAAAATCAGTGAATTTACAATACGGCATTACAACGAATTTTCGTCGGGACTAATTGTGTGGGGACGAATTGTATCAGGGGCGAATTTTCTAGGGGACGAATTTTCCCAGGGACTAATTGTGTGGGGACGAATTTTCCCAGGGACGAATTTTCCTGAAACCCAGCAGGGGTGGATCCAGAGGAATGAACAATGCAGCTATTGGTCCCCCCTCAGGTCCTTAATGGGGTTCATATTTTAACTGATGCATGATTCAACTTTGCAAATGATGAAGCATTTTTGAATTTCCTGTTCTTACTACCTTTCTATACTATCAGTCCAATCTGTAGTTAGGGATAGTAGAGGGCCTATTGTAATTGCTAGCTAGATTTGTACTAAAGCATTCCAAATATTTAAAAATATTTGGGGCACACTGTTTTTGAAGTGCCCCCCCATCTGCCTATGGATCCGCCCCTGTGCTACAGATTAGGGTAAGATGGTGATGATGTCCTGGATATGTATTTGGAGATTTGTCTTCCAACAACCTACCATCTCCAGTTCGCAGCACTACATAGCTGCTTTCATTAAACAAAAAGAAGCTGCAGAATACCTTTCAATTAGTTTCTCTGGTGGTGTTGCTGAAGGGTATAACGACCCATTTACCCCTTGGGAGCTGCAGGCAGCGCTAGTAAGGGACCGGGATACTGCCCTGGCCCTGATAACATCCATTACCAATTGCTATGGCATCTACCAGAGGACGGGTCGTTTCTACCTCCTTGAGGTTTCTAATTATATTTAGTGGTAGCACAAAATCCCTTCATGCTTGCAGGAGGCTATCATTATTCCCCTCCCAAACCTGGAAAGGATAGTAGCCTCCTAACGAATTACAGGCCCATATCATTGATGAGCTGTGTGTAAAACCATGGAATGCATGGTTCACTGGCGTCTGGTGTGGTATCTAGAATGGCACCACCTTCTTGCTAAATGCCCAATGTGGCTTCCATGCTGGCAGGTCTCCAGTGGATCATTTAATCTCACTGGAGACTGCAGTACATGAGGCCTTTCTCCACAGACAGTACTTGGTGGCTGTTTTCTTTGATGTGGAGAAGGTATATGATACCACATGGCGCCATGGTATATTTGAGACCTTGCACTAGTGAGGGCTCAGGGGTAATTTGCCCCTCTTCCCCCATACCATTTTGTCCAACTGGACCTTTGGAGTAACACCTACTCTTCGGCCTTTCTGTAGGAGAATGGTGTCCCAAAGAGGAACATCCTCAGTGGGATGCTCTTTGCTGTTGGGCTTACCCTTCTCCAGTTACCCCCTGGTACAGTTGCACCTTTATTTGGACTACATTTCCATCTGGTACAGGGCTGCCACAATGCATGGCATTGAGCATCAGCTGCAACTGGCACTCAATAGTGCCAATACGTTTGCCAACTCACGTGGCTATAAGGTCTCCCCTGGAAACATAACAGTCATGCACTTCTGTCATAAGCAAGGACTTCACCCTGAGCCTCAGCTTACCCTGAATGGCTGCTACCTCTCAGTTGTTGAGGCAGCCGGGTTTCTTGGTCTCCATTTTGACAGCCATCTGACGTGGGTCCCACACTCAAATCAGCTGAAGGCTAAGTGCCTTTGCTCCCTGAATTTTCTGCGGTGCCTGCAGGGAGCTGGTTTTGGGGCAGATCGAATGGTGATGCTTTGGCTCTACCGATCACTCATTTGATCACATCTTGACCATGGCCTGGCTGCTCCATCTACTCTCTGGATGCTGGACAGTGTACATCACTCTGGCATCATGTTGTCCATTGGGGCAGTCATATAAGTCCAGTGCTCAGGTTTTATGCTGAGACCATTGAACCACCATGAACTGTGCAGCAGCAGTGCTTGGCGGCAGCATATATTTTGCAGGTGAAGGTCAGCCGCAGCACCCTACACACTCAGCTGATTTTAGTTGCAATCTGACTTGCCGTTTGACTGCTGGCCAGGGGTTCCCCCTCTATTTGGCATGAAGTCAATGGATGGTCTCACTGGCCTGGGTATGACTCTGTCTAGGGTGCAGCCTGTACTGCCGGCCTCTGTGCTGCCCTGGACAGCATCAGAGCCAAGTTTTAATTGGATGCTCACAGCCTTCCCCAAAGCCAGTACTGATAGAGTCAGTGTACCAACAAGAGTTTGGACGCCTCTCTCTGACCTATTGGGACCATGTTTTTGTTAACACAGATGGGTCAAATGATGGCACCAATGTGGGTTGGTCAGTCTTTACAACTGGCCTTCTCATAGGGTGCTGCCTTCCAGGTGTTGCCAGTGTCTTAACTGCAAAGCTCACAGCTCTG
>JAAFCE010007744.1:24179209-24225565 GCA_013389805.1 Trigoniulus corallinus
ACAGGGCACTGGAACTCATCCAATGTTTGAATCACCAACAATTTGTGGTTGCAATTGTGCTTTATAGCAGACATGTCATCGCCCAGGGTGTGCATATTTCACTGCTCTTGATTCGTAAGCAGGGCAAGACAGTTTGCTTATGTGTGTCCCAAGGTATGTGGGCATCATGGGCAATGAGAGGGCAGATGTCCATGCACATCAGGTGGCACATCAGATGTACTTGACACTACTGTCCCCTCATCTGATGCCCTCCCAATGGTGTGACAGGCAGTCCATGAACAATGGCAGTACCAGCAGCTTGCAGAGACCACCAACAAACTCTGCACCCTGAAGGAAACTCCAGTGCACTGGGTGTCATCGTGCTGCCGGTCATGGAGGGAGGATGTTGTGCTTGCTCGGCTGTGAATTGGTCACACGTTCCTCACCCACTCCTGCATACTACAGGGTGAGTATCAACCATGGTGTGACTGCTGTTGGGAGCCTCTCACAGTGGCACACATTTTTAGTCACTGTGAGAGATACAGTGAACTTCAATACCATCTGGGGGTCAGTCCAGAGCTCTCCACCTCACTTGGGGATAACCCCCAGGGAGTTGAGAACTCACTTGTATGTGTGAAAGAGGCTGGCCTCTTTCACAAAATCTAATGATGACCCTTTTTCTTTTCTGGCGGTTTTGCCTTTTCCTTTTGTGTCGTTTTGGCTTTTGCCTTTTACTACTCTATCGTTTTATCAGTTGCCTTTGATTTCTGTGCCTGTTTTGGCTTTTGTCCATGTTTGGTTGATGTTGGTTTTTTGGCTTTTACTTTTTTTCTAGCTATATCTATATTTTTTATATCTATGTCTGTTAAGGCTTTTGCCCATTTTATCTTTTATCTAATTTTGGCTTTTGTCTGTATTTATTCTGTTATTTATTTGGCTTTTGTCTGTATTTATTCTGTTATTTATTTGGCTTTTGTCTGTATTTATTCTGTTATTTATTTGGCTGTTGCCCTTTAATTTTTTATTGCTTTTGGTGGGCTTTTGCCCTTATTTATTGTCATCATGGTGGGATGGCCATTTACACCCCCACTATGGTGACTGTCTTTCTGGGATCTAATGACCAATTGGAGTCGATTTGCCCTAAAACACAAACCAACAACAGCAACAACAAGTCTGTGGTAAATGCAGTAGAGTTTGGCTCTAGCGAACCCATTAATAACGAACTCTTGGTTATAACATACTGTATTTCAACACTGAAAGTTTCCCAGTTAAATATGTCCCAATGAAATCTTTCACCCATTATAACGAACTTTGAACCGTTTTTAGTACATTTTCCTGGTGCATTATAACCAGAATTCACTGTAAAGTAATTTCTGAAATGAAACTTTTCCCCTCAGGTGTTCTCAAGCTGGATTTCACACATTGTTTGTTGATTACACCTTCACAAACAAAGTAATCTTTGTTACCATTTACACCATTAAATGCATGGAAGGTATTTTAAATCTGACGAGGTATAAATTTAGTATTCATTAAGTCGTGCAATTTCTCTTAAGGTGTTGATTTGTAGACGTGTAATATCCTTGCCCAGCAATAAATTGAAATTTCCCTCAGTATATAAAAACATCTATTGTATTTTGCCTTGTTATTGCAGAAGTTAAAGTGGAGAGGAATGATAATGAATGAGTGAACAGTGTGAATCACAGACTGTGAACCAAACCAGTGGTAGGTAGATTTTAATTATGCAGGCAATGTACCTCTCATGAACCCTCTTTCAAAGAACTTGAAAGGCAATAACAGTTAGGTTAAGTTTTACTAAAGTGAATGGTGATGACTCCACAGTTTATTTAATAGCAATTGTAAATAAAACATTCCAATTACAGTGAAATGCTTAAAGTAATTTTACCGGCCTTTGTGGACCTGGAGGTAGTGCAGCTCGATTACCATGCTGGTGATTTTGGCATGAAGCACAACTATCACCTTGTCGAGTGACAGACAGCCCTTAAACCATAGTTTTCCACTGTGCTTGAGCTCAGGGGTGGAACAAAGATGAGTAGAAGTGACCAGTGGAATTAGTTGAAAAGACGTCATCTTGTCATGTAGCCTACCCAGCTCAACTAAAAGGAACGGACTACAGGTGGTCAAATGGTTCTTGGTAGGAAAGACCAGTAGTGTGACTCTGTCTGTGCCATAATCGCCTTTAATTTATATGAATTATCCTTTCTCCTCTTATGCTCAGCCAGGGACCACTTCCAACAAGAGGTCCATTGCACCCCAACAGCAGCAGTCTGATAAAAAGACTAATGCTGTGAAATATATGCTGCTGGCTTAGTGTGTCCCACCCTAATTCCATAATCATGTGAGACACACTCTCCTTTGGATCCTTTCAATCTCCCAAGATAAATCCTTCCTGAAGGGAAACCAAATTGGACTACCATACTCCTAAATTGGCCGCACTATTGAAATATATGCTGTTGCTTTTACCTCCTTTTTTGCTGTCCCCGAGGCAGTGGCGTACAAAGGGGGGAGCGAAGGGTGGACAGATGTCCCCAGGCACAAAAGACAAGGAGTGCAAAAATGTGGTTTGCATTAAGTTTAGAGGGTGCCAGAGGGTACAGATTTCACTCTCGAGGACCCTACTAATCAGATGGAGCAGTGTTTTTCAACCGGGGTTCTGCAGAACATAAGGGTTCCTTGAGATCCACCCAAGGGTGCCGCCAATGGAGGGATAAAATATAAAAATAACAACAAAAACACAAGAAACGAGAACGACTTTTATCTGTCGAAGATGAACTTCGGGTGTTGCTCTCAAACATTAGGCCATGAATTCAACTCCTTAATGCTAAAACACACACCTGTATCAATAAGGTAAGCAAAGCGCTCGTATGGCCAGACAGATGGTCGTTTTTTATTCAAGTAGAAGGCCCGCCTCGTTTTCATGAGAGTGGCACACAGCTCACACTGAACCAGAAAGGGGTGCTTTCCAACCTTCTTCTCTGGGACCTATGGGACAAACTGAAACAGGGCATGTTGGAGAATCGAATTATAAAAGTTGACCACCTACACAGGTGAGGTGGAGTGGTTCACAGCTGATCAAGATACTCTGGTCCAGCGGTTCTCAACCCGTTTGGAGTCATGGAGCCCTTTGTGAAACCCCTATTTGATTCAAGCTATGATTCAAAATCAAACTGCAGAAATATCTGTAGGCAAATATGTAATATGGAATGCTTTAAGAACAAGTTCTTGTTCTGAGATTATTCAAGATTTTAACCACTTGATCATCACTGGACAATGATCAACACACTGCTACCATATGAGACACCTTAGGCAGAAAACGTTAGAAGGGTCCAGTGTAGCAAGAGAACACAACCACGTAAATGTAAGATGCACAAGTTCAATGTGAAACAATTGTACAGTATTTTCTCAAGCAAACCACATCTAGAACTATAGATAGAGATAGACAGCTGGCGTTTGTGGTGTTCCAGAGATCCGCAGCACTTCCGGACGTGGAGCCCCAAAAATCCTGCTGCAGAGTCCCAGGGCTCCACAGAGCACCAGTTAAAAACCACTGCTCTAGCCAAATGCTTATAGAAATTAACATATTTTCTCTATCTACCGAATCTCTATTTTTGGACAGACAGACGTGAGGACTAACAAGGCTGTGTGGTGTGGGTCTGGGAGAGAACGGGCGTTTATGAAACAAAATCCAACAATGGCCAGTGATTGTTGAGAACAGAATTAATTTTGACCATCTTCTCATAATGCTGAGTTTTTGTGTGAATATTATGAAATGTAATGTATTTGTGATAGGTGTAGGCAAGTCCCATTTTCCTTGGGTTTTATATTAATTAAGAAATCTTAGTGAAGCAATCTGAGGAATATGAATTCATAGACCTTTTAAGTCTGTCAGCAACCTCTGACCCTCTTCAGGGAAATTTTATTATTCATAACTACTGATAACAGTATCAGTTATAAGCAGTTTTTCTGCTGTCTGATAAAATTTGCTTCTTTGATCAAAATACATCAAAATCAAAATACAAATATAATATACATATACAAATACATATGCAGCATTTAGCTCAGCATTTAACCAAACCAGATGATTTACTAGGCAGCAGTTTCATCTCAGTGACTGACACACTCACAGTGTGTCACGTTCCTTCCATTTCAAAGGAATGACCTGGAAATGGCCCAGATTCAACCTCTTTCCGTTTTTTTTTTTTGTTTGTTGGAGTTTAAGGTCCCGTCAACTACAAGGTCATTAGAGACCCGCCCACTGTATAGTTCTAATGCATATACTGCACAGACACTACACTAATGCGACGATTATTGGGTATTAGCAGTACCCAGCTTTCCCGAGGGACCACCCATGTCAGTACTAACTGGGCTTGCGTTGCTTAACTTCAGTGATCAGACGAGAACTGGTGTGTCCAACGCAACTCGCCGCTCCACCTCTTTCCGTGGCCTATAACAAGATCTTGAGAGCACTCCTAAAATACCTCGGTGGATATCTGTTGTTCCTTACTGCACCTGATATAATATACTCCCTTGTTCCTCTTTCCTTCTGTTAGTGCAGCTCTGTGAGTTGGTGTGTGCACTAAAATCAATGTCCACCCGTCACTTTCATTTTGAACCTGCGACCCCATTCTTGGATCTTAGAGGGATATTGTTTCCCTATGTAGTCTTTGTTCCATGGAATGCCCTCCCATATGGTATCCGTTCCTCTGTATATTGGTGTGTACAGTATAGATGTTGTAACAACTGTTATCATTTTAATAAGTAGCTCGCAAAGTATTTATGTTCGTGTCCTAACGTTATTTCATCCTTAAATCATGTACTGTGCTTTTGGCATGTAATAAAATAATAATTATAATAAATGCTGTGATGAACTGGTCTTACCCAAAACCTGTCACACTCCATCTGGACATCTGTTCACAGGTACATACAGTACCTGAATAATATCAAATTAGTCCTATTTCACAATGTCCTGTCATTCTCATTTTAGGCATTGATGGTCTTTGCATATTGCTGGCTTATCTAACCATGTTACACTTCATTCTCATGTCCACATATTTCAGTGAGATCAGTCCTCCATCAGTAGAATTTTTAAATGGATGGTAAACTATATGTATACATGTGCAGCCAAGTTGTGTTGGACACACCAGTTCTCATGAAATCACTGAAGTTAAGCAGTGCAAGCCCACGTTAGTTCCAACATGAGTGGTTGATAAAGAACATTGGGTGCTGCAAATTTCCCCTCTCCTATGTCCACTGCCTACCTCCCCATCTCCCACAAGAAGCCTCCTAAGGGTTCGTCCTGTTAGGGCTGATTGGCTAACTCCCCAACCCATTAAATGAATCCAGAATCCATGAATCTATAGTATATTATTATTATAGCAACCATTTAGCTCACTTGCACCAGAAGTGCATTGTAAGGGAAAGGTCTGGTGCTGTTACTGTGTGGTCCTGCAAGGTAGCACTGCACACATTGAAAAATAAATGGTGGCGCCAGCTTTGGTGGGAAAGGGCAGGAAGTGGGAGAGATAATAAGGATGGAGAAAAGGAGAAGCATTTTTTGCACTCTTGGGTTGAGTAAGCTAACTTTCTACAACTAACTAGATATATTAACTAATTAGGAAGAACAAAGAAAGACGTTGAAGATTGTGGGGCTACTTCTAACCCACCATCCAGTCAATTGTGTTTTGTGGTGAGTGATCCAGTGATTGATCATTTTTTTGCATTCTAAGGTTGAGTTAAACCAACATTCTGCAACTCACTAGTTCCATTATTTATTTTTTCTTGCCACATAAGTGTTATTTAATGTTATTGTGGTGCATTTTTAATACATTCTCCTATTTCAGAAATGTGAGCTAGCAGGGTCACTGATGCTCAACATAGTTGCTTTTATAGACAGAACTGCAAGGCCCATCTACCATTGTATTCATATCCAGGAGGAATTCTTTAGTGGGAATAAACACTGGCATGTCCTAAAAAATCAGGCAGTAACTTTTCCAAATGGGTTGATTGGGCGTCTGGATGGGCCTGTCAAGGATAACCGACATGACGCTTTCATACAGACAAGCAGTGGGATTCTGACTGACATTAGGCAGCACTGGATCACCCAAATGGCAAATTACAGACTATTTGGAGACAAGGGCTATAGTCATTCAAAATGTATTGCAGCCCCATTTTTAAAGGAAATGTAACAAAATTCCAGCATTATTCAACAACTAGGAGCACTTCATATTCATGTGGCACATGGATTCACCAAGGTCATAAACATATTTCCATTTGTTGACTATGTGATGGAAGTCAAAATTCTGTTGCAGCCCGTTAGTTAGACATATAAAGTTGCCACTTCCCTTGCCAATTGTCATAGTTGTTTCTATGGAAATCAGGTTTCCAAAACATTTAATTGTCAGGTAATGTCCATTCATGAATAACTACAGTAATTTTGGGGGTCTTGTTGCAATTCAGTGGCACCATACCAGCAAAGAGAAGTAAAGAAAGCTGTTAATTTTGTATTCAAAATAATATATTTCTTAATCGATGTCAACACTGCTTCACATCATATTTGGTGTCATTATGGAAATTATTTAACTTTTTACTGGTGTTTTATGGTTTTTTCTAATCTGGCATTAGTTCTCTTCCATCACATATAGTTTTCCAAGAAATATGCTTCTGTGGTGTGAGGAGATATGTTATATTTCAAGACTATTGCTTGGCGCCTGAGTTTACTGCAGGTATAAAATCATATTTGTGGGTTGAACGCAAAGAATGAAAGACTGAGAAATAAACACCAGCAGGCTGTATATATCCCATTACTTGCATGGTGTTGGGAGATGTCATTGCATTTGGCACAAGGATGAAGTATTTGGGACTAAATAACTCATCATCTCCCCAAGTTGACAAATGCATTGTTGCATTACCAGAAAATGCATCCTTCAATCTAGCTTAATGCATATAACCCTGTTATTTGCGTTTGCTGCAACCAACAGATCGGCTTCCCTGCATGTGACGTACGGCATTCTCCCTAATTCAAACTTTTATAATTTAAAATTTAAATGTATCATGCTCGCATTTTAAATTTTATTATTCTTTTTAAAAGTTTGAAAAACAGAAAGAGAGAGAACTTGGCTTTCAATCCTAGTAGTCTATAATATTTTTGCTCCGTTTTTACAATACAATTTTATTCACATTTAGTCATGTTTATCTTTTGTCGTATCATATCTGAAAATAATTAAGTGTTATAAAGAAATATATTGTTACAATATTTAATTCTTGCATTGGATAACAATTTATTATCAGAAGAATACAGAATATAAACGTAACTGACCAACATAAAGAGTGGTGAGTTGCGTTGGACACACCAGTTCTCGTCTGATCACTGAAGTTAAGCAACGCAAGCCCAGTTAGTACTGACATGGGTGGTCGCTTGGGAAAGCTGGGTACTGCTAATACCCAATAATCGTCGCATTAGTGTAGTGTCTGTGCAGTATGTGCATTAGAACTATACAGTGGACCGGTCTCTAATGACCTTGTAGTTGACGGGACCTTAAACACCAACAAGCAAACAACCAACATAAACCAAATGGGGATCTATTGAACACGCATGAATTCTAGGAATTACTCAATCTTGGAATTACTTCAATTTCAACATTCTCCAAATCAAGAGGAATATTTTACATTTTTATTCACTTCCTAAAAGTCTGCTACATTTGGTGACCCAGACGTGATCCCCACCAGTTACTTAACACCGTTCATGGAAGAAACACCATTTAATTTCGATAGTGCATTTCATTAGTGCCAGTGTTACATCTTGGATACATCATTCATTTAATACATCTTAGTGTTTATTTATAGTGCCAAGTATATTTTGTGCCACGCATAATTCTGTCCACACACGATACATAGGTGACACAACACACTCGAAAATGGATATACAGTAGAACCTCCAAAGTTGACCACCTCCCTAAGTTGACAAAATTTTCACAGACTGGATGTGCACCACATTATTTAATGGATGACCAACCTCCCCATGTTGACCACCTCTGTAAGTTGTATGTTGACCACTATGACTGTGACACATAATATTGATTTAACCTCCATAAGTGGACCCTTTGTCATCCCTTGTGCCTGACAAGAGCCTTGTTTAGGGTGACTAATACAAGATTGAAAGAGTACCCAAGGAACATTTCACTGGATTGCTTAGCACTAGCTGTTCTTGGGGAAAGCTAAAGAAATTAGTGATTGGTAATTCAACAAATTCATGTGCATTTAAAAAAGTTGAAGACCACTCTGTAACATGGAGATGAAACAAATGTGCATGGAAGACTGCTGCCCTGTTTGAAGAACAGGTAAGGGGCGTGGATCAGGAAATGAAGAAGAAATGATCTATCCTACTAACAGTAGACAACTGCCCTGATGAACTGAAAGTCAGTCACTTGACAAATTTGACACTTAACTTTTTTCTTCCAAATGCAACTCAAGGATCCAACCTCTTCACCAAGGTGTTATCAAATCATTCAAAGTGTTTTACTAAGACCAGCTCCTGGAGTAGGTTATTGGTAAAACATGTGTCACCAGCCTGTGGAAGCAGCTTCATTTGCTGCATCCATTAATGCTCTGGGTCCTGTCCTTTGGATAATTCTGCTTGACAAAAATTCAACCAGAAACAATGTTGACATGTTTTAGGAAAGTTGGATTTATCACAATCCAACAGACAACATTTTGGCCTCATACAGCCCATCTTCCATGGCAGAATTTTAAGAAGTAACCTTTGAAAGTATTGTTGAAATGGACAATGAAGTGTAAACCTCTAATGAATCTAACTGCTGGGGGGGGCATACGATCAATGGCATTGGGGGCTAGCTTTGCCGATCCACTAGAAGTAATAGTTTTGATTATGCAGCATTTCATACAGTTGTATCCAATAAAAGCAGTAATACCCATGTATCAGTACAGTACACCTAGTTCTCCATAAGTTGACCGCCTCCCTATGTTGACCACTTTTCTTCCGCCCTTGGGTGGTCAACTTACAGAGGTTCTACTGTATTTTTTATTTCTCCACATATTATAGCAAGGATTCAGTAGTAATTAGGAGCCTTGATGGTAAGACACTGATTCAATTTTATCATAGAAATATGGAGGGTCCTACGCATTTCCTGGAATTTAGTGCCAACAACGTGACGGAAGACAATGCAGAATGCAATGTAGTGCATCAAGGGCAAAATATTTTACGCTTCCTCTTTATTGGGCTCACGATCCAGAAACATGGTTCGCCATCATCAAACACCGTTTCCGGGTAAACCAAATAAGAAATGACTCAAAAAAATTTGATTTTACCGTGGATGTCTTACCACCAGAAGTCATTGCGAAGGTAAGAGACCTTATCTTACAACCTCCTGACAAGGAAGCTGTCAAACAAGCTGTCACACAAAGAAACTCTCCCAGCCCTCAACAACAACTACAGCAACTTATACATGACCTACAACTTGGGGATAGAAAACCAACTCAGCTGTTGCGACATATGCAACAGCTGGCTCGAACATTGGTTTCTACCACAGACAACTAGCTGTTGTTATGTGAACTATTCATGTCACGTTTGCCACGCCAAATTAGGTTAGTTTTGGCCACCCCCGACACCTCAACACCTCCACATCACCTCCACTGTTACCACCACACCAACCACAGCCTCAAGTACACCACAAGTCACAACAGATCAACAACTCTGGACGGACCAAATAAACAACTTACAAAAGCAACTGTCATCCCTAGAGTCTAGGATCCATTTGATTGTAATTGACAAACGACATGCAAATACTTACAGGTCGAGATCTAGGTCCAAATCAGGATCTCATACTACAACAACCAACAACACAGTATGTTGGTACCACTGCACCTTCAGGGAAAAGGCCATGAAATGTACACCTCCCTGCAATGCCAATCAGGGAAACGCATAGGCCTTTCTTCCCTTAAGGTGGAGGTGGAAAAGGGGCCAACAATCACCCACCTTTTGTGTTTGTATGATAAAAATAATAATTTTAAGTTCCTGGTAGACACGGGCACAGAGTTCAGTGTACTACCAAAGAATAAACTTGATTAAAAACAGGTTAACACACAGAGACTTAAAATTATATGCTGCTTATTATACAGAATTATACAGAACATATCAATTTCATTTGGATCTTGGTTTAAGGCGGTCCTTTTCCTGGTCCTTCATAATCATGGACTGCACACACCCAATCCTCGGTGCAGATTTTTTGGCTTATTACAATTTAGTTGTAGATGTCGGTCGTCGATTGTTAAGAGACTGTATCACTGATCTCGAAATAACAGGTTTTAAGGTCCAGAGGACAGACACATACCAAAAATTATCCAGTATATGTCCAGACTTTCATCCTTCTTACAAGGATTTATTAAAGGAATTCATTGACATTACCATCCCTCGCACAGGTTCAGCTGAAGTGACACATTCTGTGGTTCACCACATCGTCACTACAGATAGACCCCCTGCACATGCCAAGGCTAGGCACCTGGATCCGGCCAAACTAAAGGTAGCCAAGGAGGAGTTTCGACACCTCCACAAACTAGGCTGCCTGTGACCATCTTCCAGTCCCTGGCCAGCCCACTACACCTACTTTGCAAAAATGACAAATGGCATGTGGTTGGTGATTTTAGGGCTCTAAATGCCCGTACAGTGCCAGATCGCTATCATATCCTGCACAAAGGATTTCACAACACAATTACAGGGTATGCGAGTATTCAGAAAAATTGATCTGGTCAAAGCTTACCACCAGATTCCAGTTGCAAGTGAAGATGTCTCCAAAATGGCTGTAACAACACTGTTCGGATTATTTGAATACTCTAGAATGCCTTTTGGACTCCAAAACACGGCACAAACATTTCAACGTTTTATGGACATGGTCGTCGCCAATCTGCCCTTCATCTTTACCTATATTGACGATACGTTAGTTGGCAGCATCAATGACTCAGAACATCAACAGCATCTCCGTATAGTGTTCGAACGACTATGAAAATTCGGCTTAATCATTAATGCTTCTAAATGTGTATTTGGGGCATGGACACTCGATTTTAAAGGACACACAGTTCATTCTACTGGCATAACTCCTTCACCACAGAAAATTAAAGACATTCAAAATTTTGTAAGATGAGAATCTTAACGATCACATTGTCGTTTTCTCGGTCGGATAAACTTCTTTCACCATTTTATCCCTCATTGCACCGATATCCTTTGTCCACTACACACCTTGTTGAAAGGAAAATCCGGGAAGAATGCTCTAATCCATTGGAAAGAAAATGCAGAACAAGCTTTTCATGAACAAAGGCATCCCTTTCTCATTGTGTATGATTATTTCACCCAAGCTCCACACCCAACAATAAAATTGCCCTCTTCATGGATGCATTGAACAATGCTGTAGGAGCTGTCGTTCAGCAATTAGTAGACAACAGTTCGCAACCATTGGGATTCTCTCAAAAACTGTGACCTTCTGAAACCAGATACAGCGTGTTTGGTAGAGAACTACTCGCTATCTACCTTGTTATAAAACACTTCCGTTATCTGCTAGAAGGAAGACATTTTACGGTATACACTGATCCCAAACCTCTCACATATGCCATGAACACAAGCTTAGAAAAAATTTGCCAAGAGAAGCTCGCCACTTAGATTTCATATCTGCCTTCACCACAGATTTACAATACATAACAGGTTCAGCCAATGCCGTCGCCAATACCTTGTCCAGAACGACAATACATCATCTTTCAACATCAACTAGTTCTCTAGACTTGGAACAATTCCATGCAGCACAACTCATCGATTCTGATATACAAGCCTTATTACACAATCCTCAATCACCAGATGTTTCTCTCACACCCATACCAGGCTCACACATTAGTCTGTATTGTGACACGACATTATCATTCCCATGCCCACTGGTACCCCTATCTTTCAGATGACAGATTTTTGACAACCTACACATCTCACACCCAGGTATCCCGGCGACTCAAAGGTTAATCACAGAACGATTTGTATGGCCATCAATAAACAAAGACATCTGAATATGGGCCAAGACATGAGTACAGTGTCAGAAAAGTAAGATACAGTGACATACATTATCTGCTCCTATTAGCTGCACACCACCGACAACTAGATTTGAAATAATCCATATCGACATTGTAGGACCTCTACCACCTTCACAGGGTAAACAATATATCCTGACGTGCATTGACCATTTCACGCATTGCCCAGAAGCCATCCCCATCACAGACTGCACGGTCTCAACAGTGGCACGAACACTTCTTCAACATTGGTTTGCACAATTCGGCATACCAAGCACCATTTCCACTGACAGGGGACGACAATTTGATTCGTTACTCTTCAATCAACTATGTGAAATACTTGGTGTCAAACACATTCGTACTACCTCTTATCGTCCCGCAACAAACGGTATGATAGAACGATTTCACCATCAACTTAAAGCAGCACTAAAGGCCACAGAAGGCCCCTTACACTGGAGTGTTCATCTGCCTATCATCCTCCTTGTGCTTCGTTGGATTTAGTTATTGAGAGTCCCTAGACTAATTCAAGTTTGAGGCCCTAGGCTATTTCAATTTTGAGGCCATTTTCAAGCCCTTTTGAACCCCTTTTCTTAAGTTTTGAAGCTAGCTAAATGTTGAGGCCTAATTAGCCTATTGGTAAATCTGGTACTGTTACATTGTTTTTCACCGAATTATCATAATAACCAAATTGTCTTGTCCTATTCACCCAATTGTCTTATTAACCGAATTCTCTTGTCCTATTTCCCTAATTGTCATATTAACCAGACTGTCTTGTCGTATTCACCCAATTGTCATTCACCCAACTGTTGTTCACCAATTGTTAGCATCCCATTGACATCCATGTCATGGCATTGCAATACATTATGGAGCACTTGTTTCCATACCTTTGGTCCATGATCCCATGGATTGGGCAATATATTCTGCTACATAAAACCTCTTCGTTTTTGATGACCTAGGTCTAGTTGCACTACATTATGAGTTCTCCATGTCCCATTGTACCACCTTCTCCCACGTTTGTTCTGGTCTTCCCCAACTCCTGGTGCCATCAATCACCTGCATTCCCATAATGAAGAGAATAACTTCCTCCTCACCAGATGCCTATACTACCTCAACCTATTTTCTCTAATCTTTTCTGTGATATTTCCCACCCCAAGCTACCATTAATGCAGTCGTTTAGGATGCTGTCAGCTCATGGCGCCCCACTGATCTAGTGCAGCATTCACATCTCAGCCACTTGCATTCTCCTTTCATTAGCATAACAAACTACAGTACTAACAATGAAATTCATGACTCCCCAGCACTCTGAAACATACAACACAGCTGGCCAAATGAGTTTTGTAAACTTTTCTTTTCAATTTATTGTGACCCAATAGTCACACAGGACTCCACTTGTCTGTCTCGACTATAGCCAGTTGTATGGGGAAATACTCATAATCATACCCTTCTCCCACCTGTGGCAAGGTCGGGTCTGCAGGTTCTAGCCCTCTCCCACCAGGTCCCCATTCATTCTGCACACTGTCATGTCCTTTCGGACGACCTGCTCCCACGTTAACTATGGTCTCCACCTGCCCTGGGTGCTCCTGACCACCTGCATTCCTGGTATGGCCCTAACAAGCTCCTCATCCCCTCTTCTCATTATGTGACCATACCACCTCAGCCTATTTTCCGTCATCTTCTCGGCAATGTCCACTATGCCGAGGCTACCTCTAATATACACATTCCAAATTCTATCTGCTCTTGACATGCCACTCATGTACCACAGCATTCGCATCTCAGCTACTTGCATTCTATTTACCTGGCTTTTCTTCATTGCCCAGCACTCTGATCCATACAGCATAGCTGGTCTAACCACTGTCCTGTAAAACTTTCCTTTCAACTAGATTGGGACCCTCCAATCGCACAGGACTCTGCTTGCCTGTTTCCATTTCAACCACCCCATTGATTCTATGGGCCACATCCGAGTCTATTTCCTCTGTGTTGGTGGGAAATTTCCACCACCTGATGACCTGCTCTCCTTTCCAAGAATGTGCCTTGCCTTCCACTAGGGAGTGCCCAGCAATCATGGACCTCCAATCTTTTCTGCCCTCTAACCATAAAAAAATCTATCTGTGACATCCTTGCGGTAAATGGTATGTGATTAGGTGTCTGAACCCCTTCCTAAACCATGTATTTGCCAAAGCAAGGCCAAGTGCATTTGCTGTGTCGAGGATTCATTGCCCATCTATGCTAACAGCTCCATGCCCCCATCCCCATGGACCTCCCCATAACCCTGGTTGGCTTTGCCAACATGGCTATTAAAGTCCCCTGAATAACTGAGAACTCATTCCCATTACATTGCCCTACTTGAGCCTCCAGTGAGTGCACTACATCCTCAGATTCTGTTCTGAAGCCATCCTTTGTGAGTTCATCCAGACCTGCCGGGGGGGGGGCATATGCACTGATGAGGGGGAGCACTACTCCCTGCTAATCCACTGTGACTAACATTAGCCTGCTTTTAATATGCTTCACTTGGGCTTTAATATGCTTCAGTTTGTATCCCTCACCAAGGTCCCTCAATCTATTCCCCTTTCACCGAGTTTCCTGCAGGAAAGCTAACTGAATTCTCCTACACTTTAGGGCAGTGATTCTCAACCACTGTGCCACTGCACTTTAGTGTGCCAAGAGATTCACAAGAGTGATGTGAGGTCGGGTACCCATCTTGTCCCTCTGACTGGACACAAGGTTGATATATTGGGCAGTGTTTTCCCACAGCCAGTTGCCAACCAAAGCTGCAACTCCTATACTATTTATCATCTTTCTCCTGTTTGTTGGGACATTCCACCGAAGACAGGGGACAAAGTTTGGTCCTCTACCCGTTCCATAATAGAGAGGGTTCTTCCATGTGCTGATGCTATCATACACCACACAGGACCTTGGTTTTATTTCTCACCCAAAAGAAGGTGCACTCAGGGCTTCTCTCTCGCCCAAAGAAAGCCAACCCACCTCAGTCCAGTATTGAACCAAAAACTATTGACAGTTACCGAACGCCACCGAGGCAAGTTTTTGCATATGGTTAGGTTACAACTTATATATTTTCTTTGGTGTTTGTATGCCCCAAAATGTGTCGTTGTTAGTGCGCCGCCAAATTTTAAAATTAGTAAAAGTGTACCATGGCAAAAAAAAAGGTTGAGAATTACTGCTTTAGGGTATTAACTAGTTCCCCACATTCCACGTTCCTAATCTAAGCTAATGCTATTGGAGCATGCTTGAACTGGGGCCAACCCAGCCAGGCATCTTAAACCTGCAGGAATGTTGGCACTGCTTGCAGTGGGGGGGATGCCAGCCTACCCCACAGAGGACACTCGGCATGCTATCTGCCATGAGGTCCAAGGTCCCATCCCCCATGGCATTGCAAGTCACTGATTACTGTGGCCTTGTGCCAACTTATGAACCCCTATCAGCCGCCAGCATTAGGGTCTTAATCCCATGCACTGTGGGTTTGATATGTCCTGGATTTTGCATCATACCTGCAAACCTCGGAATGTCATCACACATGTGGCCACAGGGCAGCAAGTAAACAAACTAAATGAATGGAAAAATATAAAATATATAAATACACAAACTATTTACTATAAATAATAATTAATTACTAAATAATCAATTAAATAATTAAATTTTCCTGTAAGGTGTTGGCCACGTAACAGCGTGTGCACAGATGGTCCAGCTGATACACGTTGCACCACACCAGGATTAGCAGACAATGTCACGAGGTTAGGTTTGTTTGTTTGTTGTTGTTTTAGGGCCCATCGACTACAATGGTCATTAGGGCCGAGAAAGACAATCATCATGGTGGGGGTGTAAATGGCCTTCCCACCATGATGGCAATAAATAAGGGCAAAAGCCCACTAAAACTAACACATAAAGAAGGCAATAGCCAAATAAATAGCAAAGGATAATAATAGGCAAAAGCCAAAACCAGAAATGAAAGTAAAATCTGCAAAAATGAGAACAGAAATAACAATAAAAGTGGCAAAAGCCAAAACAGAAATAACAATAAAAGTGGCAAAAGCCAAAACAGAAATAACAATAAAAGTGGCAAAAGCCAAAACAGACATAACAATAAAAGTGGCAAAAGCCAAAACAGTCATAACAATAAACACGGCAAAAGCCAAAACAGTAATAACAATAAACACGGCAAAAGCCAAAAAAGGACACAGAAATAAAAAGGCAAAAGCCAAAACAGATGCAGAAATAAAAAGGCAAAAGCCAAAATAATTCCAGAATAAATTCCAAGATGTCTAAAACAAACCGTGTATAAATCAAATTTTGTGAAAGAGGCCAGCCTCTTTCACAAATACAAGTGAGCTCTCAATCCCCTGGGGGTTATCCTCAAGTGAGGCAGAGAGCTCCCGACTGACTCCTAGTCGCCATCTCAGTTCGCGGTATCTCTCACATTGACTAAAGATGTGCGCCACTGCAAGAGGCTCCCAACAGACGTCACACCATGGTTGGTCCTCACCCTGTAAAATGTAGGAGTGGGTGAGGAACGTGTGACCGATCTGAAGCCGAGCAAGCACAACCTCCTCCCTCTGTGACTGGCGGCACGAGGACCCCCAGTGCTCTGGGGTGTCCTTCAGTGTGCGGAGTTTGTTGGTGGTCTCTGAAAACCACTGGGCCCGCCATTGTTCATGGACGGCCCGCCGCACCATCGGGAGAGCATCGGAGGAGGGGACAGCAGTGATCGGTATATCTGGCAAGTGGGCCACCTGACGGGCATGGGCATCCGCCCTCTCATTGCCCATGATGCCAACATGCCCCAGGACCCACATGAACAACACTGTCTTGCCCTGCTTACGAATCATAAGCAGCAATCTGTGCACACCCTGGACGATGGCATGTCTGCCATATAGGGTGTGCAACAGCTGAAGGGAGCATAAGGAGTCAGTCGCAACAACAAAGTGTCTCTCATTCAATACTTGGATGAGCTCCAGTGCCCTGTGCAGAGCTGTGAGTTTTGCAGTTAAGACACTGGCGACGCCTGGAAGGCGGCCCCCTATGAGATGACCAGTTGTAAAGACTGACCAACCCACCGAGGAGCCATCCTTTGACCCATCCGTGTAAATAAAAACATGGCCTCGATAGGTCCAAGAGAGGCGTCCAAACTCTTGTTGGTACACTGACCTCTCAGTACTGGTTTTGGGTAAGGCTGCAAGCAACAAATCTAAATTTGGCTCTGGCACTGTCCAGGGTGGCACAGAGGCCGGCAGTACAGGCTGCACCCTAGGCAGAGTCACACCCAGGCAGGTAAGACCGTCCATCCACCGCACACCGAATGGAGTGGGAACCCCTGGATGGCGGTCGAATGGCCGTCTTATAGTGTTACTAAAGACGGCTGGGTGTGTCAGGTGCTGTGGCTGACCTCTCAGCTGCAAAATATATGCAGCTGCAAGGTACTGCCGCCGCACAGTCAGAGGTGGTTCACCAGCCTCAGCATAGAGGCTGAGTACTGGACTGGTGCGGAACGCCCCAATGGACAACCGGATGCCAGCGTGATGAACACTGTCCAGCATCCGGAGAGTAGATGGAGCGGCCAGGCCATATACGCTGCAGCCATAATCGAGACGTGTTCGAACGAGTGCCCCGTAGAGTCGAAGCATCACCGTTCAATCTGCCCCAAAACCAGTTCCCTGCAGGCACCGCAGAAGATTTAGGGAGCGAAGGCACTTAGCCTTCAGCTCCTTCAAGTGTGGGATTTATGTCAGACGGCTGTCAAAACGGAGACTGAGAAATCGTGCCGCCTCTACAACAGGGAGGCGGCCATCCAGGGTAAGCTGAGGCTCAGGGTGAAGCCCTCGCTTACGACAGAAGTGCATGACAGTTGTTTTGTCAGGGGAGAACTTATAGCCACGAGAGGTGGCAAACTCGTTGGCACTGTTTATTGCCAGTTGCAGCTGACGCTCAATGCTGTGCATTGTGGCAGCCCGGAACCTGATAGAAAAGTCGTCCACAAAGAGGGACGACTTTACAGGGGGTGAACGGAGGATGGTAGGCCGTTCACTGCAACAGCAAAGAGCGTCACACTCAAGACGCTTCCCTGTGGGACACCATTCTCCTGCAGGAAGGCCGAGGAGTAGGTGTTACCCACACGCACTCTGAAGGTCTGTTCGGACAAAAACTATGGAGGAAGAGGGGCAGATTACCCCTGAGCCCCCACTGGTGCAAGGTCTCCAGTATACCATGGCGCCATGTGGTATCGTATGCCTTCTCCACATCAAAAACGACAGCCACTAAGTGCTGTCTGTGGAGAAAAGCCTCACGTACTGTGGTCTCCAGAGAGATCAAATGATCCACTGGAGACCTGCCAGCACGGAAGCCACATTGGGTATCGGCAAGAAAGTGGTGCCATTCCAGATACCACACCAGGCGCCAATTAACCAATCGTTCCATGGTTTTGCAAAGACAGCTCGTCAATGAAATGGGTCTATAATTTATTGGAAGGCTACTATCCTTCCCGGGTTTTTGGAGTGGGATTATAGTAGCCTCTCGCCGACCTGCAGGGATTTCATGCTGCTGCCAGATGTAATTGAATACCTCAAGGAGGTATTGTAGGTGTCGTAGCATTTGATAGTGGATGCTATCTGGTCCAGGGGCAGTATCCCTGGCTCTTGCTAGAGCTGCTTGCAGCTCCCAAGGGGTAAAGGGATTGTTATACCCCTCGGCGACACCACCAGTGAAGTTCAGTGGATGGCGTTCTGCAGCCTGCTTTTTGTTTAGAAATGTTGCCGTGTAGTGATGGGAACTGGAGACGGCTGCAAACGTCCTTCCCAGTTCCTCAGCCACCTCACACGGCAGAAGGCAATGTCTTTCTTGTACAAGGAGACCTGAGCCACATGATGGTAAATATCTGCCTTGGATCTTCCTCAGCGTTTCCCAGACTTTCTTGGAGGGCGTGTGATGGGTGAGTGAGGAGACGTACTGACTCCATGAGGAGCGCTTGGCCTCCCTGATCACCCGTCGTGCATATGCCTGAGGACACCCAGTGCAATTGGGTGTCCTTCAGTGTGTGGAGTTTGTCCGTGGTCTTTGCAAACCACTGGGACCGCCATTGATCATGGATGGCATGCCACAGTATTGGGAGAGCATTAGAGGAAGGTACATCTGGCAGGTGGGCCACCTCACGAGCATGGGCATCTGCCCTCACATTACCCATGATGCCAACATGCTGCAAAACTGACATAAACAACATTGTCTGGCCCTGCTGTGAGTTCTGCCATTAAAACACTGGTGACGTCTGGAAGGCAGGCCCCCTTGAGATGACCAGTTGTAAAGACTGATTAACCCACAGAGGTGCCATCCTTTGACCCCTCCTGTGTAAATAAAACTCTTGTGTGTACCCTGAATGATTGGCACTGGTTTTGGGGAAGGCTGTAAGCATCTGATTAAAACTTGGCTCTGGCATTGTCCAGGGGGGCACAGAGGCCGGCATTACAGGCTGACTCCCTGCATACGTCAGGACACCACACCTCACCTCTACTGGTGTTTAGAGTGTGATGGGGTTCAACCACAATGGGGAAGACACCAAGGTTCTGCATTTTTTGGTGTATTTACTATTCGCTGCCCACAGGCCTCACACACCATGGAGCTCAACAAGTGGACACCCCTTTGGGTCGCCTTCAGGTTGCTTGGGCAGGATACTGCAAGGGTGTCATAATCCCCAAGTACCAGACCAATGGCACTGAAGTTGACTGCCAGTCCACTCACAATAACCCTCGGGGGCAAAACCTATGCACCCCTCGCTGGTTGACCAAGACCAGGTATATCCTTTGGCAGCTGTTTTCCTGGAAGCTGCAGCCAAGATGATGTGTTGGGACTGTAGGTCACAACCTTAATCCTCAATGTTTGTCAGCCACCTCACCAATGTGGGGTCGCCCAGAGACATCACAGGGTATATGCCTCTTCAATCACCAGGATCTGCTTTTCTGAGGGGTACGGGTCTCCACACAGACACCTAACACACACGCACATGTTTTTTACAGTCACCTCAGTGAGGAGCCTACATCAACCAAGAACATGTCACAGTATCATAAAGGTGTCGTCCAGTAAAGTACAGATGTGTCGTCCAGTAAATTACAGATGTATCGTCCATTTCAGGACACAAGTCACTGGCAATGATGATAGAGGTGCTGTCCAATCAGGGGCATGAGTAAAACGAATTTTGATGGTCACCTCAGTGAGGAGCCTACACCAACCAAAATCACATCAAGCTGTGATCGCGGATTATCCAGGAGAAGACATAAGATGACCATGTGGATCCATGATGGTGGATTAGTCCAGTCAATGTCTCGAGAACCTTGTGTGCCCATTCTACCCTAGGGACATACAGAGGATTTGGTCTGCAGGAGCTATTTTATTTCACTCGTTCCCTTAGTGCATCCAGGGGCTGGCTAAATCGCCATCCCCCAAATGCACTGCAGGGGATTCCCCTATCTGCCACCAGGGGACGTGCCAACGTAGCAGTTTACCATGCCTGTGGTCAACGTTTGGTGCACCTTGGGGACTACAGGAATTACATTGCTAGGGAAGCTTTTTAATAAGTTAGCAAATGATGGCAGGATGCCATCTGAATGGCAAGAGAGCTGGATAGTTGAACTGTTCAAGGGCAAAGATGATGCCCAGGACTGTGGACACTATAGAGGCATAAAGTTAATGAGCCACAGAATGTTGCCTCAGAGACCAAACTAGTGTCTATGGGAAACCAATTTGGGTTTATGCCTGGATAGTCCACCATGGAACCAATCTTTATTCTATGGCAGATGCTAGAGAATCATAGAGCAGCACAAAAGGACCTCCCTGTAGTATTCATTTACCTGGAGAAGGCATATAATAGTGCCCCTAGACAGGTACTATGCAGTGTTTCAGGAAGAAATGTGAGAAAGAATAGTGCAGGATATGTTTGAGGATTCCAATGCTAGGGTGAGGGTGGCATGGGGAAACACTGCATTCTTCAACGTGCAGGTCAGTGTGCATCAAGGGTCAGCACTTAGCCCATATCTATTTATTCTGGAAATGGATAAGCTGCTGATGAGAATAGGGGAATGGGTCCCTCAGTGCCTAGTATTTGCTGATGATGTGGAAAAGCTTGAGGGGTCCAAAGAGGATGCACAAAAGGGCCTGCAAGACGTTT
Source organism: Trigoniulus corallinus (assembly GCA_013389805.1). Taxonomy (NCBI): domain Eukaryota; kingdom Metazoa; phylum Arthropoda; class Diplopoda; order Spirobolida; family Trigoniulidae; genus Trigoniulus; species Trigoniulus corallinus. The sequence continues at coordinate 24,200,427 of JAAFCE010007744.1, forward strand.
AGACAGCAATGGAAAGAGGGGGTCTTAAAGTAAACATGAAGAACAGAGTACCTAGCTTTCAATTTCAGCGGACAGGGACAAGGGGTGAGATCCGTTGCGGCAGTGAGGTTATGCCAGTGGTGCCTAGGATCAATATATAGGATCAGTTTTCTAGAGCAATGGGGAGATAGATTCCAACGTGACCCATAGGATTAATGCCTGATGGCTGAAGTAGAGGCAGGCGAGTGGGGTACTGTGTGACCGCTGGGTCCCAATAAAGTTAAAAGGCAAAGTTTACAGAACGGTCATTTGGCCCAATTTGCTTTATGGCTTAGAATGTTGGGCAGTTAGGGATAACCATGAAAGGAGAATGCAAGTGGCTGAGATGTAATACTGCACTACATGACTGGGGTGTCACAAGCTGGCAGAGTCCAAAATAATTACATTAGAGGTAGCCTGGGGGTGGGAGACATCACGTAAACCTTGAGGGAAAAGCGGTTGAGGTGGTATGGGCATGTGATGAGGAAGGAGGAGGAGGAGGAGCTTATTACGCCCATTATGGGTAAGCATATGATTGGGGGGGCAACAGAGGTCGGAGAAAACGGCAGCGGACGTGGGAACAGGTAATGCAGAAGGACATGGAAACGTGTGGGGTGGAGAGGGACTTGGTGGGGGTTAGGCGGGAGTGGAGGATAAGAACCCACAGACCCGATCTTGCCACAAGCGGAGGAGGGTATGATGATGATGATGATGGTTTGTAAGTTAAGTGCATAGTCGGTGTTGTCTGCTTCAGTGCAATGGGCAGGGCAGGAACTATTGCAGCGTTAAGGAAAGAAACATGAACAGAAATGTTACGACGTTTTCATCTTTTTCATCACTGAATCAGGGCTTTAATAGTTCCTGCCCAGTCCATTTGGCAGCATATTTCCATACAAGTTGAGAGTTTTGTAAAAGTTTTAGTGGAGGGCTGCAGCCCCATAGTCCCTATTTACAAGCCGCCACTGGCCATAAGAAAACCACGTATATTACAGTAGGCTAAACTGTTATCCTGCTCATAATTTGAGAAAATGCCAGTTGAAAACCACTAATACCTTGTTGTGTGACTATTGTTCTTAATGACAGCCTCACAGTGGCATAGCATTGCTCAACAAGTTTGTGACACCTTTCATTACGTATGGATGCCCATTCCCTTTGGATGACTTCCCACAATTCTGTTTGATTCCTTAATTTATGTGATGCAACATCAGTCTTGGGGTCTCCCATAAATTTTAGATTGGGTTGAGATCTTGTGATTGAGAGGGGCATGGCAAAACTGGCACATTATTATCCTGACTCCTTGAGGAATGCTTTGGATTTCTTAGAAGTGTGATTTTGATCATTATCTTGCTGCAATTGCCATGTAATTGGCATGTCTTCTTCAGAAAAGGGGAGAATTACATACAAATGTTTGTCCATGGTACCTTTAGTCTAATGGATAGACCCAACTCCATACCATGAAAATGCTCCCTGTAACTTAATATTTCCACCTCCTTGCTTAATTGTTTTCTTGGTATATTTTGTAAGTAATTGTGTGCTTAGTGGTCGACTTGCATAATGCTGATCATCAGAGGCAATTAAATTAATTTTTGCTGCTTCTGTCCACAAAATGTTCCTCCACTTTTTATTGCCCTCTGTTCCATTCCATTCTATGTGGTCTTTTGCAAATTGAAGCCTCTGTTTAATGTTTCTCAAGTGTAAGAAGGGGACTTACCAGCTGCTCTGCCATTCAAATTCCTTTTCTGCAATCTTCTGCATAGTGTCCGTGCACTAAAATTAAGGTCTAATTCCATTTTTATATTATTTGATGACTTAAATCGATCAGTGGTTCAGAGATGAACAATTTGCCAATCAGTCTACAGTGTTGTTTTCAGCTTACAACAACGTTTCTTTACTCTTTTTGTATTTTATTGCATTTTCAACCATCGTTTTGGAACATCCAACTATTTTTGCTGTTTTCCAGAGAGACCTTCCTACCCCCCATGGAGTGTTTTTATTTCACACCCGCCCTGTGACCTGCAGGGAGAGTTCCTACTCATTTTATATAATACGGTAACCTGAAATAATTAAATTTCCTTTAAGTACATTATGCATATAATGAGCTCCTCAGGGTTAGGCTTACTCCCCAACCAGTGAAGTTAATCAAATTAATCAAATATCATAAATTCTCTTTGTAACACACAGTGGATGTGCATTTGGAGGGGAGTGGGCACACCAGTTCTCGCCTGATCACTGAACTTAAGAAGCACAACCCCAGCTAGTACTGACATGGGTGGCTGCTTGGGAAAAATTGGTACTGCTGATTGTCAACAATCGCAATATCTGAATAAGAACTATGCTATGGATGGCGCTCTAATGATCTTGTAGCTGATGGGCCCTAAAACACCAACAAAGCAAACAAAAAATGCACTTAGAGGTTTACTAGTCAATGCTATAACCTGTGGTGACAAGTATACATACAGTATGAACTACTAATTATTTGCAGTTGTTTGCATTGCCTTACTATTAAGTATTGAAAACAACATTTAATTGGTTTATGCATAGGTACCTCTATTTCAATGACCACCACTGTATGTTCCCAAGGGTAGTGTAGAAACGGAAAACATTAAGAGATGAAGGTGATTATATGAGACCAACTTGCTTCACCAAATACAATTTATTTTCAGCAGTGTTTCCATAGGCATTATGGTGTGAAATGATCAGCAATTTCAGGGTTTTAAAGGGAGCTATATATTAGAGATATGTTCCAAGCTGGCATCCTCCCATAGACAGCGCTGCCAATGTTCCTGTGGGTCCCAGACGCGGGTGCCCCTAGTCAGAGCATGTTCAGAAAGAATAGGGGCAAATCTTAGATTAGGAACGTGGAGTGTGGGGACGCTTACTGGCAAAACAGGTGAATTAGTTATTATTTAAAAGCAAAGGGGGGGTTAGTGTAGCCTTTCTCCAGGAAACTAGGTGGAAAGGGGATAGATCAAGGGTCCTTGGTGAGGGACACAAGCTACATATACAGCTAGTGAAGGGGAATGAAATGGAATGGGTATAGTAAGCACCTGGGGCAGGGAGACAACAGCAGACGTGGGAGCCGGCAGTGCCGGATTTACAAGGCTATTTAGGCTGAAGCCTAGGGCTTCAACAATTGGTGGGCTTCACAACTTATGAAAATGGCCTCAAAAGGGGCTTGAAAAAGGCTCTCAATATCTAAATCCGGCACTGGGAGCGGAAGGGAGACGGGAGTGGAAGGTTAGAACCCGCAGACCCAAACCTGCCACAGGCGGGATAGGGGTATGCTGATGATGTTAGAAGAAAACTTGTATTAAATGAGCACTTTAAGACATTCAAGAGCTTTGTCCGTCTTTTGTAATAATGTATCTGTCACTTTTTAGGGTCACCTCCACATGATCTACAAATTGGAATCATCTTGCCACATCCAAAATTTAAGCAAAGAGAATATAATTCTGTTATAGCAAAAGAAGCAAAGGAAGCTAATAGAGGTCTGCTTCCCTCTGAGACGTATGTTCTGAATTATACTTTTCTATTACTGGCTGGACACCCAAACCCTCATGGTAAGTACATTGGATACAAGGAACTAATGATATAAATTTATCAAACATATGAACACAGATTGAAAGGCACACTACGTAATCACTACACGATGCTTCTTTCTAATTTTTAAGATATGAATTGATAATGCATGGTTGACCGATGATGTCTAGCCCATATATGTGATGAAATTGGCTATGGAAGCTTTGTTACTGTGCAAAATCGATTTTAGGAACATTTAGTTGCAGCCGAGTTGCGTTGGACACACCAGGTCTCGTGAGATCACTGAAGTTAAGCAGCGCGAGCCCACGTTAGTACCAACATGGGCGGTTGGTAAAGAATGTTGGGTGCTGAAAATTTCCCCTCTCCTACATCCTCTACACTGACCTCCTCATCTCCCGCGAGCAGCCTCCTAAGGGTTCGGTCTGTTATGACTGCTTGGCACACGCGCACTTGGCATACAATTAGGGCTCCCATATGTCCTACTTGTAGAAGGGCAGTCCTTCTTTTTGGATCACCGTCCTTCTTTAAAAAGTGTCCATTACTCATTAAATTGTTATGAAATGCTTGATGTTTTTATTATTTGTCCTTCCTTTTGACTGAAAGTATCTGGGAGCCCTACATACAATAGATGGTATATTTCGACGGGAGACCTTGCCAAACAGCTGTTTTACAAAGGGCTTGTTCTCACCAAAACGAAAAAAGAAGGTAGCCAAAGGTCAACTCATTAGAAAGAAGTGACCTCACTAACAAATCAAGATCTATTCTTCTTTTGTTGGTGTTTTAGGGCCCTTCGACTACAATGGTTAATACAGCCCTCTCCATTGCGTAATTCTAATGAACGGTCTGCACAGACACGACGCCATTAGGATGATTTGGGTATTAGTAGTGCCAGTGTTCCAAGCAGTCACCTATGTTAATATTATGGATTGATTAACTTCAGCGATGAGACGACAACTGGTGTGTCCGTCTCAATACATCCGCTCATCAAGCTCTACCACTAACTCCCATCAACATTAAATGCAGTGACGGATTTACCACTAGGCTAAGTAGGCTGAAGCCTAGGTCTCAACATTTAACGGGCTTCAAAAGTTAAGAAGGGGGCCTCAAAAAGGCTTGAAAAGGGCCTCAAAAGGACTTGAAAAGGGCCCCAAAACTGAAACAGCCTAGGACCTCTCAATATCTAAATCCGGCACTAATTAAATGATATAAAAGATGATGTGATAACCAATAAGCCTGTGAGACCTACAAATCCAGTGACTAAATATGTCTAAAATCGATGCGATAAACTACTGTAGTTATTTGAAGATTAGCAATGGTATAACGTTTCTGATGTATCCCAAATGTTGAAACTGTACATAAATGTATCTACTGGACAACCTGCCTTAGCGTGACGTGCCACAACATTTATCATGTTGTCAGGCACAGTCAGATAAAAATCTTTCATAAGATTTCCAGATACAGTAATGATTGAATTGGTAATCTAGAATTACTCTTAATACCTCACAAGTTGCAATAAAATGTATTGTGACGATAATTGTAGGAAGTACTGCAAACAAATCAATAATCCACTGATCACTCAAATATTAGAACCCAATTACTTAATGTCTCCTGGAGGCATGCACAGAAGTCACCCAAATATAGACTCGTAGATCGACAAGAAATAAGCATAGTGGGTTGCATCTTTGGTCGGCAGCGGACTGCGGAAAAATACAGTCCAACAGATCTCCCTTGTGTCCATTCAGAGGGACAAGGCTGGAAAACAAAGCCCACCCTCCCATAGGCGAGTATAAGATTGGAAGTTGCTCTTTGGGGGTAGACAAATTCTGGTGATGGGGCCGGATAACTCATTTCACTCAAACTTTCAAGTAGATTAGCAGATCCATTGGGTTATTTCATGTTGTGATAGGCTGCTCGTTGCAGCTGTTTACAGAGAATTTTAAATGCATGCATAGTGCTTTTGGATGAAAGAATGTCGGTCAAATGGCCAGTTCATTTGCATGTTGAGGTTGAAGATTGAAGGCATTGAAATTTGAAATGCAACTATCTGTCATGTAATTGGCGGAACTGAGTTTTATGTTTTGTTTAATTTATTTCAGAAACATTGGATATATTATGCAATCAATTTTTACAGAAAAACGTGTCAATAATTATATATATGATAGCAATTGAGGACTACCACAGTAATATTGCATCATCACAGTACTTGTTGCAGTTAGCAGGATACCTTAAAATTCCAGTCATTGCTTGGAATGCCGACAATGCTGGATTAATGCAGGTAATAATTAATTCGCATTTAATTATAATGAACGATTCGTGAAAGTTTTCAGCAACGTCCAATGTACAGTATGTATGTACAAGCAATGTATGTATGTACACAAACAACAAAGAATGCTTAGGCTATATTTTAAATCAGTCACAATCATCTGCAGGAGTACTAAACGGCTGCCATAATGCAGGCCCGGCTGTAGTGTGTGCAGGGCCCAAAGTAGCAGGCGACAGCGGCGCCCCAGTGCAAAAATTAATTGCTTACCAATACAATACATTAATAACTTTAACCACACTTGAAATCCAAATAATGCTATAACCCGTAGCCCTTCACACATCTAGAAAAATAAATTTTCCACTATACTCTTTTGGTCTCTAATTTCTGACCACATCGGAAAAGTCGGTGACAGCAGAGAACAGATAGAGAAGGAACTAAACGACATTAGAGGTCGAAAGAAAAGGGAGGGCTAAGGATAAACATGAAGAAGACAGAGAACTTAGCTTTCAATTGGGAAGGACAGGCAACAAACGGTGACGTCCATTCAAGGGGCGAACTGGTGAAAAAGGTGCAAGAGGTAAGGTACTTAGGATCTACTTTCCCAAGCAATGGGGAGATAGATGCTGATGTGACCCGGAGAATCAATGGGGGTGGCTGAAGTGGAGAGAGGCAAGTGGGGTCTTGTGTGATAGGAGGGTCCCAATCAAGTTGAAAGGAAGGTTCTACAGGGCAGCGGTTAGACCAGCTATGGTATATGGGTCCGAGTGTTGGGCAGTGAGGAAGAGCCACGTCCATAGAATGCAAGTTGCTGAGATGCGAATGCTGCGTTATATGAGTGGTGTATCGAGAGCTGATAGAATTAGGAACGAGTATGTCAGAGGCAGCCTGGGGGTGGTGGACATCGCCGAAAAGATGAGGGAGAATAGACTGAGATGGTATGGACACGTGATGAGAAGAGCGGACGAGGACCTACTTAGGGCTATACCACGTTTACAGGTGGTTGGTAGCACCCGGGGCAGGGGGAGACCAAAGCTGACGTAGGAGCAGGTTGTCCGAAAGGATATGGCGGTGTGTGGGGTGGACGGTGACCTGGTGGGAGATAGACGGGAGTGGGGGGGCCAGAACCCGCAGACCCGACACTGCCTCAGGCGGGATAAGGGTGTGATGATGATGATGACTCTTTTGGTCTCCAATGTACAAACAACCTCTCTTCAGACATGCGATATACCATCATCATCATCATCCCACCCTTCTCCAGCACAAAACTGGGTCGGGTCTGCGAGTTCCAATCCTCCACCCCCGCCGATCCCCAACCACGGCCCCATTCACCCCACACACACCCATGTCCCTTTGTATCACCTGCTTCCACGTCCTCTTCGGTCTTCCCCTCCCCCTGACGCTCCCAACCACCTGCATTCCCATGATGGACCTAACCAGTTCCTCCTCCCCCCTTCGCATCACATGCCCATACCACCTCAATCTGTTCTCCCTCATCTTCTCCGCGATGTCCCCCACCCCAGACTACCTCTAACATGGTCGTTTCGGATCCTGTCAGCTCTTGACACCCCGCTCATGAAGCGCAGCATTCGCATCTCAGCCACCTGCATTCTCCTTTCATGGTCCTTCCTCACGGCCCAACACTCTGAGCCATACAGCATAGCTGGCCTAACCACAGTTCTGTAGACTTTGCCTTTTAGCTTTAAAGGCACCCGGCGGTCGCACAGTACTCCATTTGCCTGTCTCCACTTCAACCAACCTGCCTTAATCCTATTAGACACATCTGAGTCTATTTCCCCATTTCCCTGTATCTAAACTCCTGCACTGCTGGTATCACCTCAACTCCTGAGCGTACCTCGCCTTCTGGCCCCTGACCACTCCAGTTAAAAGCTAGGTATTCTGTCTTTTTCATATTCACCTTCAGGCCCCCCTTTCCCATTGCTACCTAGATGTCTTCTAGGCCCTTTTGGGCCTCCTCGTTGGACTCAGCAAGCTTCCCCACATCGTCAGCAAATATCAAGCACTGAGGGGCCCATTCCCCTACTCCCGTCAGCAGCTCATCCATGAGAAGAGTAAATAAATATGGACTAAGTGCTGACCCTTGGTGTACGCCCACCTGCACGTTGAAGCTTTTTGTGTTACCCCAAGCCGTCCTCACCCTAGCGATAGAGCCATCCGACATATCCTGCACTATTCTAATGTGACCTTCATCTACCCCTTTTCTTCTTAGCACCTTCCATACCTCCTGTCTAGGAACGCTATCATAAGCCTTCTCTAGGTCAAGGAATATTGCATGGAGGTCCTTCTTTGCTGCCCTTTACTTTTCTATCATCTGCCTTAGGATAAATATTGGCTCTATTGTGGACCTACCAGGCATAAACCCAAATTGATTACCCCAGACCATAGTGCATTTTCTGAGGCGTCCTTCAATGACTCCTTCCCACAGCTTCATAGAGTGACTCATTAGCTTGATGCCTCTATAGTTTCAACAATCCTGGGCATCACCTTTGCCCTTGAACAGTGGAACTATCCAGCTCTCCCTCCATGCTGATGGCATTCTATCTCCACTTGCTATCTTATGGAAGAGCTTTGTTAGCCATGTAACTCCTGTGGCCCCCAGGGTATGCCAAACCTCCATGGGAATCTTATCTGGGCCTACTGCCTTGCGTTTTTTCATCTTTGGAGGGCCCCAACTATTTCTTCCTCTGTCACCCTGTCGACTGCCTCTGAGGTGCCTGGGTGGCTCTCAATTGTCCTGTCCTGACTGGCAGCATTTAAGAGGCCATGATAGTACTCCTCCCACCTCTTGGTTATTTCTGTTGGTTGGAACGGGACTTTACCACTGCTATCCTTGACTGTTATGGCCCTGGTAATGTCCTTACTTGTTTGATCCCTGGTCCTGGCCAGTCTAAAAATGTTTTTCTCACCTTCTTTTGTCCCTAACTCATTGTATAGTTCCTCATACTTGTGGTGTTTGGCCAGGGCAATTGTCCTCCTAGCATTTTTCCTTGCTTGAATATAGGCGGTCTTTGATCCCTGGTCTCCCATGTCCTGCCACCTATGGAATGCCCCCTTTTTAAGTTTGATGGCTGCTTTCACCTCCTCATTCCACCACCATGACTGCCTACCCTGAGGATTGCCTCCTACTCTTGCCATACCAAACATCATCTTTCCACATCTCCTGATTTTCCTGGCAACCCTGTCCCACATGGCATCAGCAGACCCTTCCCAATCCCAGTCTACCTGGTGAGAAATTTCCTGCCTGAATTCCTCTGAGTTAGCTGGCAATCGCCACCACCTAATAACTGGTTCTCCCTTCCATTCATGCCTCCTGACTGCCCCCTTAACACTAGAAGTATGGATGGGTCAAAAATGACCTATTTTCGATTTTAGTCAGCTGTCGTTTCTTTTCTATGAAAGATAGAAAGCTGTGCTTTCTTGACTTTTCCTAAAATGAAATGTAGTTTGTGTTTTTGGAATTAAAAAAAATTACATTTCAATACTTTTTTAAATATTTGTACCACTACCTATACGTACTAATGGGTCAAAAATGACCTCCCATTAGTTTTAATGCTTTAGTTCAGTAAAATGTAGTTTTGGAGGGGTATAGAAATAGGGGTTCAAAGAGATCTTTGCAATTAAAAACCTTACATAGGTAAAGACCCTGCTCAACAAAGAAATTCTTTGCCCTTTTCCTGCCTATGGCAGGGTTGGGTACCCATCTTGCCACTCTGAATGGAAATATGGGCAATATGTTGGGCATTGCTTTCCACAGCCAGGTGTCAACCAAAGCTGCAACCCCTATGCTTATTTATTGTCAATCTCCTGTTTGCTGGGGCATTCCATTGACGCCCAGGGGTGAGGTCCTACACCTAAAAATTTTGCCTCATCTACTCGTTGCAAGGTAGACAGGGTACTTTTATGTGCAAATGACATCATACACCACATGGGATCTCAGTTTTACTTCTCATCCACAAGAAAGCATACTCAGGGCCTCTCCCCCACCAAAAAGCCAACCCACATCTGTCCATTATCGAACCTAGAACTACTTATGCTGTTTCCAAGCATGCTAACCACTATGCTACTGAGGTGGGTACAGATCCAGCTCAAAATGTGATGATTTATCATCTGATGTTTTTATGTGGCTTTTGAAACCATACCTGGGAAAGGGATGTAATGTAACAATGGATTGTTATTTTACAAATTTGATATTATTGGACTAACTGAAACAAAAAAAACAACCATTTTAGGAACTGTCAAAGAAGAGAAGTGCTTGATGATGAAGCAATTATGAAAACCAAAGCACTGCTTTCATATGAAATTTATGCTTCTTCATCTGGGTGCACTCTAACTATTTACAAGAGCAAGAAATTAAAAATTGCTTATTTGTTGAGTTCAATGCATAAAAGTCAGTGTGAAGGAAAATCACAAAAGAAGTTAACCTGAAACACTATAATAATATATTTGAAGCAAAGTTGGGGCTGATGTTTTATACTAGATGACAAGATACAATACTAGTAAAAATTGAACTAGATGCTGGCCTGTGGCAGTATAGTATAATACTTTAAATTTACCATGCATCACTTCTTATATTGTAGATTGTGATGTCACAAAATAAAAAATATCTAGATGTAGGCCTACGTATTGTCAATTTGCATGTAAGCATAAGTCAAAGATTTGTTGGGGGCATCAAACTGGAGAAAACCCTACTGTGTTAAATGTAATGATTACATGCAAAACTTGGCTAATTAATACAAATTTTAAGTCAATTCTTCAAGTAAAATGGATTAATTTGAATTTCTAATATGTTGTAATGATTACTACAATTTTTTCAAAAATATTTTACTGATATTCTATCTGCTAGTAATGTTATAAAGCATATGTAGGTCAAAAATGACCCATTAGTACTTCTAGGTAAGTCAAAACCTCTGTACTTCTAGTGTTAATTTGCATCTCCAGCATGAGCAACTTGTGCCCACTGGCTTTCTGGAAATCTTCACTGGGAAGTGCCCTGCAGTCTCAGATCTCTGCCCTATGTTGCTGCTCTACCATGAAAAAGTCTATTTGGGACCTGCCCTGTGTGGAATGAAAGGTGATGAGGTACTTTTCCTTCTTTGTGAACCATGTATTGGTTAACACAAGACTGTGCACTTGGGCTGACTCCAGGACTTTCTGGCCTGCATGGCTGACCAGGCCATGCCCACATCCCCCATGGACTTCTTCATACCCCAACCCATCCTTACCCACGTGGCCACTGAAGTCCCCCCAATGATTAGGCGTTCAGTTCCCATGCTCTGGCAGATCCTGCCCTTCACTATCTCAACCTCTCTATCAAAAACCCTCCAAAACTTGTCTCTTATTGTGTCACCCAGGCCTGCTTGGGGGGGGGGGGCATATGTGCTGATAAGGTGGAGCCCAATGCCCTGCCAGACTAGTGTTACTAACATCAACCTACTGTTGATGCGCTTGACTGCTGTAACCCCCTGCTGTAATTCATTGTTCAGTATAATCCCCACCCCATTTTATCTGTCTTCGCAGCCAGTATAAAGAAGTTTATACCCTTCTCCCAGGGCCCTGGATCGATTTCCCTTCCATCTGGTCTCCTGCACAAAAGCTATGCTAATCCGTCTATGCCTAAGGATATCCACCAGTTCCCCCATTCTCCCTGAGAGGGTCCCCACGTTTCAGGTAACCAACGTCAGTTAAACCCCTTTATTTTGCATGACAGCTCTGACTGGGGACACCCCAGTCAGACGTTTGGAACCCACAGCATTAGTGACAGGGCTACCTGTGGGGGGTGCCGTCCTACCCCACAGGAGACACTCATTAATGGTTGTAGCATTGCCAAGTGGGCAGAGGTCTCATACCCACCTGGCAGTGACCCTTTTACAACTTACAACTTACAACCCTTATGACCTTTACAACTGCTAGTACATCAATACAGTAGATAAAATAAATCAAATAAATATTCATATTAATATTTAAATTAACGATTACTAGCAATAAATAATTTGTGCTGGGGGTTGGCAGCCTACCACAAATGTAGCGTTGCAACTGCCAAAGAAGCTGACACCAGCTACACTGCAGCACGACGGTACTAATGGAGAATGACACGAGGCAAGGCTTAACAGCCCAACCTCCTAACCACTTCCCCATGCAATAAAACAGCAATGAAACCACCTGCAGCCCTACCTCTACCTGGATCTTCTTCTTTTTTTTTCAACAGGTGTCCTTCGGGGGTGAAAAATCGCAAAAATTGGTGCCAAAAAAAATTTCTACAGCCACACAACATGCGCCACCTAGTGACCTCCTAGACATACGATATACCATATTTATTCTAACTAACAGTGCCCTCTAATAAATGGCGTGCCGTTTATTATTTCAAAACTGTCTGGAAGTGATCATGCAAATTAACTTGAATTTTTTTATTGATTACCATAACCCTTTCATGTTACACAGGGGTACTGCTGTCATCAGCATCATCAAACCCTTATCCAGCCTGTGGTAGGGTCGGGTCCATTGGTCCATTGAACATGCTATGACTGGGAACACCCATGTCAGGCGTCTGGAACCCACAGGAATATTGGCTGGCTGTCTGTGGGGGGATGCCAGCCTACCCCACTGTTCCAGCACCACATTTTACAACTAAAATATAAATTTTGGCAGGTAAATTAATGCTTTGTCAGTTTTGATATTGCATGGTGTCTGACCTATTGCACAATAACTATAATGCAATAAGGAATCAGGCGCATGCCCGAACAGAGGTATTGGTGCACCCCAGGGTTTTTCTAACTCTTCTCTGTTCTGTGGGTGACCGTGGCGCAATGCAATTCACAGTATTTTCACATGATAGGTTGAACTTCCTAATAAGTCACAGATGGGTGGTTAACTGCTTTTCAATATTTGAATAAGGATGGATGGGTGCTCCTGTACCCCTGTGTAGCAACTGTGTAAAGTTTAAATGGCCATACAAAGTGCAGGAAAAGCCATATGCAGTGCATAAAGAGCAAAAATTTCATTTGCTTTAACCACCACATTAAAATTGTTCAAATTGTTTGTAATGATATATTATTTTCTATGTTTCCGAGCATTGCAAGCAAGCAATCACACTATCCACTATACAGTGTAAGAATCACTGCAGTTTTTCAGACACTACTTGCTCACATTGTTGCTACTCATGTAAACGCTTGCACAAGTTAAACATCAGAAGTACTTGTGCAAGTTGTTTGCCAATTTAAACTAAGCTTTAAGGTACAGATATTGTTGAAAGAAAAGTTTCAAAGAGAAAGTATTCTTTAGCATTTAAATTGTTGGGAATTTCTGCAGCTGAGAATGATGGTAATCGTCCTGTGGTTAAACCTCTAGTTATCAGAATCTAGGGTAAGGATTTAAACTTTAAATGAACCACTGATTATTTTTCTCAATTTCATTTTGCCAATAAATTCAGATTCGAGAGTAGCGTCAGCAAAAATCAAAATTAATGGAATCAACTTGTCCAGCTAAAAAAGTTTCCTTATATAAATGGAAAAAATAAAGTGAACAGCGCCCTCCAGTAAACGGCGCAACGAAAAGCCTTTGAAAAAATAATATATAAACGGCGCGCCGGTTTTTAGAATAAATACGGTATCTATGATTCTTGTCCCATCATCTCCCTGTCTCAGTGATCAAACCACTACAACACGTTGCATTGTAAGAGCTATGTGAAGCAGTCGCTTAAGTCGCTGCCTTCACAATTAATTACATCTGAAATTAAGTAATATAGACAAAAAATGACATGACTAATTTATTGGCAAGTCCCAGCAAATTTAATTTGGACCGCAGGAATAGATATTTCATTCTGAATCACAGAGACATTTATCAGCAAGATTTCGCCCACCATACAGCCACAAACAACGGGGAATATTAGGAGGCCATTTGATATGTTACCTGCAGTTATCTTCAGAGGTCAATTGCATTGACATGCACAGGAAGGTCAAGGGGTTTTCTGCTACAGTTGCATCTTTTACTTCATAAAATTTTTTATTTTGGGAAATGAGTGGCCCCATTTTTGCAAACACTTTCAGACATTTAAGACTTTTCACAATTTTAATGTAAAATATGCTGGTTGATATTGTTCCAAATGAATAATGAGTTATTATTTTATAGAAACAACCAAATTCAATGACCTTACAACTCGCACCACCAATAAAACACGAAGTTGCTGCAATGCTAAGTATATTACAAAGGTAAGGATTCCAGGATTATTTTTCCTTAAAATGGTTTAACCACTCGTAGTAATTAGGCTACATATCTGTGAATACAATTCACTCGCCTCACAGACCGAACTAGTGTCTGGATCAATTTGGCTTTATGCCCAGTAGATCTACAATGGAACCAATTTTTATTCTAAGACAAATGATAGAGAAGCATAGTGCATTGTTGTTTTGTTTGATGGAGGTTAAGGTCCCGTCAACTACGAGGTCATTAGAGACCCGCCCACTGTATAGTTCTAATGCATATACTGCACAGACACTACACTAATGCGACGATTATTGGGTATTAGCAGTACCCAGCTTTCCCGAGCGACCACTCATGTCAGTACTAACTGGGCTTGCATTGCTTAACTTCAGTGATCAGACGAGAACTGGTGTGTCCAACACAATAAGCCGCTCAAGCATAGTGCAGCAAAGTTCAGCAGAGTACCTAGCTTTCACTTGAAATGGTCTGCGGCAGGGGGTGAGATTCGCTGTGGGGGGTGAGGTGCTATCAATGGTGTAAGAGTTTCGTTATTTAGTATCTGTTTTCCAGAGCAATGGGGAGATAGATTCCAATGTAACCCAAGGGATCAATGCACAATGGCTGAAGTGGAGACGTCTAAGTGGGGTCCTGTGCGACCACTGAGTCCCAATAAATTTGAAAGGCAACGTTTACAGAACTGTCGTTAGGTCCGCTATGCTGTATGGCTCAGTGTTGGGCAGTTAGGAAAAACCTTGCTGGGCTACTTAGGTGGGTGTCATTAGAAAACATCACAGGAAAGATGAGAGAAAATCGGCTGAGGTGGTATGGGATGTGATGAGGGATGAGAAAGAACTTATTAGCTTCATTATGTTACTGCAGGTGATTGGGGGCACCAGGAATAGGGGACGACCAAAACGGACGTGGGAACAAGTGGTGCAAAGGGGCATGGAGGCATGCGGGTGGAGGATACGATCCCACAGACCCTACCCTGCCTCCGGCGGGATAACGGCGAGATCATTGTGAATGCAATTGCCCAATATCACAATAGCCACTAACATATTGAAATAAAAGAGTTACTACAATTCTCCCTTCTTATATTTGCCTCTCAATGGATGCTTGAGTTAAAGTAAATTCTATTGTCTATGCTAAACAAATTAAGCATGCTATTAATGGTTACTAATACAAACAGTTTTTGTATAAAGCAAAAATGAAGTAGTAATTTCACCTACTTAATCAATTGAGCTTCATTTGCTAATGATAGGCAAGCTTGACAATTTTTATGTAAGAAATTTATAAATTGAGAAGCCACTATTAAAATTTGTTATTTCGATTCAGAAAACCTTCATTAAGCATTGTGATAGACATTCATTGGCTTCCAGGCTGCGGAATTCACAGAGCTCGACTCTGAAAATCGTTGTCTCAAAAGTTTCACCACATGTCATATTTGTCACTGCTATGCTTACTGGACTTGCTAAAAGAATTATGGTAGTGGTAATGTTGGTGGGCATCAATTATGCAATTAGGAAATCAATTATGCAATGCTTAGTCAAAAATTAGTCATACAACATAAGTTGAAGCAAACGAATATCGTATTAAATGTTTGATTAAATTTTACAAAGTAAAGCTTCAGACACAATTAATTTACACCCAGTAGCCCATAATTTTATAATACTGTGACTTATGCAAGATTATTCCATTATATCCTGGGGATTTTTCATTTAATTTTACTGACTATTAAGATTTGCATAATTCAACTTTCGAGTAACATTTCACAATAATAAAACAGTGTGGAACTGTAAAAATGCCGTGAGTGTCAACATATGTCAACCACACATTAGTTATCACTAACTCATTGCTACAGTACTCTTCTCCATGCAAGAGCTTCACACCGATTATAAGTAATAAAATAAATGCCATACATTTCAATTTCATGCATAGAGACTTAACACCTTTCAAAATCACTGCACGATAGGTTATAATAAATTAAAGTTAAAGAATTGCGATGTTTAATGTCCATTTCAGGTATAACTGGTACCAGTTCTCTATCGTCACAAGCAATATTGCAGGTTTTAATGAATTTATACAAGCAGTTCAAGACAGAATTCAACTAGATTCATATCGGTAAGCGTTACAACAAATAACTTTCATTCTGTGTTTAAACAGTGGCTGCTGTTGAAATTTGCTACAGTCCGATGTGTATTCATAGGTAGGATGTCACATCAAGAGCAGAATTAATCATCACGAATAAATATTTTCTAGTATTGGGTGAATGAGACCCCAAGTAAAACTGATACCCCATGTGGTACACGATGTCATTTGCATTAAATCTAAAAGGATCCCTCTCTAGAATACATCGAGTAAATCTGGGAAAATCTCAGGTGAAGGAATCTCATCACATGCCGTAGATGGAGTCCCCAACGAACAGAAAATGTGGGGAAGCCATTCTAGGCTCGCAATCCACAGGTGGCTTGAGAATGGGGATGAGGCTTTCACTTATTTAGGGGTTAAAGAAACGGGCGAGATTTAAACTGGCGAAGGCTAGAGAGATACAGCAAAGATATAACCGGAGCCATAACAGCCAAGGATGGCAAAGGTAGGCTCTTTTTTATCCCTGCCGAGGTGAACCAGAGGTGGGAAGAATATTTCCAAACCTTCATGAATGCTGCAATTAGAGCCTTTAGAACGATAAGGGTCGAAAAGCCATAGACCCTGATAGAATTCCCATCAAAGTGCAGCATAGCGTGGAGGCAAAGGAATCGGGGCTACAAGAAGACCAGCAATGCCATGTATTTAATGGAAATGAGAGCCAATGGCAATCGTGAAAAGCAACGCATATTGCTCTGAGCACAGTTCTCTCTAAGCTGTGCATGCACATAAGTTTTTCACCTGTGCGTCATGATTTAAGTCCACCCATACTTTGCAAAGGCAAACATTTTTAAACAAGCAAGTTTTTGCATACACTTACGGAAAAAGTTAAAGGAAACAACGGCTATCAGATATCACTCTTTATACCTATGAGTAGTCAGGGAGCCTCTGTCAAACTCGTGGAGTGATGTGTTCCCATCCAATATGGATGCCCGCCTCCACTATGACCCACGGGCAGAGTAAACTGCTACGTTGGCGCGTCCCCGGGGTGGCGGATAG
Source organism: Trigoniulus corallinus (assembly GCA_013389805.1). NCBI lineage: Eukaryota > Metazoa > Arthropoda > Diplopoda > Spirobolida > Trigoniulidae > Trigoniulus > Trigoniulus corallinus. The sequence goes on from JAAFCE010007744.1 coordinate 24,217,606, forward strand.
GGGAATCCCCACTGTGCGTCAGCCCCTGGATGTGCTGAGGGAAGGAGTGAAATAAAATAGCTCCCGCGGACCAAATCCCCGTGTGCCTGGGGTACAATAGGCACATGAAGTTCTCGAGTCGTAGACTGGACAAAACCACCATCGTGGATTCACGCGACCGTCTTGTCTTCACCCGGATAAAACCACAGCTGTGGTTTCACGTGTTCTCGGTTGGTGTAGGCTCCTCACTGAGGTGAGTGTAAAAAAACGCCTACCCGCGTTAGCCATGCGTGGAGACCCGTACCCCTGGGAAAAGTGGATCCTGGTGATTGGGGAGGCATATGCCCTGCGACGTCTCTAGGCCACTGCCCACTTGTGAGGTGGCTCACAGCCATCGAGGGCTTAGGTTGCCACCAATAGTCTCCAATACTTCACGTTGGCCACAGCTTCCAGGAAAAACGGGCGGCCAAGGTGGAAACCCGGTCTTGGTCAAGGGCCAGGGGTGCATGTATGTTAGCCCTTGGTCACCTGACTGGTGGTCAGGCGGTGAGGGCCGCATAGGAATATGCCCCCCAGGGTTACTGGGAGTGCAGCGAACCCCGATGCCTTTGGCTTGGTACTCAGGGATTATGCCACCCTTATGGTATCCTGTCCGAGCAACCTCGGCGACCCACATGGGCGTCCCCTTGTTGGGCTCAGTGGTGGGTGAGGACTGCGGGCAGCGAATTGTAGACACCACCAAACTATGGCGGTAAATCAGAGGCTAGGGGCCTCAGCAAATAACCCCACCTCTTTGCCTTCTTCTTCTTTTCTGTCTGGGACTTGTTCTTGTGTTGAGCCTGAAGACGAAGGCCTTGGTTCCACCCAACTGAGTGGGCCGACTGCCACTAAGCCTGTGGAGACGAGTAGTGCTCCAGACAAGAGACCACATTCCCCCAGTAGGCCATCTGGATCCCGGAACGACTCTGTGTCTTCTACAACATTGGCACCTGCCCTTAACAAGAAGCAACGACCTCTCAGCCTTAAGGTGCAGGGCTCCACCGCCGATGTGAAGCATGTACCTGCATCTAAGGAGGTCTTAGGTGCAGCTAAATCCCCTTCCACCCCTTCTTCCTATCCTATCTGGTTTCCTTCCATATCTGGAGAGAATGGTGCAGCCTTGGGGAAGGCGTCGCCCTTCCTTATAGCCAAAGCCATAAAGGGCGTTGCTGATGACGTGACTTTGGTCAAGAAGCTTCACAATGGCACCTTGTTGGTGGAGGCATCTGCCCCTCACCAGATTGAGGCATTGCTAAAAATGTGGAAACTCGGATTATCCTCATTCTGGTCGAACCCCATCGCACCCTAATCACCAGTAGAGGTGTGGTGCGGTGCCCCGACCTACAAGGGGATTCAGAGGAGAACATAGTGGAGGAGCTAAGGGACCAGGGTGTGGTGGCTGTCCACCGCACCTCTGTTTGACGGGATGGAGAATCCCACCCCCTGACACCTTGGTGCAGACCTTTGGTAGGCCCAAGTTGCCAGAATACATCAGGGCTCGCTACCTCTGCCTGCCAGTACGTCCTTCCATCCCAAGCCCCCTTCGCTGCTTCAAGTGCCAATGGTATGGTCATGGCCAGAACTCCTGTTCTGCCAGTGCCATGTGTGGCACTTGTGGGCAGGGAGACTATTCCCCTGAGCAGGCACGTAGCTGACGGGGGGGACAGGGGGGACTAGTCCCCCAAATTTGGTGAATAGAAACCTTTTTAGACTTATAACTGATCAGGAAGTATGTACATGTACGCTAATTAAATAAGAAACACTGAACTTACTGTACAATTGGATTTGTAAATACAATTTGATTTTCATAATCTACAGTGTGCCAATTAAAAAACATTAGTCCCCTTCAAATTACTAGACCCAGCTACGTGCCTGCCCCTGAGCCATGTAAGACTGCTCCATACTGCACCAACTGCAAAATAAACCTCCCCGCCTCTTCTCGGGATTGCCCCACCTGGTTGCAGGAACGTGCAATCCAGGAGTTGCGTGTCAAGAAGGGTATCAGCTTCGAAGATGCACAGTGGCTGCTAGCCTTGCCAGGGACGCCAAGTCATGGCTTAACCTATGCAGGTGCTGCAAAAGTGGCTGCTGTGTCTTCTGTCTGCACACCTGGCGGACATATTACCACAACTTCCCCCACTCATCCGTTTGTTGCCCACTCAGGCCCGCAGGGTCCATGGGATGCCAGTCTGTGCTAGCATTGGCTGCCAGACGGATCCCGACCCCATGCTGGAGGCTTCTTCTGGCTCCATCACTGCCTCTGGCCCATGTTTGGGCCCTAAAATAGTGTCTATACCAGCCTCTTTGGAGGCCACTGATGCCTCTCATCAAACAGAGGCATCTGCTTTGAACACTCCACTCCCTGGCTCCGCCCAGCCAGCCGTCTCCACAGAGGTGGTGGTGGGTGAGGCAGGAGGGAAGAAACCGGGGACACCCGCCGCTCCTGCAGTTGGGCGAGTGTCCTTAATTCGTCCACCCAGGCTCTCTGGCCAACGGCTGAAAGTACTGGGTGGCAGCATGCCCCAACTGGGTCATGATGGGTATCACTCCTTTGTGATGGAGGAGGAAGACCAAATTGTAGGCAACCTTTCCAACGCCCACCTGATGGTGAGTCTCCATCAATGGAACTGTTGAGGTTTTTCCCACAAGAGGGACGAGATCACAATGTTGATTTCATGGCACAACCCGATCTGCATCTCCCTCCAGGAGATCCTCTACCATAGTGATACACCACTTTCGTTACAGGGCTACACCGTGTATGCAGACACCTGGCAGCAGGGAAACCACCCTGTGGGAGGGGTGGATATCCTTATCCGGAATGGATGCATGCACGTCCCAGTGGCTTTACAGACGCCTCTCCAAGCAGTGGCAGTCTCCCTGCAACTGGACGTGCCCCCCACTCTATGTTCCCTCTACATGCCTCCTGGGATTGATATCCCCTAGGCAGACCTTGACTCCCTCACCACCCAGCTTCCCAGACCCTTTCTGATTATGTGCGATTTTAAATGCCCATAATCCCCAATGGGACTTGGACAGCCACAATCCCCGAGGGCTCCTTGTGAAGCAATGGGTGTCACACAATTGCCTCATTGTTCTAAACACAGGTGCCCCCACACATGTGATGACTGCCACTGGTGGTCTTTCCTGTATAGACCTCTCCATCTGCTCCCCTGGTTTGGCGCCAGGGCTGCAATGCGAGGTTCTGTCTGACCCTTGTGGAAGTCACCACTTCCCCATCAAGATTAGCAGTGGAAGTGGGGCTCTGCCCCAACGACCACCACAGTGGCGTCTGCGTCGGGCGGGCTAGGTGGAGTTTGCCTGCCAGTGAGCCACTTCACAGAGGTGGTGGTCAGGGCGGCAATGGCATCTGTCCCCCAGAGCTCGTGTAACCCACCATGAGCACAGGTGCCATGGTGGATGGAGGACTGTCAGAGCGCAATTAGGGCCCGCAGGGGCTCCCTTCACATCTTCTGGTCATGTCCAACTGATGCTAACTGTATTAGCTATCTCTGAGCCTGGGCGTATGCACGACGGGTAATCAAGGAGGCGAAATGCTCCTCATGTAGTGAGTATGTCTCCTTGCTTACCCACCATACACCATCCAAGAATGTCTGGAAAAAGCTGAGAAAAATTCAGGTGTGGCTCTGGTCTCCTTGTGCAAGGGAGACATTTACTTCTGCCTTGCGAGGTGGCTGAGGAGCTCGCAAGGACATTTGCAGCATATCCAGTTCCCAGCACTACACTGCAGCTTTCATTAAACAAAAGGAAGCTGCAGAACGCATTTCAATTAATTTCTCTGCTGGTGTTTCTGGGGAGTATAATGACCCATTTACCCCTTGGGTGCTCCAGGCAGCCCTAGCAAGGGCTCGGGATACTGCCCCCAGCCCTGATAACATCCATTACGAATTGCTATGGCATCTACCTGAGAAGGGGAATGCAGGAGAATGGTGTCCCACAGAGGGGCATCCTCAGCGTGACGCTGTTTGCTGTTGCGGTGAACGGTATCCCCTCCTCCATTCACCCCCCAGTACAGTCGTCCCTATTTTTGGACGACTTTTCCATCTGGTATCAGGCTGCCACAATGCATGTCATTGAGCGTCAGCTGCAACTAGCACTCAATAGTTCAAATGAGTTTGCCAACTCACGTGGCTATAAATTCTCCCCTGAGAAAACAACAGCCATGCACTTCTGTCATAAGCGAGGGCTTCACCCTGAGCCTCAGCTTACCCTGAATGTCGCCTCCTCCCAGTTGTAGAGGCAACCCGGTTTCTTGGTCTCCGTTTTGACAGCTATCTGACATGGGTCCCACACTTGAAGGAGCTGAAGGCATACTGCCTTCACTCCCATAATATTCTGTGGTGCCTGCAGGGAACTGGTTTTGGGGCAGATCGAACGATGATGCTGCAACTATACCGATCTCTCGTTCGATCGCGTCTTGACTATGGCTGTAGTGTATATGGCCTGGCCACTCCATCTACTCTCTGGGTGCTGGACAGTGTACATAACACTGGCATGTGGTTGTCAATTGGGGCATTTCGCACAAGTCCTGTGCTCAGTCTTTATGCTGAGTCCGGTGAACCACCACTGACTGTGTGGTGGCAGTACTTGGCAGCTGCATATATTTTGCGGCTGAAAGGTCAGCCACAGCACCCTACACACCTTTTTAGTTACACTTTACGACGGCCATTCGACCGCCAGCCAGGGGTTTCCCCTCCATTTGGCATGCGGTGGATGGATGGTCTCGCTGGCCTGGGTGTGACTGTGCCTAGGGTGCAGCCTGTACTGCCGGCCTCTGTGCCTCCCTGGAGAGTGCCAGAACCAAGTTGTAATTGGACGCTCACAGCCTTCCCCAAAGCCTGACCTATCAGGGCCACGTTTTCGTTTACACTGATGGGTCAAAGGATGGTACCTCTGTGGGTTGGTCAGTCTTTACAACTGGTCATTTCATAGGGGGGGCCGCCTTCCAGGCGTCGCCAGTGTCTTAACTGCAGAGCTCAAGCTCTGCATAAAGCACTGGATCTCATCGAATGTTTGAATCATTAACACTGTGTGATTGCAACTTACTCCCTATCCTCCCTTCAGCTGTTGTGCATCCTTTATAGTAGACATGCCATCATCCAGGATGTGCACAGGTTGTTTTCATGATTCATCAGCAGGGCAAGACAGTGTTGTTTATGTGGGTCCCCAGGCATGTTGGCATCATGGGCAATGAGAGGGCTGATGCCCATGCCCATCAGGTGGCCCACCTACCAGATGTACCTGACACTGCTGTCCCCCCCTCCGAAGCTCTCCCGATGGTGTGGTGGGCCATCCATGAACAATGGCAGTCCCAGTGGTTTGTGGAGATCACCAACAACCTCCACACACTGAAGGACACTCCAGTGCACTGGGTGTCCTCATGCCGCCAGTCACGGAGGGAGGAGGTTGTGCTTGCTCGTCTGTGAATCTGTCACACGTTCCTCACCCACTCCTGCATACTATGGGGTGAGGATGAACCATGGTGTTACTCTTGTTGGGAGCCTCTCACGGTGCCACAAATTTTTAGTCACTGTGAGAGATACTGTGAACTTAGATGTTGACTGGGAGTCAGTCCAGAGCTCTCCACCTCACTTGGGGATGACCTCCATGGGGGTTGAGAGCTCACTTGTATTTGTAAAAGAGGCTGGCCTCTTTCACAACATTTAATCTTGATGCTTTTCCCTTCTGGCATCTCTTCCTTTTATTCTTCCTTTTGGCTTTTGCTTTTTCTTTTTGAGTCGTTTTTGGCTTTTGCTCTTCTATGTTAGTGTCTGTTTAGGCTTTTGCCGATTTTTGCTGTGTCTGTTTTGGCTTTTGCCTTTTTATTTGTGTCTGTTTTGGCTTTTCCCTTTTTATTTCTGTCTGTTTTGGCTTTTCCCTTTTTATTTCTGTCTGTTTTGGCTTTTGCCTTTTTATTTGTGTCTGTTTTGGCTTTTGCCTGTTTAGCTTTGTCTTTTTTTTGCTTTTGCCTTTGTTTATTCCCTATTTATTGTGAGGCTTTTCCTTTTACTATTATTATTCTTAGCGGGCTCTTGCCCTTATTTATTAGTCTCATGGCGGGTTGGCCTTTTACACCCCCACCATGGTGAATGTCTTTCTGGGCCCTAATGACCTTTGTGGTCGACGAGCACTAAAACGCAAACAAACCAACAAACAATCCACTACGACAATTACATGGCATTTCCCGGACAATGGATGGGTTGTTGTTGTTGGTTAAGGTTTTAGGGCCCGTCGACATCGATGGTCATTAGGGCCAAGAAAGACAGAAACACCATGGTGGGGGTGTAAAGAGCCATCCCACCAAGGTGACAGCAAACAAGGGCAAAAGCCGAATAAGAGAATTAATAGGAAGGTGTGACCGATTTATATATAAGTAGGCAAGTGCAACCTCCTCCAAGACTTGTGGTACAAGGACAACCAATGCACTGGAGAGTCCTTGATTGTGCAGAGTTTTTTGGTGGTCTCTGCACATCACTAGGAACGCCATTGACCATGGACGGCCCACCACACCATATGGAGAGCGTCTGATGATGGGACAGCAGTGTCACGCCCATCCGGCAGGTGGGCCACCTGACGGGCATGGGCATCTGTTCTCTCATTGCCCATTATGCCAACATGCCCTGGGACCCACATAAACTACCACTGTCTTAACCGGTTTATGGAAGTTTTGCCCCCGACGTTTCGCCCTGATATTTTCCCCCAACATTTCGCCCCTGGGTACTTTACGTCCCTGGAGCTTTCGCCCCCACACATTTCGCCCCTCCGACGTCTCGCTCCCGAACATTTCGCCCCTCGGATGTTTCGCCCCTGGGAAGGTAAATGGCCATAAATGACGTAAACACAAACTTAAAACGTAAAATTTACGTCGTCAAAGTCTTTTTTTAAGTGATGTTCGTCTGCTTAATTGTACTTAAAAAAATAGCGGCAGCATCGCTGCTTAAAACTACCAACGTAAAATTTGGCACATGCACTTGCGCGTCGGCAAAGATATAGCCGAAAACAACATCGATTTGTAGGGCAATAGTGGTTTTTTTAAATTAATATCATTGTTTTTATTAGATGGTAAAGTGAATTTCCAGATATTTAGGGTATGCCTTTCAGAAAGTCTATTAAATTTCTATCGTTTATGTCCTCCACAATGCGTAGCATTCTTGCCGAAATTGCTGAATTTTCACCTTACCTATTCCTTGAAACACTCAGAAAAAGGTCCGAACGAACAATGCTGTTTTTCTAGGTAAAAACAGAATAACAAAGAAAACCCGGACAAAATTAGGTAAAAATCAAGGGCTGGCATTGACTCAAGGGTCAGTTGGCACCAGCCCTTGATTTTTACCTTACCTAAGTGACTGAAAGGCATAGCCTAAATATCTGGAAATTCACTTTACCATCTAATAAAAAAAAATGATATTAATTTAAAAAACCACTAGTGCCCTACAAATCGATGTGTTTTTGGACATAACGTAGCGACACCCGCCTGCGCCAAATTTTACGTTGGTAGTTTTAAGCATCGACGCTGCCGCTATTTTTTTTTAAGTACAATTTAGCAGACGAACATCACTTAAAAGACTTTGACGACGTAAATTTTATGTTTTAAGTTTGCGTTTACGTCGTTTACCGGCCATTTACCTTCCCAGGGGCAAAACATCCGAGGGGCGAAATGTTCGGGGGCGAAACGTCCGAGGGGCAAAATGTGTGGGGGCGAAAGCTCCGTGGCCGAAAAGTACCCAGGGGCGAAATGTCGGGGGCGAAACGTCGGGGGGGAAATGTCGGGGGCGAACGTTTCGGATCCCGTCTTACCCTGCTTATGTATTGACAGAAGTAATTTGTGCACACCCTCGACGACGATATGGGTATAATGCTTGAGTATGTCTCCGCCTTGTTGGCACATATTCTGGGTATTACTGTAGTATATCTCCACCCTGGT
>JAAFCE010007744.1:24229607-24248748 GCA_013389805.1 Trigoniulus corallinus
CTTAAGGCTAAGAGGTTGGTGCCTCTTGTTAAGGGCAGGTGCCAATGTAGTAGATGCCACAGATGCATTCCCTGATCCAGTTAGCTTACTGGGGAATGTGGCTTCTTACTTGGAGCTATACAAGTCTCCATAAACTCAGTGGCGGTCGGCCCACGCAATTTGGTGGGACCGTGCCCACTGTCTTCTGGCTCAACACAAACAAGACAAAGAAGTCAAAAGGGTGTGTTATATGGAGAGGCCCCCAGCCTCTGATTTCCCTGCCTGCAGTCCTCACCCACCATGTAGCCCATTCCGGTTGCCAAGGTTGCTCAAGCAGGACCAATGGCATCGGGGTTCGCTGACGGTCCATTCACAATAACCCTAGGGGCATTCAACAATACACCCCTGACTGATAAACCTGACCCAGTCGCCTGGCCGCTCGATTAACCTGGAAGCTGCAGCCAAAGTGACTTATTGGAGACTGGAGGTAGCCACCTTACCCTTCGATGTATAGGAGCCACCCAGCAGTGTGGGGCAGCCAAGATACATCGCAGGTGATGCGACCCCTCAGCTACCAGGATCCGCATTTCCCAGAGGTCTCCAGCGTTTGTTTATGGTAATCTCCTTCAGGAGCCTACACTGACTAAGAACCCGTCAAACTATGACGGTGGTAACGTGTATACTAGGATGCAAGCAGGTCGCCCCTTTTATTCGCCTCTTACAGCATGCAGGTATGCAGTGTGCCTATTCTACTCCAGGCACACACTGGGGACCAAAAACGTCCAACGATGACTTAGCCAGTGTCTAAGCAGAGGCACAAGAATGTCGCCCCTTTAGTCACGTTTTATGACATGAAGGGATACAGTGTGCCAATTCTACCCCAGGCGCAAAGGGGAAGACGTTGGGTGGGAGGTAGAGGGGCCCAGGTTCTTCTAGAATCTGTTGGAAGGCTGATCACTGAAGAGTACGTCGCCCACCGAAGGTGATCTGCTATATGGGATGGAAACAGCAGGTCTTCTGGCATAAGGTCCTCTCTCACGAAGCCATTGGAAAACATTAACCCTTGAAACTATGGTTACATTGGCAGCAGAGAGCTCACCAAAGAGCTGTATGGATTTAGCAGTCCTCTGGAGTCTGGCTGAGCGTGCGAAATACAGATCCTCATTTGCTGTTGTGGCTATTAGAAACCTTTGCCAAGCCCTTGTGAAATTTTCCACAATTCAAAGACGATAGTATGTTATGGTGGCCACTTACGATCTGCAATTGGAGTTGTCCTGCCCCCAATCTATCAAAGATTCTCCGCCTCATTCCGTCATGCAACGATGGTGATTAGTCATACTACCCTACTGCTGATGTAATATGACAATTTCTCAAAACACTATTTGTACTGATTACGAATCACAGAAAATGAGGAACAATTTTCATTGAGAACCCTTGGCTTCATTTATAGTCCGCACTCATATATAGTCCGCCCTCGCATATAGTCCGCACTAAATGACCCTATATTTCGCGTATAATCCCCGGGCATTACGTGGGATTTTATGGTATGTGTCCCATTGAGGCACTTAGGGGGGAGCAATTGCTGCATTGCGCCTTCCCCTGGGTCCGCCCCTGTTAGGAATAACTATTATATGTTATAAGCCAAAGTAAATGCAACACGTGAAACAGATGATCATTTTACAACTTAAAGTACACAGAATGCTAAGTGTAAAATTCAGTAAACTGTTAATACTTAACTAATTGAAGAATAACTGTTTCTAGGTTCACTTTGTTAACCATAAGCACCATTGATGATGAAGATGACAACACGTTAGTAACAAAGCTCTCAAAACTCCTTGATACAGAAACCCGAATTATTTTGTTATACGCAACGTCAAAGGAAGCTGCACGCATTCTTCAAGTAGCTGTTAAGATGGGGATGACTAGAAAGGACTTTATTTGGATATGTACACAGTCCATTGTGGGGGACATAAGTAAGAGAAAACGGGCCCCACCTACGTTTCAGCCTGGAATGCTAGGTAAGCAGTATTAATTTTGTTTTTCAAAGTAAAATACTACTTATCAGGTCACACATTATTTAATTTTGACAAACAATTTCTCCTATTATCTGAAACTTAATCAGTAGTTTCATTAAATCACATCTTTGTCGTGATTTTGATTTCTGACTCTCCTGGTTAATAATGTATAAAATGCTAGCAAGAATTGATAATTTAAAGTACAGTGTGGATCTTTTTTGACGATTTCCTCAACTGCAATGGTTTTTGGTAATAGTCAACGTTCATCATAAAATATGGACAAAGAACCGACCACATTTGAATTCAACAGCCCATGCTATTGCATCTTTCCTACAACGTTTGGAAAAAGGTTTTTACCTCTGTGGAACACAGTGCCGTAACGGGGGTATGAAGCGCCTGTGGCAAATGTCTAACTTTCATTTACTCGTAACCCAATAATAACAAAAAACTTAAACATTTTGCGCCCCAAACCCAGTTGCGCCCGTGGCGGCCGCCTTCTTCGCCACGCCCTCGTTACGGCCCTGGTGAAACATTACATTTTACTTTACACAAGCGCAAGAAACAAAATTAGCCATATTTATGCTAGGCCAGTGAGTTTCTGAACAACTTAAGGAAATATCGCACTTTTGTGGCATTCGTCCTTCATGACTTAACCGATGACATGGTAGATAGGTTCTTCAAAAACGTGTGTGGAACCATGTTATGCGAGACTCTAAGCCAGTGGTAAATTACAAAAAAAAATTATTAAAATGAACAGTTATTTTATTTTAAGCTAATAGATTTCTTCATAATCGATGCTCAATACAAAATAACGTGAACGTTTTGTCACTTGCATGATGCCATCTTCACTCAGATTGTTTTCATCATTTGTACCTTCTGCCCTCTTTAAAAAAATTTACCTTTGATTTCTTTTCTTGTCTTTTCTAATTCATATTGACTACACTGGAAGCAGCCCTGATAGGCCAAATTGGCAGTGGAGAGAATAACTCATTCCTAAGTTATAACTGTGAAAACCCCAAGGAACTTGGCATCCCCAAGGCATCCCAAGGAACCCCAAGGCATCTATTCTCCCATTCATTCCCTACCTCCTATGACGGGGCCTCCTTTCATAAAGGTCCCCACATCAGTGGTTTTCAATCATATTGAAGCCAGGGAACACTAAACTGTGACATTTTACTTGCATAGAACACTTACCATTAAACATAAACTTTAGACCAGGTTGTACACTTTCTACATGCGGTACTTACTACCACTTCATATACTGTAATACCTTAATATGCCCGCTGATTATACGCGAAACATAGGGTGATTTAGTGCGGACTATAAATGAAACCAAGGGTTCTCAATGAAAACTGTTCCTTATTTTCTGAACATTGTATTACACGTAACAACACTACTTTACACAGTGCATTCTTATTTAGGCTATACGATAATACAATATAAAATCTTTCACATTTCAATTTCATCGTCAGAGCAATCTTACATTTCATGTTCAACTTCATTTGATCCCATTTCCCCTACAAGTTGTGCCTTTGGCTATAGTAAGAATTTTAAAGTGCGGACTATATTTGAAACATACCCATCACTAATGCGGACTATATTTGAGATGTGGACTTTATGTGAGATTTTACAGTAGCTATAAAACGAACAACTATGTCATTTGCTGATTACAATCCCATCCAAAAAGTATTTTAAATTGTATCGATTTTTTCAAACACCTCGATTTTTTTCCAACAACTTTCAAGGAACACGGTTTGAGAACCACTGCCTCACATTATCCTCACTAACAGTATTCCACTGCCAAATCATCATCATCATCTTACCCTCCTCCCGCCCAAGGCGGGGTCGGGTCTGCAGGTTCTTATTCTCCACTCTCGTCTATACCCCACCAAGTCCCTCTCCACCCCGCACGCCTCCATGTCCCTCTGCACCACCTGCTCCCATGTCCGTTTTGGTCTTCCCCTACCCCTGGTGCCCCCAATCACGCACAAATACATAATGGACCTAATCAGCTCCTCCTCCTCTCTCCTCATCACATGCCCATACAACCTCAACCGCCTCTCCCTCATCTTTTCAGCGATGTCTCCCACTCCCAAGCTGCCCCTGACGTAATCATTTCTGACCCTATCAGCTCGTGACACCCCAGTCATGTAGTGCAGCATTCGCATCTCTGCCACTTGCATTCTCCTTTCACGGTTCTTCCTAACTGCCCAACACTCTGATCCATACAGCAAAGCAGGCATAACGACCGTTTTGTAAACCTTGCCCTTCAACTTTATTGGGACCCAGCAGTCACACAGGACTCCACTTGCCTGCCTCCACTTCAGCCATCCTGCATTAATCCTATGGGTCACATCCGAATCTATCTCCCCATTGCTCTGGAAAACTGATCCTAAATAACGAAACTCATGCCCCGCTGGAATACCCTCACCCCCACAACGGATCGCACCCCCTTCCCCTGGCTGCTAAAATTGAAATTGAGGTATTCCGTCTTCTTCATGTTTACTTTAAGACCCCTCTCTTTCCATTGCTGTCTTCATGTCTTGCAGGCCCTTTTGTGCACCCTCTCTGGACCCCTCCAGCTTCTCCACATCATCAGCAAATACCAGCCACTGGAGGCCCATTCCCCTATTCCTGTCAACAGCTCATCCATTAGTAAAGTGAATAGGTAGGAGCTAAGTGCTGACCCTTGATGCACACCTACCTGCACGTTGAAGCATGCAGTGTTCCCCAATGCTGCCCTCACCCTAGCAATGGAACCCTCATACATATCCTGCACTATCCTAATATGGCCTTCATCCACCCCTTTCTTCCTTAACACACTCCAAAGTACCTGTCTGGGGACACTATCATATGCCTTCTCCAGGTCAACAAATACTGCATGGAGATCCTTCTTTGCTGCTCTATGCTTCTCTATCATCTTTCTTAGAATAAAGATTGGTTCCATGGTGGACCTACCAGGCATAAACCCAAATTGGTTTCCCTGGACAATAGTTTGGTCTCTGAGGCGACACTCAATGACTCACTCCCACAGCTTCATAGAATGGCTCATTAGCTTCATGCCTCTATAGTTTCCACAGCCCTGGGCATCACCTTTGCCCTTGAAAAGTGGAACTATCCAACTCTCATGCCATTCAGATGGCATCCTGTCCCCATTTGCTAACTTATTAAAATGCTTCCCTAGCCATGTAACTCCTGTGGTCCCCAAGACGTGCCAAACAGTGACATCAGTGACTGCTGCACAGGTAGCAGTATTTAAGAGACTGTGGTAGTATTCCTCCCACCTTTTGATTACCTCTGCTGGTTGGAACAGGACCCTACCATGGACATCCTTGACTGTTATAGCCCTGGTAACATCCTTACTAGTTCTGTCCCTGGACTTGGCCAGTCTAAAAACTGCTTTCTCTCCTTCTTTTATTCCCAACTTTTCATATAAGGCCTCATACTTCTGGTATTTGGCCAGGGCAATGGTCCTCCTGGCGTTTTTCTTTGCCTGAACATAGTCGGTCTTGGAAGCCAGATCCCCTAATTCCCTCCACCTATGAAAAGCTACCTTCTTTAGTTTAATGGCAGCTTCCACCTCCTCATTCCACCACCATGTCTGCCCACCCTGATAAGTTCCTCCTACTCTACCCTTACCTAACAGTGCCTCTCCACATCTCCTGATTTTCCTAGCAACCCTGTCCCACATGGCATTAGCTGATCCATCCCAGTCCCAGTTGACCTGGCTGAGAACCTCCTGCCTGAATTCATCTGCGTTGGTAGGCAATTTCCACCACCTAATAACTGATTCTTCCTTCCAAGTATGTTGCCTAACTGCCCCCTTCATTTGTAACTCCATCATGAGCAGTTTATGGCCACTTTCTTTCTGGAAATCCTCACTAGGCAGTGCCCAGCAGTCTCAGATCTCTGCTCTGTGCTGCTTCCTAACCATGAAAAAGTCTATTTGGGATCTCCCCTGTGGTGACTGGAAAGTGATGATGGGCTTATCCCTCTTTTTGAACCATGTATTGGCTAATGCAAGGCCATGTGCTCTTGCTGTCTCAAGCACCTTCTGCCTCTCAGGGTTGATCATCCCATACCCACAACCCCTATGTACCTCCTCATATCCCATACCCTCACTACCAACGTGTGCATTAAAGTCACCCCCAATAACCAGTCACTCATTTCCCTTGCCCTGTCTAATTGTGCTGTCCACTGACTGTACCACCTCATCAAAATCATCCCAAAAAGCTGTTTTACAGGTGTCAACCAGGCCTGCTTGGGGGGCATGTACCCTGCCAAACTACAGTAACTAACATTAACCTACTGCTTATTTTCCTAACTGAAGTGATCCCCTGCTGCAAATCGCTACATAATATAATACCCACCCCATTTCATCCCTCTTCACTACCTGTATATATCAGCTTGAATCCCTCCCCCAGGGCCATTGACCTATTACCCCTCCACTTTGTCTCTTGTAGGAATGCAATGCTGGTTTTCCTATCCTTTTGGGTTGCAACTAGCTCCCCAGGTTTCCCTGAGAGGGTCCCCATATTCCACATCCCTAGTCTTAGTCGAGTCCCCTATTTGGTGTGACAGTACTGACTGGGGACACCCCAGTCAGACGTCTAGAACCCACAGCAATATTGACAGGGCTACCTGTGGGGGGTGGCGTCCAATCCTACAGGAGACACTCATTAGAGGAATTATCATTGTCAAGTGAGTGGAGGTCTCACACTCACTGACAAATCATGCCCACACTATGCCAGAGGGATGCACCACTACTGTATGTCCCCCAGCAACAAACCACTAACAATACTAAAAATAACACCTCACATAACAGCAACCCCAAACAATAACAGGAACAAAACAACAACAATAGAAATAATAATGATGATAATAATAATAACAATAACAACAGAGGTCACGATGCAGCACGATGGGATGCCCCATGACAGAAAAGGACGCTAGGTTAGGCCTAACCGGCCCAACCCTGCAATCACTTCCCTGAACCGCCAAAACGTTCTACCACGTCCACAGCCCTACCTGTACTGGCACTTGGAGGTAGCCGCCTTGAAAAAGGCGATATCTACCTGCAAAATTCGTTGAAACTTTCCAAAAATAGAAAAAAGTACAAAGCACAAAATCACCACTTAAACAAGCAACCTGTGCCACCTAGTGATCCTCTATTCCATTGCCAAATGACCCTCAGAAAATAGATCAGTAATATGAGTTTGTAGGTGCCATGATCTCCTTCAATTTGAATGCATTATCATTTCTCCCCTATATTCTGCAAGGGATAAGCTCCGAACTGGAGGACCCTCCTACCCCATTTTCAACAGTCTGTTATCATTAATACTCTCAGATACCCGCTTCTGGCATAGTGAGTCCCACCCTGACCATGCATGAAACACTCAGTCCACAAGTGAAACGTGTAGACTTCCTGGTAGGAGGTAAGCATATAAAGTCTGCATCTCAAATATAGTCTATAGTCCACATTAGTGATGGGTATGAGTCCACACTCATGTATAGTCCACACTTTAAAATTCCTACTGTGGCCGGTGGTGCAACTTGTAGGTGCAATGGGATCGAATAAATTTGAACATGAAATGTGAGATTCCTCTGACGATGAAATTGAAATGTGAAAGATTTTATATTGCATTATCATATAAATAAGAACGTACTGTGTAAAGTCGTGTTGTTACATGCAATGAAATGTTCAGTAAATGAGGAGCAGTTGCCATTGAGAACCCTTGGTTTCATTTATAGTCCGCCCTCGCATATAGTCCGCACTAAATGACCCTATGTTTTGCGTATAATCCACGGGGGTATGCCACTCCGCTGGGAATTTTCAGCTTTCAGGAGGAGTTTCTAAATTCAAGAGAAGTGATTATAGATTTTAAGATAAGCTCAGGCTTTTCATATTTGATGTCATTTTCAGAAAATCTACTTTAACAATTCCATCTTCCATCAATAAACCATGAACATCCTCAACAGCCATAGCTCAATACCATTGCCACCAATCGGCTCTAGCAAATTCTAATATATCAATTTCGTTTTCAGATGACTAAAGCCCGTTTTCCATTTCAACTTTGAATGGTCAAATTCCTTTCTGCAAATTTCTTTTTGTGTTAGATTGAAATTGTTGTAAGGTATAATGTAATAGGTTACCCGTAGAAGTATTTAGGCATAAATTGGTAGTGATTAGTAATTTAATGATGCTGAGTATTGGAAGTCGCTTCTAATGGAACCGGGTTGTATGTAGGAAGTTTAAGTAACTATTGCAGTCAGATAGAAATTTACAATGAATGGCACTTCATATGCTAGGAAACAACTGATTATTTTCTGTTAGAAGAATTTGACTATTTATACTGGAACTATTTGGCGATGGATTAAATCAGCAATCTGTAAATTGTGATTTGATATGTAACTGTGCCAAATATTTAATTGAACAGCTCCATCTAGCATTTGCAGAAACACAGTTCAAATTGTTACATAATGTAATGCTGCAGAATTTTTGTTTCTTCAAGGTATCCATTTTAACACAACTGCGGATAGCATTAAAGAAAAGCAAATTCCAATGGCCTTCAAAGTAATCCAAAATGGTTTGCTAAAATTTCACAATGATCCGCAGAATGTTAATACTACCTTAATACCAAGTTTATCTTGCAAAGATGAAGGTGATTCAAGATGGGTTACTGGTCAAAAATTGTATAGGTAAGTTAACATTCATTCTTCTATTAATTGACAAGAATAAAGACTTCACAACTGCCATAAATGCAAGTGTAATCTTGATAACACGATGGATAACAAAATAAATACAGGAGAAATTCGGTATATCAAACTCTCTTATATCAAAATCCTGTTTATTCCCACTTATATCGAACTCACATATATCAAAATCCTGCTTATTCGTTCTTATATCGAAGCTTAAGTGCCAGTCCTGCCCAACATAAATTTTTGATTTACATATAACTTCTGGATTTGGATATATCGAATCTCAGATATGTCGAGCATTTTTTTCACAGTGACCTGAGGTTCGATATAACGTGATTCTACTGTATTCGTTTATCATGTTTCCACTTTACAAAATGCATATCTAAGTGAAAAGCTGTGAATATGAATTTGTAATCCTTTGTAATGGATACCTTGCTTGTGAAGTAATTCACACTAGACCCATATGCCTAGATCTCCACCAGCACCCTAACAACACCTTTGTTTGTTGTTTGTTTGTTTGCGTTTTAGGGCCCATCGACTACTACGGTCATTAGGGCCCGGAAAGACAATCATCATGTTAGGGGTGTAAATCGCCATCCCACCATGATGGCAATAAATAAGGGCAAAAGCCAACTAAAACGAAAAGAAATAACAAGGCAAAAGCCGAATAAATATGGTAAATAACTACAGGCAAAAGCCAAAACAGACGTTAAAAATAAAAGCAGCAAAAGCCAAACAGACATAACAATAAAAGTGGCAAAAGCCAAAACAGATATAACAGAAAAGGTGGCAAAGGCCAAACTGCACATTACAATAAAAGTGGCAAAAGCCAAAACAGGCATAACGATAAAGGTGGCAAAAGCCTAAACAGACATAACAATAAGAGTGGCAAAAGCCAAAACCGACACCAATACAAAAAGGCAAAAGCCAAAACAGACATAAATATAAAAAGGCAAAAGCCAAAACGATCCAAGAATAAATTCATGCTGCTTTAAAGTGTATAATTCAGATGTGGTGAAAGAGGCCAGCCTCTTTCACAAATACAAGCGAGCTCTCCACCCCTGAGGGTTATCCCGAGTGAGGTGGAGAGCTCACGACTGACTCACAGATGGTATCTCATTTCCCGGTATCTCTCACAGTGACTAAAGATGTGTGCCACTGTGAGAGGCTCCCAACAGAAGTCACACCATGGTTGGTCCTCACCCCATAAAATGTAGGAGTGGGTGAGGAACGTGTGACCGATCCGAAGCCGAGCAAGCACAACCTCCTCCCTCCGTGACTGGCGGCACGAGGACCCCCAGTGCTGTGGGGTGTCCTTCAGTGTGCAGAGTTTGTTGGTGGTCTCTGCAAACCACTGGGCCCACCATTGTTCATGGACGGCCCGCCTCACCATCGGGAGAGCATCGGAGGAGGGGACAGCAGCGTTAGGTATATCTGGCAAGTGGGCCACCTTACGGGCATGGGCATCCGCCCTCTCATTGCCCATGATGCCAACATGTCCTGGGACCCACATGAACAACACTGTCTTGCCCTGCTTACAAATCACAAGCAGCAATCTGTGCACAACCTGGACGATGGCATGTCTGCCATATAGGGTGTGCAACAGCTGAAGGGAGCATAAGGAGTCAGTCGCAACAACAAAGTGTCTCTCATTCAATACTTGGATGTGCTCCAGTGCCCTGTGCAGAGTTGTGAGTTCTGCAGTTAAGACACTGGCGACGCCTGGAAGGCGGCCCCCTATGAGATGACCAGTTGTAAAGACTGACCAACCCACCGAGGAACCATCCTTCGACCAATCCGTGTAAATAAAAACATGGCCTCGATAGGTCCAAGAGAGGCATCCAAACTCTTGTTGGTACACTGACCTATCAGTACTGGTTTTGGGTAAGGCTGTAAGCAACAAATCTAAACTTGGCTCTGTCACTGTCCAGGGTGGCACAGCGGCCGAAAGTACAGGCTGCACCTTAGGCAGAGTCACACCCAGGCCGGTAAGACCGTCCATCCACCGACACCGAATGGAGGGGGAACCCCTGGGTGGCGGTCGAATGGCCGTCTCATAGTGTTACTAATGACGGCCGGGTGTGTAGGGTGCTGTGGCTGACCTTTCAGCCACAAAATATATGCAGCTGCAAGGTACTGCCGCCACACAGTCAGTGGTGGTTCACCAGCCTCAGCATAAAGGCTGAGTACTGGACTGGTGCGGAACGCCCCAATGGACAAACGGATGGCAGCGTGATGAACACTGTCCAGCATCCGGAGAGTAGATGGAGCGGCCAGGCCATATACGCTGCAGCAATAATCAAGACGTGATCGAACGAGTGACCGTTAGAGTCGAAGCATCACCGTTCGATCTACCCCAAAGCCAGTTCCCTGCAGGCACCCCAGAATATTTAGGGAGCGAAGGCACTTAGCCTTGAGCTCCTTCAAGTGTGGGACCCATGTCAGACGGCTGTCAAAACGGAGACTGAGAAATCGTGCCGCCTCTACAACAGGGAGGTGGCCATCCAGGG
This sequence comes from Trigoniulus corallinus, assembly GCA_013389805.1. Classification (NCBI taxonomy): domain Eukaryota; kingdom Metazoa; phylum Arthropoda; class Diplopoda; order Spirobolida; family Trigoniulidae; genus Trigoniulus; species Trigoniulus corallinus. The sequence continues at coordinate 24,240,811 of JAAFCE010007744.1, forward strand.
TAAGCTGAGTTTTTGTTTGTTGGTGTTTAAGGTCCTTTTAACTACAACGTCATTAGAGACCCGTCAACTGCATAGTTCTAATGAATATGCTGCACAGACACTACACCAATGTGACGATTATTGGGTATTAGCAGTACCCAGCTTTCCCGAGCGACCACCCATGTCAGTGCTAACTGGGCTTGCGTTACTTAACTTCAGTGATCAGATGAGAACTGGTGTGTCCAACGCAACTCGCCGCTCCCAGAAATCGCGCTGCCTCTACAACAGGGAGGAGGCGGCCATCCAGGGTAAGCTGAGGCTCAGGGTGAAGCCCTCGCTTTTGACAGAAGTGCATGACAGTAGTTTTGTCAGGGGAGAACTTATAGCCACGAGAGGTGGCAAACTCGTTGGCACTGTTTATTGCCAGTTGCAGCTGAAGCTCAATGCTGTGCATCGTCCACAAATAGGGACAACTTTACTGGGGGGTGAACGGAGGATGGTAGGCCGTTCACTGCAACAGCAAAGAGCGTCACACTCAAGACGCTCCCCTGTGGGACACCATTCTCCTGCAGGAAGGCCGAGGAGGAGGTGTTACCCACACGAACTCTGAAGGTCCGTTCGGACAAAAAGCTATGGAGGAAGAGGGGCAGATTACCCCTGAGCCCCCACTGGTGCAAGGTCTCCAGTATACCATGGCGCCATGTGGTATCATATGCCTTCTCCACATCAAAGAAGACAGCCACTAAGTGCTGTCTGTGGAGAAATGCCTCACGTACCGCAGTCTCCAGTGAGATGAGATGATCCACCAAAGACCTGCCAGCACGGGAGCCACACTGGGCATCGGCAAGAAGGTGGTGCCGCTCCAGATACCACACCAGGCGCCAATTAACCATTCGTTCCATGGTTTTGCAAAGACAGCTCATCAATGAAATGGGTCTATAATTCGTTGGAAGGCTACTATCCTGACTGGGTTTTTGGAGTGGGATTATAGTAACCTCCTGCCAGCCTGCAGGGACTTCATGATTTTGCCAAATATAATTGAATACCTCAAGGAGGTATCTCACGCCTTTTCCTGGTAGGTGTCATAGCATTTGATAGTGGATGCTATCTGGACCAGGGGCAGTGTCCCTGGCTCTTGCTAGAGCTGCCTGCAGCTCCCAAGGGGTAAATGGGTTGTTATACCCCTCAGCGACACCCCCAGAAAAAATTAGGTGGGTGGCGTTCCGCAGCTTGCTTGGACTGCATAAATGCTGCCGTGTAGTGCTGGGACCTGGAGACGGCTGCAAACGTCCTTCCCAGTTCCTCAGCCACCTCACAGGGCAGAAGAATATCTGCCCTGGATCTTCCTCAGCTTTTCCCAGACTTTCTTGGAGTGCGTGTGATGGGTAAGTGAGGAGACGTACTGACTCCATGAGGAGCGTTTGGCCTCCATGATCACCCGTCATGTATATGCCTGGGCTTGGAGATAGTCAATACGGTTGGCCTCGGTAGGATGAGATTGGAAGCAGCGAAGGGCTCGTCAGCAAGCCCGAATCACACTCCGACAATCCTCTGTCCACCATGGCACCCGTGGTCGTGGTGGGTTACACGACCTCTGGGGGATGGATGCCAATGCCGCCCTGACCACCACCTCTGTGAAGTGAATCACTAGGTCGTTAACCCCATTAAAATCACACAGTGGGTGAAAGTAGATACGGTGGGCAAACTCCTCCCAGTCTGCCCGATGCAGACACCACCGTGGTGGGTGTTGGGGTAATGCCCCATCTCCTCTGCTAATCTTGATGGGGAAGTGATCACTTCCACAAGGGTCTGACAAGACCTCCCACTGCAAACCTGGTGTCAACCCAGGAGAGCAGATGGATAGGTCTATACAGGAGAGACCACCAGTGGCAGTCATGACATGTGTGGAGGCACCTGTGTTTAGAACAATGAGGCCATTATGTGACACCCATTGTTCCACAAGTCGCCCTCGAGGGTTATGACTGTCTGAGCCCCATTGGGGATTATGGGCATTTAAATCACCCATAATCAAGAAGGGTCTTGGAAGCTGGGCAGTGAGGGAGTCGAGGTCTGCCCATGGGATATCAATCCCAGGTGGCATGTAGAGGGAACATAGAGTGGTGGGCACATCCAGTTGCAATGAGACCGCCACTGCTTGCAGAGGCGTCTGCAAAGCCACTGGCACATGCATGCACCCATTCTGGATAAGGATAGCCACCCCTCCCACAGGGTGGCTTTCTTGCTGCTGGGTGTCTACATATACAGTGTACCCCTGTAACGAAACGGGGGTATCATGGCGACACAGGATCTCCTGGAGGGAGATGCAAACAGGGTTGTGCCTCGAGATCAGCAGTGTGATCTCGTCCCTCTGGTGGGAAAACCCTCGACAGTTCTATTGTAGGAAATTTACCATCAAGTGGACTTAGGCGGTTTGTTTCTATTCCTCCCTTTTCTCCATCCCACTGCAGAAAAGAGAGGGACGCCTTCAATTGGTTCGTCCTCCTCCATCTCGAAGGAGGAATCCCCATCTTGCCCTAGTTTGGGCATGAAACCACCCCATGCTCTCTGCCGTTGGCCAGAGAGCTTGGAAGGACGAACCAAGGACACCCGCCCCACGGCAGTAGTGTGGGGTGTCCCTACTTTCTTTCCTGCTTTCTCACCCACCACCCCCTCCGTGGAGGAGGTTGGCTGGGCTGGGACAGAGAGGGAGGCCTTCAACGGAGATGCCTCTCTTTGATGAGTGGCATCTGGGGCCTCCAAAGAAGCTGGCACCGCCAGAGGCGGTGGTGGAGCCGGAAGAAACCATGGAAATGGGGTCGGGGTCCGTCTGGCAGCCAATGCTTGCACCAACCGGCACCCCATGGACCCCACGGGCCCGAGAGGGCGTTAAACGGATGAGAGGAGAGAGCTGAGGTAGGGTGTCCGTCTGGGTACAGACAGAGGACACAGCAGCTGCCTTCGCAGCACCTGCATAGGACACTCCATGACTGGAGGTCCCTGGCAAGGCTAGCAGCCGCCGTGCATCTGGAAAACTGATACCCTTCTGGACACGCAGCTCCTGGATCGCGCGTTCCTGCAGCCAAGTGTGGCAATCCCTAGAAGAGGCGGGGTGGTTGCCCTTACAGTTTATGCAGAGAGGTGCAGTCTTACATGGCTCGGGGGAGTGGTCACCCTGTCCACAAGTGCCACACATGGCCTTGGCAGAACACGAATTCTGTCCATGGCCATATCGCTGGCACTTGAAGCATTGAAGCGGACTCGGGATGAAGGCACGTACAGGGAAGCAGAGGTAGCCGGCCATGATATAATCTGGCACCTTGGGCTTACCAAAGGTCAGCACCAAGGTGTCAGACGGGCGGGATTCTCCATCCCGTCGGACGGCGGTGTGGCGGACAGCCACCACACCCTGGTCCCTGAGCTCCTTGACTATTTGCTCTTCTGATTCCCCGCATAGGTCAGGGCCCCGCACCACACCTCTACTGGTGTTTAAGGTGCAATGGGGTTCGACCACCACGAGGATGTCACCGAGCTTTCGCATTTTTAATAATGCTTTGGTCTGGTGGGGGGCAGATGCCGCCACCAACAAGGTGACATTGCACAGTTTCTTGACTGAGGTCACATCGCCAGCAATGCCCTTGATGGCTTTGGCGATAAGGAAGGGCGACGCCTTCCCCAAGGCTGCACCATCCTCCCCAGAGATGGAAATAAACCGGGGAGGATAGGAAGAAGGTATTGATGGTTGTTTGACTGCACCTAAAATCTTAGATGCAGGAACATGCTTTGCATCGGCGGTGGAACCCTGCACCTTAAGGCTAAGAGGTCGTTGCCTTTTGTTAAGGGCAGGTGCCGATGCCATAGACGTCACAGGTTCGTTCCCTGATCCAGTTGGCTTTCTGGGGGAAAGCGGCCTCTTTGTTGGAGCAGTACATGTCTCCATCAGCTCAGTGGCAGCTGGCCCACTCAGTTGGGTGGGACCGAGCCCGCCATCTTCCGCAGTCAGTAAAAGTAAAGAAGAGGGAGGGGTGGGGTTATTTGTAGAGGCCCCCAGCCTCTGGTTTATATTTGCCATAATTTTAAAGAATTATGTTTTCGCTGCCCGCAGGTCTTACCCACCACACGGAGCCCTACTCGGGGACGCCCATTCGGGTCGTCGTGAGACTACTCGGACAGGATACCGTTAGGGTGGCATAATCCCCGAGTACCGGACCATTGGCATCGGGGTTGACTGCTGGTCCACTTACAGTCACCCTAGGAGGCATAACGACTTATGCGCCCCCAGCCGATTGACCAAGACCGGGCTATGTTTTGGAGGCTGTGGGTCGCAACCCTAGTCCCCGATGTCTGTCAGCTACCTCACCAGTGTGGAATGGCCAAGAGACATCGCAGGGCATGCGCCTCCTCAACCACCAGGATCCGCTTTTCCCAGGGGCGCGGGTCTCCACGCACGGGAAACACGCGGGTAGGCGTTTGTTTACGGTCACCTCAGTGAGGAGCCTACATCGACCGAGAACAAGTCAGACCGAACACTGGAACAACCACGATGTTGGTATCGTCCTGTCCATAACACGTCATAGACAAGGACGACAGTGGTGTTGTCCAGACTGGGGCAAGAAAAGGTAGACACTCTCATGTTGTTTACCCTTGCATTCACCGGCCATACTGGATTTTTTCCTGTAGTTCCCATATCCTGCACAGGTATGCCAACTTCCTAATCCCCCTGAATGTCCCCATGATGTGCGAATACTTTTTCACACTCACTGTATATGCAATATCTAATTGGTACTACAACAAATTATAACCTTTACAGCAGTAATAGTAGTAGTAGTAGTACTGCTATTACTGCTGTAAAGGTTACAAGAAATTATAACCTTTACAGCAGTAATAGCAGTAAACGCTAATGAAGAATTTCGTTATGACGTTTGTAGAAGAAAATTTTAAGCCACAACCAAGCTCAACTTATCTAAGGAGTCTTATAATGAAACAAAAATGCTTAAAAAGTCTTTGAGGGAGCGGCTGTATTTCACTGGACACACCAGTTCTTGTGTGAACAATGAAGTAAGGCAATGTAACCCCAGCTAGTGCTAACATGGGTGGCCACTTGGGAATTCTAGGTACTGCTAATGCCCAAAAATCATCCCATCAGCGTAGCGTTTGTGCAGCGTCTGCATTACAATTATGCAGTGGAAAGGACTCTAATTACATTATAGTTGAAGAGTCCCAAAAACCCAACAAAAGTGAAACAAATCGTTGAAGAAATATGCAGTAAGACAAATCTGATATAATTCTCAAGCGATTACTCAAACCTGATGCAGTGTCAGCAAATGTATCCTGTCAGACGGAAATGATATCAGATTGGAATATGTAAATAATAGAAAATAGTTATTTTGGAATTTTTTTCTAAGTTTCTCTTCACCAATTTCGTATTTGAAATGCCCACCACAAAGAACGTTCTTTCAAATGCTTCTTGGTATAGTGACGTCTGTACACTGTATATCGATAGCTGTCCACCTACACACATAAACGTTAACACTAGAATTCTAGGGAGTAGGTGTACTGTACATTACTCCTTATGTCGAATGTACCAACTTATTGTGACATTTTCATTTCAGTGCTTTACTAAATACTACCACTTTAGAGTTTGATACAAGTGATGGCACTTTGAAGGATAGTACAGTGGATATTGTTAATCTTGATGAACATCTAAAATGGCAAAAGGTAATAACCCCATGAAACATTCTTCATTAATGTATTTTAAAATGTCAGGCTTTATTTCTTCAATTTATTGAAAGTATTGAAGTGCATTGTAGTCGTTTGATCATACAAAAAGGCAAATCCTAACCCCTTTCCCGCCTATGGCAGGGTCGGGTACCCATCTTATCCCTCTGAATGGACACAAGGGTGGTATAATGGATACGGTTTTCTACAGATAGTTGCCCACCAAATCTGCAACCCCTATGCTTTTTTATCGTTGGTCAACTGTTCGTTGGGGCATGCAACTGACGTCAAAGGAGCGAGTTCCTACATCTGGAAATTTTGCCCCATCAACCTGTTGCATAAGTAGAGAGAGTTCTTTCACATGCAAATGCCATCCTAAACCCCACTGGACTTCGGTTTTCCTTATTCACAAGTAGGCACACTCGTGGCCTCACTCTCGCCTTAATGAAGCCAATCCACTTCAGTCCAGTATCAAACCTAGAACAGCTGACGCAGTTACCAAGTGTGCTACTCACTGCACAACTGAGGCAGGTTTGTCGATTGGCCATACCAAAGAGTGATACATGGTGCAGAACGATAAATTTATCTATGACCATAAATAACTAAATTTAATCAATAATTCTGTTGCATGTTTGTGTCAATCCAAGAACTACCTAACTCCTATTAGCTTAACAACTAAACCGGTGTAATTAACACTCAAATAATGATCTCAAAAATTAATAAATTCAGCAAAACTCGACAGGTCATCGTCAGATGTCAAACACACAGTTGAAAACGGAAAGCCGAACAGCTATAATTCTTGTGTCTCCCTTCAAAACTTGCAAAGGTGGCCTTTCCTTTCAGGAGGCTCTCCATGGTATCCTCTCCAAGGGCATTCCATTGCTGAATGGTCCTTGATAAAAAAAACCAGTAGTGGGAGTCGATCTGTGCTCTTATTTCCTTCAATTAATATGAATGATCCTTTCCTTCCTTATACTCAGCCAAGGATACATTGCACCCCATCAGCAGCAGTCTGATAAAACGACTAATGCTGTGAGATACACACGTCTGGCTTAATGTGTCCCACCCTAATTCTCCCTGAGAGAAAATCTGTGGAGTGCAATTCTTAGTGCCCTCCTTTGGATCCATTCAATTTCCCAAGTTAAGTCCTGCCTAAAGGGAAACAACTTGGGTACAGCACTCCAAAATTTGGTGATACCGCTGTCCCAAAGGACGCTACTAATCACACAAAGGAATTAACTAGCCCTCCCATTAACTAACCAATATGACCTTCCACCAATCTTTTAGGGGGCGCAAAATTTTAAGGGTAGCAAAAAATTTTCAAATGAAAAAATGAGAAATATAAAATTAGTGCACCATATCTTTCACATTTTGTGATTTCCTATTCCCAGTTTCATTTAGTCCCATAGAATAGGCAGTTAGAGATCTTCACTTTACAATGGACATACCATGACGGTTACATCCATTTTGAGAAAAGATACTGACTTAAAGATAATAATTGTTTGGCATTATCTGTAACAGATTGGGCAGTGGTCAGATGAGAAACTTGATATCAAAGACATTGTATGGCCTGGAAATTCTCATGTACCACCTCCAGGAGTACCAGAAAAATTTCATCTTAAAGTTGTGTTCCTTGAAGAGCCACCTTTTCTAAACAGTGAACCACCTGATCCATACACTGGAAATTGCATTAACAGAGGAGTGAAATGCAGAATTGCAAAAGAAGAGGATCTCAGAGGGTAACATGAATAACGCATTGTAATTTTAAATACAAAAAATGTAATTGTATCTTTTAACAGCATTAATCACACCGTTGCATTGCAAAATTCTTCCTATTACCAATGTTGCTCTGGATATTCAGTGGATCTCTTAGAAAAGTTTTCAAAAGACATAAAATTCTCATATGATATGTTTCAAGTTGAAGATAAAAAGTGGGGGACTGAAGTGGTACGTTACTGCCGATATTTCTTATAGCATGAGTATAATTAAACAAAATTGTGGCAACAAACATACAAGCATATTTCTAATAGGTTTAATAATACCTTTATCACACTACTGCCAGTGGTTGCTGATGACTGCTTCACATAATATGCAACACATGCAAATTGATAATGACTTGCTACTGATGATGTAGGGCAGACAGGGGCAAAATGACTAACGACTTCTTTAGCGATTTTGCTGATAGTTAGCAGCACCAACTCCTCATGACTAGACACTAAAAAGTCATGTTGTCAAGGAACTGTT
>JAAFCE010007744.1:24255940-24287573 GCA_013389805.1 Trigoniulus corallinus
TCATCTTGCCCTGGTCTCCCTTACTTGTTGATTAACAGGAAGTTTATTTATTGTTTCTGTAGATCCTCTTATGCAAGTTTAGCTAAGCTTTATAATATCAGCTAGTATTTTTGCATAGCAGTCATTAAATTCAAAGACTTCATTATATTGCATTCACCCTAGCATTTTCCATCAGGTTTCACATTTTGATCTAGATGAAAAATGGTAGTGTGGACAGTGCTGCTTAAGTTTGATATAGATCAAGCACTTTCAAACTACAAGGGCTAATTCTTTTCAAGGTCCAATCAGTTGCAAAATGAAACCCCCAGAGAAAATCCAAAGTGCTTTATTTGGAAAATGTAGGGACACATTTTAGCTATTTCTCTAGATCGTCCCCTCTCCCAATGAGACATTTGTCCTAGCATGGCAGTAACTTTCTTATGCCCTTATCATTGAAGGTAGCTGCCAGTCCTTTCAGCCAACTCTGTACACTGGTCTGCAGCTCATTTGAGCCAAACTTCTGTCCTAGACAGTGTTTAACCAGTTAACTGTTCTGGGCCTTGTTAGAAAATGTGTCCCCTATGTGTGTCATACAAATTGAGCATGTTTGATATGATATTAGGCTGCAATGAAATGACTTTTATATTTTTGATTTTGTTACTTATTTCATGAACATTTACTGTAGATCAAAACAGTATTGGTACACTCAACATTTTGCGAATAATGCACTCAACATTTAATTGAAAACGGAAATATACATTTCAAAAATGATTTTTGATGTGTTCTCAAAGTTTCAATCAAATTTGGCAACAAATAAGAAAATAATTGCAAAATAACCAAAAATCCTATGCCAAAAAGTATTGGCACATCCCAGTATTTTGTACCTTTTATGACTAAATGTAATTTTATTCGAACTTTGTCACATCAAAGTTACATAATAAATTCATTGGTATTGAATTGTAGACTGAGGGTCACAATTAAGTAGTTTAATGAGGGTCATAATTTTGCAAAGAAAAGAAGGCTTAAGCTACAGAGAAATTAGTAAAAATGTTAATATTAGCTGTTTAGCCATCAGAGCAGTCATAAAAAATATGAAGAAACAGGTTCAACATACAATCTTCCTTGATCAGGATGTCCTAGGAAACTCTCAGATCATCAAACACGTGATGTTGTTCGGACAGTAAGGAATAATCCAAAAGTAAGTGCTCCAGAAATTGCAAAACACATCCCCAAATTGTAAGAAACATCTTGCATGAACACCAATTTTATGGTAAAGCAGCAAGAAGAAAGCCACTCATCTGTGAAAACAACAGGATAAAAAGACTTGCATTTGCCAATGAACACCTCACTAAAACAGAGGATTTTTGGAACCACGTTTTGTTCACAGATGAGTCAAGTTGAACATATTTGGGTCTGATGGAAGACAGTACGTTTGGCGACACAAGAATAAAGCATTTAAACCACAAAATATCACTCAAACATTTAATCATGGTGCTATTCATGTAATGGTTTTCGGGTGTGTGGCTGCAAGTGGTATAGGTAACTTACATTTCATTGAAAACAATATGACAGCTGACATTTACATTGACATTTTGCACAATAATTTACAAGACAGTGTACAAAAATTGGGGTTGGATAAAACATTCATTTTTCAGCAAGACAATGACCCCAAGCATACTGCCAAAAAAAAATTGGATGCTATATCATGCACCAATGCAACTTGGATTCCCTCCACAGAGTCCAGACCTTAACCCTATAGAACATTTGTGGAGTATTTTGGGTGTAAATATCTGGAGAAGGAAACATTTATCATTAGACTGTTTGAAGACTGCACTTCTATAAGAATGTCAGAAAATATCCACAGACATGACAAAAAACTTCTATGCTTTCTATGCCTAACCATCTAGCAGCTGTGATTGCTGCTAAAGCACTTCATATGAAGTATTAAAATGTGATGTATTTTGATTGATTTCTGCTGTGCCAATACTTTTTTTGGCTTGGGGTTTTTGGTTATTTTGCAATTATTTCCTTATTTGTCGCCAAAATTGATTGAAACTTTGAGCAAACATCGCAAACACCATTATTTATAAAATGTATATTTCAGTTTTAATTAAAACATTGTATTTCAGCATTATTCATAAAATGTTGGGTGTGCCAATACTTTTTGATCCACTGTATTCATTCACTTATATTAACATAAATAGGAAGCAAAAACATCAAAAATGAATTATCAAGAGTAAGTTGCATGGGAAATAAGGCAGGTTAGTAGCCCACAACCCAAATTGGATGATCACTAAATCTTGAACCCCACACATGAGCCATAAAAATGCTCTGCCTCTTGAATACTTTACAGTCAAATGGGGAACAAAAGGATCCTCATCCCATTTTTATTTATAAACTTCTATTATTTCCTTTTTATTTTGACAGGGTGTCAAAATATTGCAAACTTCATGCAGTTTATGAATATATTTTACTTTTAACTGAACATGCAAAATTCACTGCGTATGGTCACTGCCAAAGATGCATGACAAATACAGTATAACCTGCCTAACCTGACCAGTCACTGTTCCAAGCAAAACCGGTCCACATATGGAGGTGGTCAACATCTGGAGGTCACATAAAATTATAAATGTACATTTGTACATATTTAATAAAAGAACAGATCAGAAGAAATCATGTGGGTTTCATGAGCATACAGTATAAATAACATACATTTATGTACAGTATGTATGTAAAAATATTGTGAGCATTACAATGGATGTACAGTATATTATGTGGATTTAAAGAAATCTGTTATTGCACTTTGTTTTGAGGACTTGGATGTGGCATGCACTTGCTTGATTTATTTCTGAAGATCAAATGCCTTTTCTAGTAAGCTTCCAGAGGTGCCTGCTGCAAAGCACACTATTTCTTTAATATAGAGTGATGCTTGTTGAACAGTGACATTTTGAAAATTCTCTTGCTCTTCCTCGGATTTTTCACTCTCTTCCTCTGTTTCTTTTGAACTGATTACAGAAAGCAGTATGCTCTCCATATCGCTACCAAGGGTCTCATGAAGCTCCACACTGCTCTCATATTGCATCATTTCATTAACACTGACCAACTCCATGTTCAATAGTTGTTCATCAGTGGGAACAATATACACTTCAGCAACGTTGGGGTTGTCCATTGGTACACTACACTGTTGAAAACATTTGGCAATGGTGATCTTGGAAACGCATTGCCAGGCTGATGTGACCCACCAAATGCAGTCTAGAATAGTGATCGACTTAATAAACTCCACGGCCTTTTGGCAGTCATCAGCATTTGCAATTAACATGTTGAGCAACTGCCGGTGGTAGTAGAGCTTCATTGTTTGGATTATCCCTCAATCAAGAGGTTGCACCTCTGATGTTAAGTTAGGGGGTAGATGCAGCAGCCAAACATTTGTGAGCTCAATGGGTCCATCACTAGTCGCATTGTCTACCAAAATGACAATTTTCTGCTGCTTGCACTTCATGGCTGTGTTTACACTTTTCACCCAGTCCAAAAAAAAAAACAGAACTGGTCATCCACGCTTTTTTGTTGAAGCAGTATTGCACTGGAAGGTTTTTTGGATTCACATTATTTTGCTTGAATGCTCTAGGACGTTCAGCATGACCAATGACTAGAGGTTGTAGTTTTTTGCCCAAGGCACTACAGCAGAGAAGGACAGTTACGCATTCCTTGGCTTGCCTTTGCCTTTCTGAACAAGGGAATGGGTTGGAAGCTGTCTGTAAAACACAGCCATTTCATCGGCATTAAAAATATCTGTCAGACTGTAATCTGCAATCAAAGTAGGCAGCTTTGATTTCCAGTCATCAGCAGCAACAAGATTCACATCAGCTGACTCGCCACTTAAAGAACAACATTGAATGTTATGCTGCAGTTTGAACTTTTCCAGCCAACCATTGCTGGCAGTGAAATCTTCACGTCCCAGTGCTTGGGCGACTACTTTTGCTTCTTCCTGAAGCAGTGGCCCAGTTAAAGGAATGTTCTTGGATTGACAACTTGAGAAAAACTGAAAAACTTTTTGATCCAAATCATCAGCCACAATCCTTTTCCTTCTGCTAGAACAATTTTCATTAAATGCTTTCAAAATTTTGTCCCTTGCCTTGACAAAATCTTCGGCAAAATCTTCGGCTATCTTTCGCTGAGATTTCCCTGCCTTTACTTGGTCCAGAACTTCCACCTTCTTTTCATCGTTAGCTCCACTATTTTTCGCTTTGACATAATGTTACATACACTCGTTCACTTTGACAACAAGATGCATAGTGAAAAGGGTTTTCCCCTATGAGTGTCTGGTAGATGAAAAGGGTTTTCCCCTATGAGCAACTGGTAGAGTGAATTTTGTACACAGCTGGCCAATTGGAGCATGATTGCACCAAAATGGTCAACATAGAGAGGTGATGATGACTGTTGTGCCAACTGTAGGTGGTCAGTGGTCAATATCCAGAGGTGGTCAACTTATGGAGTGTGCCCACAATGGTATGCCTATGGGAGCATTTTGGTTCCAATGATTCATGGTCAAGATATAGAGGTGGTCAACATATGGAGGTGGTCAACTTGGGAGGTTATACTGTATACTCACCATAACACAAAATTTTACTTTTTTTTCATAACAAATACACTCATCATAACCAGTTAATGTTAGCAAAGAGATGGAAGTCATGGGGAGCAAAGTCCAGGCTGTATGGTGGGTGCTGAAACACTAGCTAGGAGGACAGAAGTTTGCTAACCTGAAACACTGGCTAGGAGGACAGAAGTTTGCTAACATGAAACACTGGTTAGGAGGACAGAAGTTTGTTAACATGAAACACTGGCTAGGAGGACAGAAGTTTGACTCAGATGAGCTGCAGATCAGTGTACCTACATGCTACAAATAAAACACTGAATTTTTACTGTGGTTTTCATTTTGCATTACTCAAGATACATTTTCAATGTAGATCGAGCGTTTGATCTAGTTTGAAACTCTATGAATGCAATGCGAATTTTTTCCAGTAAAACATCGTGATGGTAAGCGAGGCCTGTTGAATGATGATGAAATTTCACATTTAATTAAATGTTGGACAGAGAAAATTAATAACTTATGCGAGAAATAAGATACAGTTTGAGGGAATATGGAATATGCACTTGTATCCCTACAAACACTGCCCCCAAATTTTTCTCATCCGTCATTTGCAGGATGTCCATTAAGGACGTGCTTTATGGATAACCCTTTTTAATTTTTGACTAGAAAATCTGCCCATTGGTCTATTACTCCTAGACCACATGATTTAGCCAATGTCCAGTGCAAACACATGTGTCACTTAAGTGATTCGATCTGGCTAACTTTCAAGCTGGATTGAATTTCAATCTGTTTTGAAATTGTAGTGCAAATGTAGTATTAGACGGATCTACCTTGTTTTCTTAACAATAAGACCTAATCATTAAGTTTTTCAGGCTGCTGATACTATAAGCCCTACACTAAAAGTTAGCCCCTGTAACATTGTCATAAATTATAAGAGGTCCAAGTGAGCGACTTTTGGCAAGAGGTAAACACACATGTGATACAATGCTTGATTAATGCCTGGTTCCATATACCCACGCGCTAACGCTATTACCGTTGAATCAGACGACACAGCACAAAAAATGGTGACGTCACACTGCTACTTGGGGCGCCGCAGAGAAGCTATGCGTGACGGTAGTTGAGTTGACCAGTGGTCAACTCACATAGCGTCCCGCACGTCATGCTGCGTTCTGATTGGCTGGCGGTTGAGCTGTCTGCTTGAAAAATGGCGGAGGATAATGTAAGACATGACGGCGGCGTGCAGTGACTCCAAATAATGCGCTGCACTTAAGGAATTGCGCTGGCGGTCCTTCGTAACGCACTAGCACAAAACGTCATCAAAATGTCATCAGTGGCGACGTGATTAACGTTGAAGTGTGGTGATAGGGAACTAGGCATCACATGCACACTTCAAGATGATGCATTGTAACTAGGGATGTTACAATACCACATTTTCCACTTACAACATTAGAGGGTTTTGTGTTGCCATCAACTACTTACATGTATTCAGACAAAATGAGTTTGTGCATGCAATGCAAAAAGTTATTTGTTACCATATTGACGTGAACAGATCCATGTTCCTATCATACATGACCAAGATACAGGACCTCCTCATGCATGTACATGCCACATACTTGTATCTAAAAATTGTGGTAATGAATTTGGGGACCTACACCACTACATGCTGCCACTGTTGATAATGTCCTTATACATAATGCAAAACTCTATCTCCTTTTGGCTTATGTCCCGTTTCCCACTCTTCCTGTATTTATTACTGTTTTTTCCATTTCCATAAAGCCAACACAAAAAGCTATTGTTATACCAGTATTGATACTGGTATTTACATTGATATGCATTTTTTTCACAGATTTATCAGTACAAAAACAGCCTCCTTTGCTGACAAAGGATGTTGTACTCTATTTCAGGGCTGTAACTAGGGCGTGGCAAAGAAGGCGGCCGCCATGGGCGCAACTGGGTTTGGGGCATGAAATGCTTAAGGTTTTTGTCATTATTGGGTTACGGGCAAGCAAAAGTTAGACACTTGCCACAAGCACTTCACACCCCCGTTACGGCTCTGCTCGATTTACTGCACCTGTGGTCCCAGGTCTGATGGCATTTCATGTAAAAAGGACCCTCTCAACTACACAACGGGTAGATGAGGCAAAATTCTTAGGTGTAGGAGCTTGCCATCTGGCGTTGGTGGAGTGCCCCAATGAACAGTAGACTGACAACTGTTACATGTGACACCCTGCTCACGTAATGCAGCACTCACATCTTTCCCACTTGCATTCTCCACTCATGGTCCTTCCTCACTGCCCAACACTTTGTTCCATTTAGCATTGCAGACCTAATGACAGTTTTGTAAACTTTACTTTTCAACCTAACTTGGACTCGGTGGTCACACAGCACACTACTTGCCTGTCTCCACTTCAGCCATACTGCATTAATTCTATGGGTAAGTCTGAGTAGATTTCTCCATTGCTCTGAAACACTGATCCTAGGTACCTAAACTCTTGCACTGCTGGTATTACGTTATTGCCACAATGAAATACACCCCCTTAGTCCTGGCCCCTCCAAGTGAAAGCTAAGTACAGTACTTTGTATTCTTCATTGTCACCTTCAGGCCTCCTTTGCCATTACTGTGGTAATGCCCTGTAATTGCTGTTGAACGTCGTTTGGGACTCCTCTAACATTCCTACATCACACATTCCCGTCAGCAGGTCATCCATTGCTAAAGTGAAGAGATACAGTCTGAGAGCTGATCCTTGATGAAGCCCCACCTTCACCTGGAAGCCACCAGTATTCCTGATGCCATCTGGTTGGAGGTACTTCCCTGACTGAGTATCAGGGGAGAAAGGATCATTCATATAAGCTGAAGGAGATTAAGGCACAGACAGATTCATACTACTGGTCTTTCTTACCAAGGACCATTCAGCAATGGAATGGCCTTTGAGAGGGTAAAGTGGAGGGCTCCCTCAAAGGAAACCCCACCATTGCTAGTATTGTACAGGGGGGGGGACCATTAGAATTACAGCCTAGAGTTTTGGGCGTTTTATGGTAACATGTAGGAATGAGAGCTGGTCTCTCCACTGTCATATTGGCGAAATAAGGCTACTTGCAGTGTAGTGAATTAGAATTAGAAATAGAACCATGGTATGGGCCTCTTACTCTAGTTGTGTCAAACAGTGCCTTTCCACATTGTTTAATCTTGCTGGCCACCCTGTCTCACATGACATCTGGTGACCCTTCCCAATCCCAGTCGACCTGCCTCAGAATCTGCCACCTGAATTCGTGTGTGTTTGGTTGTTGTTGTTGTTTATTGGAGTTTAAGGTCCCGTCAACTACGAGGTCATTAGAGACCCGTCCATTGTATAGTTCTAATGCATATACTGCTAAGACACTACACTAATGCGACGATTATTGGGTACTAGCAGTACCCAGCTTTCCCGAGCGATCACCCATGTCAGTACTAACTGGGCTTGCGTTGCTTAACTTCAGTGATCAGACGAGAACTGGTGTGTCCAACGCAACTCTCCACTCCCTGTGTGTTTGGTGGCAGGGCCCGCTCTAGGGAGCAGTTCCACCTGCACATTTGTCCAGGGCGCTAAAATTTAGGGGTGCCATTTTGGCTTTGTGAGAAAAATACTGATGTGTTAAATTCCCAATTAATAGAGAATTACACATGCATATTGTACTGCTCTGAACAGAATAGCATTACCATGCAAACAGAGAGCAGGGGTGGCATTTTGTCCTTTTGTCTGGGGCGGAAATTTGTCTTTTTGTCCAGGGCGGCATAAGCGCTAAAGTGGGCAGTTGGTGGTAGCCTCCACCACCTAATGACTTGTTCACCTCTCCATGTGTGGTTCCAAGTTGCATCACTTGTTTGTTTGTTTATTTTGGTTTTAGGGCCCATCAACTACAATGGTCATTAGGGCCCAGAAAGAAAATCATCATGGTGGGGGGTGTAAATGGCCTTCCCACCATGATGGCAATAAATAAGGGCAAAAGCCCACTGAAATTAACACCTACAAAAGGCAATAGCCCACTGAAATTAACACCTACAAAAGGCAATAGCCAAATAAATATCAAAAAATAATTATAAGCAAAGTAAAAAGTAAAGGCAGTAAAGATAAAAGTAAAAATAAAAGCAAAGGCAGCAAAAACGAGAACAGACACAACAATAAAAGTGGCAAAAGCCAAAACGGTCATAACAATAAACACGGCAAAAGCTTAAACAGTAATAACAATAAACACAGCAAAAGCCAAAAAAGACACAGAAATAAAAAGGCAAAAGCCAAAACAGACGCTGAAATAAAAAGGCAAAAGTCAAACCAACACAACAATAAATGCAAAGCTGCCTAAAAATACATGTATAACTCAGTTCAAATTCTGTGAAAGAGGCCAGCCTCTTTCACAAAGACAAGCGAGCTCTCAATCCCCTGAGGGTTATCCCCAAGTGAGGCAGAGAGCTCCCGACTGACTCCCAGTCAACATCTCAGTTCGTGGTATCTCTCACAGTGACTAAAGATATGCGCCACTGTGAGAGGCTCCCAACAGAAGTCACACCATGGTTGTTCCTCACCACATAAAATGTAGGAGTGGGTGAGGAACATGTGACCGATCCGAAGCCAAGCAAGCACAACCTCCTCCCTCCGCGACTGGTGGCATGAGGACCCCCAGTGCTCTGGGGTGTCCTTCAGTGTGCAGAGTTTGTTGGTGGTCTCCGCAAACCACTGGGCCCACCATTGTTCATGGACAGGGCGCCACGCCAGTGGGAGAGCATCGGAGGAGGGGACAGCAGTGTTAGGTATACCTGGCAAGTGGGCCACCTGACGGGAATGGGCATCTGCCCTCTCATTGCCCATGATGCCAACATGCCCCAGGACCCACATGAACAACACTGTTGGCTCTGGCTCTGCACTCTGGCACTGTCCAGGGTGGCACAGAGGCCTGCAGTACAGGCTGCACCCTAGGCAGAGTCACACCCAGGCTGGTAAGACCGTCCATTCACCGCACACCGAATGGAGGGGGAACCCCTGGGTGGTGGTCGAATGGCCGTCTCATAGCATTACTAAAGATGGCCAGGTGTGTAGGGTGCTGTGGCTGACCTTTCAGCCGCAAAATATATGCAGCTGTAAGATACTGCCGCCGCACAGTCAGTGGTGGTTCACCAGTCTCAGCATAAAGACTGAGTACTGGACTTGTGCAGAACGCCCCAATGGACACCCGGATGCCAGCGTAATGAACACTGTCCAGCATCCGGAGAGTAGATGGAGTGGCCAGGCCATATACACTGCAGCCATAATCGAGATTGGATCAAACGAGTGACTGGTAGAGTCGTAGCTTCACCGTTCGATCTGCCCCAAAACCAGTTCCCTGCAGGCACCGCAGAATATTTAGGGACTGAAGGCACTTAGCCTTCAGCTCCTTCAAGTGCGGGACCCATGTCAGACGGCTGTCAAAATGGAGACCAAGAAACCGGGCCGCCTCTACAACTGGAAGGAGGCGGCCATTCAAGGTAAGCTGAGGCTCAGGGTGGAGCCCTCGCTTACGACAGAAGTGCATGACTATTGTTTTGTCAGAGGAGAACTTATAGCCACATGAAGTGGCAAACTCGTTGGCACTATTGAGTGCCAGTTGCAGCTGACGCTCAATGCTGTGCATCGTGGCAGCCCGGTACCTGATAGAAAAGTCGTCCAAAAAGAGGGACGGCTTTACCGGGGGTGAACAGAGGAGGGTAGGCCATTCACTGTAACAGCAAAGAGCGTCACACTCAAGACGCTCCCCTGTGGGACACCATTCTCCTGCAGGAAGGCCGAGGAGTAGGTGTTACCCACATGCACTCTGAAGGTCCGTTCGGACAAAAAGCTATGGAGGAAGAGGGGCAGATTACCCCTGAGCCCCCACTGGTGCAAGGTCTCCAGAATACCATGGCGCCATGTGGTATCATATGCCTTCTCCACATCAAAGAAGACAGCCACTAAGTGCTGTCTGTTGAGACAGGCCTCACGAACTGCAGTCTGCAGTGAGATCAGATGATCCACCGAAGACCTGCCAGCATGAAAGCCACATTGGGCATTGGCAAGAAGGTGGTGCCGTCTTTCGCCGTCTTCTCGAGCTGTCTTTTGCAAAGACAGCTCATCAATGAAATGGGTCTATAGTTTATTGGAAGGCTACTATCCTTCCCTGGTTTGTGGAGTGGGATTATAGTAGCCTCTCGCCAGCCTGCAGGGACTTCATGCTTTGTGTCGTAGCATTTGATAGTGGATGCTATCTGGACCAGGGGCAGTGTCCCTGGCTCTTGCTAGAGCTGCCTGCAGCTCCCATGGGGAAATGGATTGTTATACCCCTCGGCAACACCACCAGTGAAGTTCAGGGGATGGCGTTCTACAGCCTGCTTCTTGTTTAGAAATGTTGCCGTAGAGTGCTGGGAACTGGAGACGGCTGCAAACGTCCTTGCCAGTTCTTCAGCCACCACACAAGACAGAAGGCAATGTCTCCCTTGTACAAGGAGACCGGAGCCACATGATGGTAAATACCTCTCTTGAATCTTCCTCAGCTTTTCCCAGACTTTCTTGGAGGGCGTGTGATGGGTAAGTGAGGAGACGTACTGACTCCATGAGGAGCGTTTGGCCTCCATGATCACGCGTCATGCATATGCCCGGGCTCGGAGATAGTCAATACGGTTGTGCTCGGTAGGACGAGATTGGAAGCAGCGAAGGGCCCGTCGGCGAGCCTGAATCGCACTCCGACAATTCTCCATCCACAATGGCACCCGTGCTCGTGGTGGGGTACACGAGCTCTAGGAGATGGATGCCAATGCCGCCCCATCCACCACCTCTGTGAAGTGACTCACTAGAATGTTGACCCCATCAAAAGTAGATATGGCAGGCGAACTCCTCGCAGTCCGCCGATGCAGACACCACCATGGTGGGGGTTGGGGTAATGCCCCATCTCCACTGATAATCTTTATGGGGAAGTGATCACTTCCACAAGGGTCTGACAAGACCTCCCACTGCAAACCTGGTGCCAACCCAGGAGAGCAGATGGATAGGTCTATACAAGAGAGACCACCAGTGACAGACATGACATGTGTGGAGGCACCTGTGTTTAGAACAATGAGGCTATTATGTGACACCCATTGTTCCACAAGTCGCCCTCGGGGGTTATGACTGTCCAAGCCCCATTGGAGATTTATGGGCATTAAAATCAGCCATAATGAAGAAGGGTCTTGGAAGCTGGGCACTGAGGGAGTCGAGGTCTGCCCATGGGATATCAATCCCAGGTGGCATGTAGAGGGAACATAGAGTGGTGGGCACATCGAGTTGCAATGAGACTGCCACAGCTTGCAGAGGCGTCTGTAAAGCCACTGGCACATGCATGCACCCATTCTGGATAAGGATAGCCACCCCTCCCACAGGGTGGTTTCCTTGCTGCTGGGTGTCTGCATATACAGTGTACCCCCATAACAAAACTGGGGTATCACAGGGTTGTGCCTCGAGATCAGCAGTGTGATCTCGTCCCTCTTGTGGGAAAACCCTCGACACTTCCATTGTAGGAAATTTACCATCAAGTGGACTTAGGCGGTTTGTTTCTATTCCTCCCTTTTCTCCATCCCACTGCAGAAAAGGGAGGGACGCCTTCAATTGGTTCGTCCTCCTCCATCTCGAAAGAGGAATCCCCATCTTGCCCCAGTTTGGGCATGAAACCACCCCGTTCTCTCTGCCGTTGGCCAGAGAGCTTGGATGGACGAACCAAGGACACCCGCCCCATGGCAGTAGTGGGGGGTGTCCCTACTTTCTTTCCTGCTGTCTCACCCAGCACCCCCTCCGTGGAGGAGGTTGGCTGGGCTGGGACAGAGAGGGAGGCCTTCAAGGGAGATGCCTCTCTTTGATGAGTGGCATCTGGGGCCTCCAAAGAAGCTGGCACCGCCATTATTGGGGGGCCCATGCATGGGCCAGAGGCGGTGGTGGAGCTGGAAGAAGCCATGGAAATGGGGTCGTGGTCCGTCTGGCAGGTCTCCTCTCAGGTTTGCTTTTGGACCCCGCGGGCCAAAGAGGGCGTTAAACGGATGAGAGGGGGGAGCTGAGGTAAGGTGTCCGTCTGGGTACAGACAGAGGACACAACAGCTGCCTTCGCAGCACCTGCATAGGAAACTCCACGACTGGAGGTCCCTGGCAAGGCTAGCAGCCGCCATGCATCTGGAAAACTGATACCCTTCTGGACACGCAGCTCCTGGGTCGTGTGTTCCTGCAGCCAAGTGGGGCAATCCCTAGAAGAGGCGGGGTGGTTGCCCTTACAGTTTATGCAGAGGTGCAGTCTGACATGGCTCGGGGGAGTGGTCACCCTGTCCACAAGTGCCACACATGGCCTTGTCAGGACACGAATTCTGTCCATGGCGATATCGCTGGCACTTGAAGCATCGCAGCTTACGCGGGATGAAGGCACATACAGGCAAGCGGAGGTAGCCAGCCATGATGTAATCTGGCACCTTGGGCTTACCAAAGGTCAGCACCCAGGTGTCCGACAGGCGGGATTCTCCATCCCATCAGACGGTGGTGCGGCAGATAGCCACCACACCCTGGTCCCTGAGCTCCTCCACTATTTGCTCTTCTGATTCCCCGCGTAGGTCAAAGCACCACACCACACCTCTACTGGTGTTTAAGGTGCGGTGTGGTTCGGCCACAACGGGGATGTCACCGAGCTTTCGCATTTTTAATAATGCTTTGGTCTGGTGGGGGCAGATGCCTCCACCAACAAGGTGCCATTGCGCAGTTTCTTGACCGAGGTCACATCGCCGGCAATGCCCTTGATGGCTTTGGCGATAAGGAAGGGCGACGCCGTCCCCAAGGCTGCACCATCCTCCCCAGAGATAGAAATAAACCGCGGAGGATAGGAAGGAGGTATGGATGGTTGTTTGATGGTTGTTTTAGATGAAGGAACATGCTTTGCATCGGCGTTGCAATGCCATGCTGATGCCATAGACGTCACAGGTTCGTTCCCTGATCCAGGTGGCTTACTGGGGGAATGTGGCCTCTTTGTTGGAGCAGTACATGTCTCCATCAGCTCAGTGGCAGCTGGCCCACTCAGTTGGGTGGGACCGAGCCCGCCATCTTCCGGCTCAACACAAGTCACTAAAGAAGAAGGGGGGTGGTGGGGTTATTTGATAAGGCCCCCAGCCTCGGGTTTAAAGTTGCCATAATTTTTAGTAATTATGCATTTACTGCCCGCAGGTCTCACCCACCACACGGAGACCAACAAGGGGACGCCCATTCGGGTCGCCGAGATTCCTCGGGCAGTATACCGTTAGGGTGGCATAATTCCCGATTACCAGACCATTGGCATCGCGGTTGACTGCCGGTCCACTTACAGTCACCCTAGGAGGCATAACCACGTATGCGCCCCCGGCCGATTGACCAAGACCGGGCTACTGCCTTGGCCTCCCGTTTTCCCTGGAAGCTGTGGCCAAAGTGATGTTTTGGAGACTGTGGATCGCAACCCTAGTCCCCGATGTCCGTCAGCCACCTCACCAGTGTGGAGTGGCCAAGAGGCACTTGGATCCGCTTTTCCAAGGGGTGCAGGTCTCCACGCACGGCAAACATGCGGGTAGGCGTTTGTTTACGGTCACCTCAGTGAGGAGCCTACATTGACCGAGAACAAGTCAGACCAAACGCTCAAACAACCATGATGTTGGCATCGTCCTGTCCAGAACACGTCGTAGACAAAGATGATAGTGGTGTTGTCCAGTCAGGGGCAAGAACAAGTCACCCCGTTTTGTCGCCTCTTACGACATGCAGGTATGCAGTGTGCCTATTCTACCCCGGGCACACATGGGTAGTTGCATCCCTCATGAGTACCTTCATCATGAGAAGTTATTCCCACTTTCTTTCTGGTAATCCTTGCTGGGGAGCACCCATCAATCACAAATCTCAAGCCTATGAAGCATCTTGACAAAAAAAATCAATTTGAGATGTCCCCAGTGATGTCTGAAAGGCGATGCAGTGCTTTTCGCTTTCTTGGAACCACACATTGGTCAATGCAAGATCATGTGCTTGTGCTGCATCAAGGACTTTTTGTCCCCCTGCTGTGTTTTGACCATACCCCATCCCCTATGGTCATCCCCCTATCCTTGTCCCTCTCCACCCATGTGACTGTTAAAGTCCCCTCCAATAATTAGATGATCAGATCTGTTTCCTTGTCTAATCCTGCCATCTATCAACTATACCACCTCATCACTATCCCAACAAAATTTGCTTTTGGTCACTTCATCACAGCCTGCTTGGGGAACATATGCACTGATGAGGTGTAGCCCACCACCCTGCCATACTACAGTAACTAACATTATCCTGCTGGTGATTCTTTGAAGTGCTGTAGTCCCCTGCTGCAAATCTCTACTCAATATAATAACCAAACCATTTTGCCCCTCCTCATTGCCTGTGTATAGTAATTTGTATCCCTCTCCCAGTACCTGTGATTAGTTCCCTTTCCATCTCCTTTCTTCGAGGATGGCAACACTAATCCTTCTATGCTTCAGGGTGTTCTTTAATTCCCCTGATTTCCTATAAGGGTTGCCACACTCCACATCCCTAACCATAGCCTAGCCCCCTTACTTGGTGGGACAACTTTGACTGGGGGCTCCCCAGTCAGGCGTCCAGGATCTGCAGCAATAGTGGCAGGGATACCTGTGGGGAGCAGCTATCCTACTCGACTGTTTTTTCCATCTTTGTCCTGTAAGTCTTTGTCCTCCAACACTAACCCTTCAAACCAAAGTGATGCAGTCCTACAACAGCATGTCTCAGGTAGGCAAGACCAAAACAATAATGGCAAATAAAAATAAAACAACAACAGCAATAACAATAAAACCTTAAATCGACAATGGAAATAACAAAACAATAATAGCAAAAAGAAACAACAAACATAGTAATAATAGTAATCCACATGTAGAAATTTGGTTCCCCAGCCCCAGCTCAGCATGGCGCCTGTCAATGCAGACGACATGCATGCCACATCAGAGGACAATGGAAAAGCAGAAATAACACAAGGTCAGGCTTAATCAGCTAACCTCACCCCAAGCCCCTCACACCGTCTACAGTTCCCAAAATCCACAGCCCTACTGTGGTCCTGAGTGACTACTTGATCACCTTGAAAAGGGCAGTTTTGTCCTTCCACATTTGTTGAAAATCCCTCCAAAACAGCCAAAAATATCCTGAGAGTGCAGACAACACACAAACAACGGCACTGTGCCACCTAGCAGTCACCTAAATGTGACTACACTTATCCTAAAAATTTCTAAGCCCCACAATAACTACTACTCCAAGTCAGTTATACATTATCACTGGTGTGTGAGGCCGATTTTTCAAAATTCACTTAAGATATACATATTTCAAATTCCTTTTCACCACATTCAGTGGCGTCACTAGGGGGTGTGGGCTGCACTGGGTGCCACCACTCGCACCATGAGAAATGGGGCGACACCAAAGTAGAAGTGGCGTTTTTTTGGGAGAGGGGGGGTGACACAAACCCTAGCAATGCCACTGACCTCCCTGTGCTTTAAGCACAGTATACTGACAAAACACTTAAGCCAAATTACCTCTGGTAAAAAATACCACTGTCAAAAACAGCAAACATTTGGGACTGCATTTGGAACATTTGCCTATGGCCTTCAGAGCCTGTGGATACACCTTCTTCTGCCTGCAGCAGTGGCGTCACTAGGGGTTGTGGGCCACACCGAGTAACACCACTAATACCATGATAAATGGGTGACACATATGCAAAAAAGTGGCTTTTTTTAGAGAGGGGGTGAAACCATGGTATCACCACACTGGATGATGCCAACCCTAGCAACGTCACTGGCCTGCAGTCTTATGCCTGGTTCCATATAACCCATGCACTAACGATATTAGCATTGAATCAGACGACACATCACAAAACGTGTTGACGTCACAACACTACTTCGGGTCCCACAGAGTAGCTATGTGTGACACTAGTTGATGCCTAGTTTTTTATCACCACACTTTGACACTGATCCCATCAGCACTGATGACATTTTGATGACGTTTTGTGCTAGTGCTTTATGAAGGAGCGCCACCACAATTCCTTAATGCCTGGTTCCATATACCCGCATGCTAACGTTATTACCATTGAATCAGACGACACGGCACAAAATATGGTGACGTCACCCTGCTACTTGGGGTACCGCAGAGCAGCTATGCGTGACGGTAGTTGAGTTGGCAGGTGCTCAACTCACATAGCGCCCCACAAGTAACGCAGCATTCTGATTGGCTGGCGGCTGAGCTGTCTGCTTGAAAAATGGCAGAGGATGAAGTAAGACATGACAGCAGCGTGCCATGACTCCAAATGAAGCACTAAACTAAAGGAATTGCACTGGCGCTCCTTCATTATGCACTAGCAGAAAACGTAATCAAAATGTCATCAGTGGCGACATAATTAGCATTGAAGTGTGGTGATACAGAACTAGGCATAAGTGTAGAGCTTTATTTGGAGTGACGTTTTGTGCTAGTGCATTATGAAGGGCCGCCAGCGCAATTCCTTAAGTGCAGGGTTTTATTTGGAGTCATCGCATGCTGCCGTCATGTCTTACATTATCATCTGCCATTTTTCAAGCAGACAGCTCAACCACCAGCCAATCAGAACGCAGCGTGACGTGTGGTTCGCTATGTGAGTTGACCGCTGGTCAACTCAACTACCGTCATGCATAGCTTCTCTGCGGCACCCCAAGTAGCAGTGTGACGTCACCATTTTTTGTGCTGTGTTGTCTGTTACAATGGTAATAGCGTTAGCGCATAGGTATAGGGCATACGGTATATGGAACCAGGCATTAGTCTATCCTCTACCAGTTTTCAAGCTGACAGCTCAACCTCCAAGCAAATCAGAATGCAGGTTGACCACCTGTCAACTCAACCACCATCATGCATAGCTGCTCTGCAGCACCACAAGTAGCAGTGTGACGTCACCATTTTTGTGCTGTGTCGTCTGATTTAACAGTAGTAGCATTAGCGCATGAGTATACAGAACCAGGCATGAGTTGACAGGTGGAATTGTGCCGGCACTTCTTTCTAAAGCCTTGCATAAAAAGTCATCAAAATGTCGACAGCATCGATGTGATTAGTGCTTAACAGCGGTGATACGGAACTAGGCATTAGTTTTTTGCCCCCTTTTTCATAGAGGTCTTTTTTTTTTACATGGGACTATTTTTTCTGGTGGTCTTTTTACTGCAGTGTTTTGACAACGAATCAGATCCCACTTATATGCTGTTGGTTCTTTGGGGTTCACAACTACATTGAGAGTTAAAAGTGAATGACCATGCATGATTGTCACACATTTTTGTTTGTAAATAAAAATGTAGTTCATGTAAATAAAAAATTAGTTTTTTTTTATTTTAACTGTAACATGTTATTAATGCCTGGTGGAAAAAATCAAAAGAAAATATATGCAAGGTGTTGAAAAAAAAGGCAAATGTGTATTGATATACCATTTTGTAAGCCTCGAAACTGTACAACCAAAACATGCCATTTGCATGATAAAGAAGTGAAACTTTCTTTTACTGCTACTTTAGTACTTTGTTGGTCCTCATTTACTTTCTACTACTGTTGATAATCAGTGTAGCATTGACTCTACCAAAGTTTGTGTGAGTGTTGTCAATATTTTTCCCCCACTTTTCCACAATCACTTCTTTCAGCCTGGAAATGCTGGAAATTTTCTGTTTTCATCTTTGTTTCTCTAAATAACCCCATAAATGTTCAGTGAGATTTAACTGGAGACTGGGGTGTGTGATCAAGTATTTTTGGCATGTTATAGAGTAACAATCCCATCACCAAATGGGATCATTGTCCTGCTAAAAGATCCAACTTGGTTCTAGCATTAAATGATCCACACCAATCAACAAATTATCTTGCAGAATCTTCAAATAATCTTCTTTTTTCATAGTAGAGTCCACAAAGACTAAATTGCCCACTCCAGAGGAAGCCATACACCCCCACACCATTACTGCACCTCCACCATGCTTCACCATAGACCAAACATGTTGGTTTTGAGATCTCCATATTTTTCGTCTTGTTCCTGGTCAAAAAAGTTCAAATTTAGATTCATCTGTAAAAACAACATTACTCCAAAAAGAAAAGTCCAAATTTTTGTATTTTGTAGCAAAATCAAGTCATTTCTGTTTTTTCACTTTGGAGGTGTATGGCCTCTTCCTAGGTACTCTACCATGTAATCCTGCATCATTTAGTGCCCGTCTTATTGTGCTGGTACTAACTGCTACTTTGCTAATAAATGAATGATTTTTTTCAATAGTAACAACACTTGCCCAAGGATCTTTCGACTTCACACACCACTGCACATTCACCAGCATAAGGGCAACCAGAACGAGGCAGACTTTCAATTTTTCCAGTCCTATTGTATTTAATCATTGTATTTAATCATTAATCATTGTTTTTACAGTTGATGGGGAAATATTAAGAATTCCAGTGATTTTTAGCAAATGTTTTACCCTCATTTCTAAGTTTTATGAAGACTTTTCTTAAATCATTACTAACTTCTTTTCTCTTTTCCATTTTGTGACAAAATCGAATATTATTTTTCAATAGAATGTGGAATAGAATATCAAATAGACTATTGAATAGTATTATTTTTGCCCTAAGGACAAAATTATGTCTTATTGCTTTGAAAAATACTGGTAAAATCATACATGGTTGTTGACTTTTGACTCTTAAAATTTTGCATATTGCGTTTTTGTCAATAATTTGCATATATTTTCCTATTATTTTTTTCATCAGGCATTAACAACATTTAACAGTTGAAATTAAAAAAATAGTTGTTTATTTATGAGAACTACATTTTTATTTACAAACAAAAATGTGTGACAATCATGCATGGTCGTTCACTTTTGACTCTCACTGTACGTTGGCGACTAGGGGTCAGAGAAGATTGACTATCATGGAGGTGTAAAGTGCCGCTCCACAATGGTGACAGTTCAGAAAAATGCAAAACCAAAATAAATAATGATAAAACAAAAGGTCAATAGGGCAAAGATAAAAAGGGAAAAGACAAAACCAATACAGTCAGGTCTCTTTTCATGTGGTGGATACTTTCCTCAGAAAATTGCATAAAAAGAATTCACATAAAATGAGACTGTAAGTCTATGGAAAAATTAGGGATACGTTCCATCATTTTTAAAATTTGCATAACTCTGAAATAACGAATTAAAATGAATGTACAACCACATAAAAAAGTTTGTTGATGTTAAAGAAAATAGGTTTCTTAATAAATTTCTTTGCGAAGCTGAAAAAGATTTATATGAACCTTAAATAAAATTGTATTTCAATTCAATTGTCTATATGGTAAGGGTATACACCATCTGCAAACTGGTTGTGAATCACTTTCATCATCAGAAATAACTGTCTTTGCAATAGATCTCTTTGATATAGGCAATACATTTTAACAAACATATTTTTTTCTCACTCTCTGCACACTTTTGTTTTTACCATCATCCTCATCATCATCATCATAATTATCATCGTCATACCTATATCCCAATTGCGGCAGGGTCGGGTCTGCAGGTTCCCTGAACATGTTCTGATTGGGGACACTCCAGTCAGGCGTCTGGAACATGCAGGGATATTGGCTGGGTTGTCTGTGGGGGGATGCCGTTGTCACACGTCAAAGTGTCCGGGGTCCACTTGAAAGTGTCCGGCAGGACACTTTGAGACAATTTTTGAGTACCTCAAAGCGCCCGACATCTAGGTCCGATTGAAGAAGCCCGAATTTGTCTCTTTTCTGCAGAGCACATGTGTAACCTGAATCAATGCAAAATTTCTACCAAAATAACTTAAACAGGTAATGGAAAGTGGCGGAGACACTTTGACGTGAAAGCGGGCACTTTGAGGTATGTGTTAAATTACCTCAATGTGTCCAGGGACACTTTGAGGTATGAGACCAGCCTGCACCTAAAGTTAGTTTAATAATATCATCGTCATTTAAGAAATCATCAACCAGCAGTTCTTCTATATCATCATGGTTAAAAATGTTGAAATCACCTCCAAAATAAGTTTTAATTTTAGAGGATGTTCAGTGGAACTGCAGACCCGACTCTGCCACAGTCGGGATAAGGGTATGAGGATAATGGTATGATTGTTAAGAGTAATGTGCAACTGCAGAACCCCCTATTATGTATGCTAATTTCTGACAGACTAAAACTTCTTTGACTGGCTAATAAATGGTCGGTGGATTTTTTCAGTGGCATGGGCCTTAGACTGACTATAATACTTCCTGAAGAAGCATACAGTATGCATATTTGGCCAATTTTTTTTAATCAAATGCTTACTGCGCAACTTGTAAATCGCATAAAAGGAGACCCAACTTTATAGAGATAAAAAGGCCCATCAAGCACAGAGATATAAAGGCAAAAGGCTGAAAAACATAGAATGATAAAATGGCAAAAGATCAAAACGCACAGAAAGCCACAAAAGGTAAATGGTCAATGCATATAGATAATAAAATGGCAAAGCTGTTGAATGATAAAGTCTGTTAAAAACGGTGCAAATTTTTGAAGGAGGCCAGTCTCAAATTATACACATCAAACAAGGTCAGCCATAGTTACTATGTGTGACTTATATGAGCATCTCATGACTTCATGTCTTATGAATGTGACTGGTATTTCTGTATTAACAGCTATTCTGCTCAAATACTTTATTGCAGTTGTTTTGTCACACTGAAAAGAAACAACGACGTTTTTCGTTTCTAATGAAGGCAACAAACAAAGGTTGTAAATCAAGCAATTTGTAATAACAACAAAAATGGTAATACTTGACTATGACCCCACATTGGTCAGGGCCGGCCTTCTCTACAATGGGCCCGGATTCAATCATCCTTTTGAGGCCTCAAAATGTTTTTCAAAAGTAAAAATAAAAGGATTCAGAGTAAATGGACTCCTCTTAGATGCCCTCCTATATCATTCTGATATCTTTCCTAATTTTGGAAGGTATTACATTTTTGGATGACATCATGTGTCCTAATACAGGGTCTGTATAAGAAGTAACCGAACTTGGCCTGCACCGCCATGCTGAAGCATGCACGAACCTGTCTGTGGCGCTCTAGTGGTGGTGGGAAGTCTCATGAAAGGCAGCGAGCATGAGTCTGTTGCCTCCAGACCCTTGGAGCAAGTGGAGCGCCCGTGAACGTGGTGCATGTTGTGAGAGCTCGTCGGAGTGAAAAATGGAGCGTTTGATCGAGCAACGTGTGTGCGTGAAATTTTGTGTAAAACTTAAAAAAACGCCTACGGAAACTCTTAAAATGATTAGTGAAGCTTATGGTGAGGATGCTTTATCGAAAGCTCAAGTTTTTGAGTGGCACAAGAGGTTCCGGGAGGGACCACGAAGACGTCCACAACGACCAGCGAGCCGGGCGCCCATCAACCAGTCACACGGACACCAATGTGCAAAAAGTGCATGATGTGCTGAACTCCGACCGTCGTCTTAGCATCCGGGCAATCACTGAAGAGGTACAAATGGATAAAATGACCGTTCACAAAATTGTCACAGAAGATTTGAGCATGCGGAAGGTGTGTGCCAAGCTTGTGCCCAAACACTTGACGGCCAAGCAAAAGGAGCATCGTCTCGATATCGCTAACGAGATGCTTGATCGCCTTCAAACTGATCCAAATCTTTTGAAGCGAGTCATTACTGGAGATGAGACCTGGGTGTTTCAATATGACCCAGAGACAAAACGACAAAGTTCCGAGTGGCACACAAAAGCCTCACCGAAACCGAAAAAAGTGCACATGAGCAAATCGAAGGTCAAGTCGATGCTCATTGCCTTTTTTGACGCGAAAGGCATCATTCACAAAGAGTTCGTGCCGCCCGGGCAAACTGTAAACGGAGTGTTTTACAGAGAAGTTATCTGCCGACTGACCGCCAGGGTCTGCCAAGTCCGTCCCGAGATTGCTGATTCATGGATCCTCCATCACGACAACGCGCCATCCCACACCTGCCTGATTGTCAGCAAGGAATTAGCCAAACACATGAGAGCGACTCTGCCACAGCCTCCCTACAGACCGGATATATCCCCAGCAGACTTCTTCCTGTTCCCCAGAATGAAAAAAGAATAGAAAGGGACTCGATCGGGACGGTTCAGGCCGTTGAAGACACTACGATGAGGATTTTGAACAGCATCCCGGTTGCCGCCTTCCAGGGGGCGTACGAGGATTGGAAGATTCGCTTCCAGTGGGTCATCGACTCCCAGGGAGACTACTTCGAAGAGTTCTAGGCGAAAATGTACAACTTGGACCAATAAATGTGTTATCCAAGCCGAGTTTGGTTACTTTTTATACGGACCCTGTATGTCGCCATTGAATTTCTGAGTTGGTCTGAAAGCTTATGTGGGCGTCCACACCTTGGAACATTCTCAGTTGGACCTGTGTCATTATATTTTTTTTATTACACTTCTGATTATTAAAGGTATTTTGGTTTTAACAACCCCAAAATAATAGCATTATTAAATTATTGACTCTTAACCTCTAATTCTTATAGTCTTTTAACACCATCTCGTCAAAGATATCTGTCCTATTACAACTGGGGCGTATTCCCTGCTGGGGCGTTTTTGCCGGTTTTACCATGCAATTGGGGAAACCTTCGAGAGGACCTCACGAAACCATTATGCTCTGCAGAACCCTGGTTGAAAAACACTGCACTACACTAATTCGATGATTTTTGGATACTAGCTGTACCCAGCTTTCCCAAGCGGCACCCCATGTCAGTACTAGCTGGGGTTGCGCTGCTTAACTTCAGTGATCAGACGAGAACTGATGTGTCCAATGCAATTCGCCGCTCCCAGGTTATGTTGCATTGGCAGGATTGAATGAGGGGCGTTGCCCCTACAATGACGTATTAAACTTTTAATGCTAGCAATGATCTGCACTCTGATGGGTACTCATGATGGGGCCCACCTCAATCGTGCGGCCCGGGTGCAAAGCACCCACTGCACCCCCCGGATGGCCGGCCCTGACCTTGGTAAAAGTGTATTCATGCAGTAGATACCATAAAATCGCACTTAGAGTCCACGGACTATATGAAAAATAGATTCCTTTAGTGCAGATTATATATGATTATATTTGAATGTGGATTATACGTGAGTGCAGACTATATGTGAGTGCTGACTATATATTAGTGCAGACTATACATGAGTGCAGACTCGATATGAGTGGGGACAGGGCGAACGAGGCGAACGCCTTGGGCCCCACGCTAGTGAATTAAAGAAACTTGGTACTGGGGCCCTGCTATCGCCTGCTGCCTTGGGCCTCACAAACTCGAAGGCCAGCCCTGAGTTGGGACTATAAATGAGACGAAGGGTTCTCAATAAAAACTGCTCCTCATATTCTGAACCTTTTATTACATTGAACAACATGACTTAAGCAGTACGTTCTTATTTGTATGATATTGCAATATAAAAATCTTTCACAATTCAAATTCATCATTAGAGGAATCTCACATTTCATGTTAAAATTCGTTGTTCATGTTATTGTTGTACCACTGACTACAGTAGGAATTTCAAAATGTAGACTATACAGGGTGTCCATGAACTTGTCAAGAAAAAAACGTATTGTGGAGGGTGCCAAACTAACCATTTTTGGCATAGGAATGTAGGTCCAAAGTCAAGCCTTAAAAAATGGCAAGCAAAATAAGGTGTTCATAGACATAGTCAATTTTCATGTAAAGTTTTCACCATAAATGTGCAAAGTGGTTACCATTCGCAGTTATGCATGCTGCACAACGTCTATTGAGTGATTGTCTCTTTCAAACATCCCTGCCATGGCCTGTACATCTCCAGCAGCAACTGCAATTCTGGCCATAAGATCCTCAGCAGAGTTGACAGGGGTTGCATAAACTTGGCTTTTAATGTGTCCCCACAGAAAATAATCCATTGGTGCAAAATCAAGTGATCATGGTGGCCAAAGAACAGGTCCTCCTTTACCAATCCAGTGGTCTCCAAAGGTGGCATTAAGATATGCGCGCACATTCAAGGTAAAATGTGCTGGGGTTCCATCGTGCTGAAACCACATCTGTTGGTGAATTTGAGGTGGAATGTTTGCAATAAGTTCTGGCACATGTTTATGTAGAAAAACGTGATTTGTGTGGCCTGTTAATTCATGTGGAAGCAAGTATGGCCACATCAAGAGCAACACCTTCTATTGCTTGCCATTTGTTAAGGCTTGACTTTGGACCCTACATTCCTATGCTAAAAATGCTTAGTTTGCCACCCTCTAAAATACGTCTTTTTTTTCTTGCCCAGTTCATGGACACCCTGTATATGAAACGTACTCAGTGGCGTAGCCACGGGCGGCTTGACCCCCCCCCCCCTGGGGCCCAAATATAACGAAGTGGTATACACCCCCCCCGGGCCCTCCCCCCCCCCCTCAGAAAATCCTGGTTTACCCTATCGACAGTCATATCCCCCTTTCAAAAAATCCTGGCTACACCACGGATTTGCAATTTGGGGCTATTTATTGAGATTTGGAGTGGCATATAACACCAACAAATGGTTTGTGGTTAGAAAGTGATGTGGATGATACTGAAACTGAACACAACCCTAATGTTCTCACCCCACTTCAGGTCTTGTCGGCTGTTATGGACCTGCAAAAATATTTCATTGCAGTCCATCCAGATATTTGTGACTCTACAGAGCGCACAGCATGACATGAGACTATCATCATCATAATCATACCCTTTACCCGCCTGTGGTACAGCCAGGTCTGTGGGTTAACTGAACATGCTCTGATGGGGAGCACCCCAGCCAGGCGTCTGGAACCCGCAGGAAATATTGACTTTCTCGTCTGTGGGGGATGTCGGCCTACCCCACGTGTTCCACCACCGTGGTGGAAAATTAATGCTTTGTGTGGTAAATTAATGCTTTGTTAGTCATAGTATTGCATGGTTTCTGACCTATTGCAAATTAACAGTAAGCAACCGGGATATTCCAGACTGCATGTGGTAGCATGAAATTTAGACTAGCACTGTTAAAAGAAAACAAATCAAACTACAATTTCCAAGTTTTGCACCTCTCAAATTATTGAAGTATCATGGAACGTACATATTGTATATTAAATTTTATGTCGATACTGCATATTATACAGTATTGCAGTAAATATACAGTATTGTTGGCTATTTGCAAAGCAATTGTTTTAGAACTATCGTGAAAATGCCTATGAATGCCTAGAATGGACACCCTTAGGTTTTTAGGAAAATGTCCAATTTAGTCAGGTTCTCTATACATTGGACACCTGCCTACAATGGACACTTTCTTTGGTATGGCATGTGTCCAATTTAGACAGGGTTCACTGTATTTATACATGAACTATATCAACTATTGGTCCAGTGTTAATTGTCTATTAGTGAAATAGGAGGGCCGCAATGAAGCTGAAAGGGAAGTTCTACAGGGCAGTGGTTAAGCTAGCTATGCTATATGGATCACAATTTTGGGAAGTGAGGAAGTGCCACGTCATTAGAATGCAAGTAGTTGAGATACAAATTCTGCAGTACAGTTGGCTCTCTTTTTATGCGGGTTCTTTTAACGCAATTTCCAAGTTACACGGTTTGCATTTCATTAAAACAATGATTTTAAAGTCTTATTAATTATTGATAATGCACCAGGGCATTTACAGTTAGAACATCCAAATGTTCAAGTAGTATTTCTTTCACCCAACACAACAAGCCTTCTTCAGCCATTAGATCAAGGCATAATTTCCACATTCAAAAAATATTACATTAAGCGGACTTACAAATTCATATTGAATAAATTAGAAAATGAGTCCTTGACAGTAAAAGACGTGTGGAAACAATATTCTATATTTGATTGTATACTTCAAGTTGCATCTGCTTCTGCTGAAATAAAACCAGCAACTCTAAATGCCTGTTGGAAAAAGGTTTGGCCAGGATGTATTACAAGCAATACAATCATTGAAACATCAACACTTTTGAAGGACATTATAAGTTTGGCACATGCTATTGGCAGAGAATGTTTTAATAATTTCAACCATGATGATATAGAAGAACTGCTGGTGGATGATGTGTTAAATGATGATGAGATTGTTGCACTAGCTTTAGATGCAGCAAATTCAGAAAGTGAAAGTGATTTTGAGGAAACCCAACCCCTCTCACTTCAAAAATAATTTGAGATAGTCTTCATCTATGCAGCAAATTAGAAAATCATTTTCTTGTTAATGACCCCAATTCTGAAAGGGCCTTTAAATTCCAACGTGAGCTGCAGAACTGTGTTTCTGGATATCGTGAATTGCATAAACAATTAGTAGAATCATCAATGCAAAGTTTAATTATGGATTGCATTGTTAAAAAAGGAAAATCAGCCTACAGTGAGAATGAAGGTTGCAAAAATTTATCACCTATACCAAAGAGTTAAATTGCAGAAACAGTTATTTCTGATGATGAAAGTGATTTGAAACCTGTTCACAAACGGTGCATACTCTTATCAGATAGTGATAGTGATTAAAAACATGTAAATTTATATTGCCTTTCTTATAAAATAAAATGAGTTGTATTTAAATGCAATTTTATTTAAGAATTTATATAAATTATTTTCAGCTTCTCAAAGAAATTTATTAAGAGACCCATTTTTTTTAACGTCAGCAAAATTTCTTTTATGAGGTTTTACATTACTTTTAATTCATAATTTCAGAGTTACACGAATTTTAAAAATTATGAAATGTATTCCCAATTTTTCCAAAGACTTATAGTCTTTTTTAATGCGAACTCTTTTCATGCGAGTTTCTGAGGAACGCATCCCCCATGTAAAAACAGACCTGACTGTATATGAGTGGGGTGTCAAGAGCTGATAGAATTAGGAATGAGTGTATTAGAGGTACCTTGGGGTGGTGGACATTACAGAAACCAAAGCACACAATTGAAATACCCCATCACCACAGTGTCACACCTAAGGCTAGGTGCACACTATGTCAAGACTCTGATGGCAGTCTGTTTGCTCAGCTCAGGTAATGAAAACCAATGGGTAGCAAGGCGTCTAATAGTGAAAACTGATTAACAACTATGTACATAGTGCATTGACTGTCACCAGACAATCTTGACAATACAATGTGCGCCTAGCCTAAAATTTTTTTGTTTAAAAAAATTGCATATGTCCAAAAACACATAAGTCGAGGACTTACTGTAAATATGTTTTTTGGATGGATATGTGCAAAAATAGTCATTAACTCATCAATGAAATATGATTGGCTGATAATGACTATAATTACATTCAGAAATTTTCAAATATTTCGCAAGCAATGTGGACAGATAACATTTTTGTGCTCACCATAGATACAAAGATTACACTTGACACAACAAGAAATACCGATGGAAAATGGCTAACAATTTTTCTATTTGGAGGTCTGAAATATTTACTACATACTTCTCTAAATGCACATTTCTAAATGCTTGCCAAAAATAAAACATCTGTCACTGTCTATTGTGTATTTTGCAACTCACTATCAGCGATAACATTTGGATTATTTTCCTCTTCAGGGTTATCATTTGATAATATCCCATCATCTATTTCTTTGCAGTTCTGATCTCGATAGGTGTCATAGAAAGACCATTTGAAGCCATACTTATATGAATCATTGATTACATACACCACAAGGCAGTGTCGAATGTGGCACTCAAAATGACATCTGTGTTTGAAAAACGCATTATAAAACTAAGTAATTTCGAAATTTTAATTAAATTCCTATCCTTATGGATACTCCACTATTGCATAGGAGGGCATAGAAAAATAAAGAGGCTACAAATTTAATGAAGCATCCACATACCACAAAATATGTGTACAGTATCATAGCCAACACTGACTTGTGGTTTAAGAGTTAAATTAGACCATTTTTTTGGAAAAAAATCGAATAAAATTAATTACAATTACAGAAATACAATTAACGAATGACCAAATGAACTATTTGTCTTTTATTATTTTTTGTATTAGAATGGCAAGTGGAATGGGATTATAGGAACACTTATAAATAAGAAGGCCGATGTAGCAATGACTGCTCTAATAATAAATGCTGATCGTGAAATTGTTGTAGATTTTACTGTGCCCTTTATGGATACTGCGATTGCTGTTGTAGTTGCAAAACGAACAGGAATCATTTCTCCAAAGGCGTTTTTAGGTGAGTATACGATATACATTATACGTATCTCTCTATGTATTTAGAAATATGAGTAACTAAATGAAACGTGAAAGTCATTATAAAACTTGAATGTCATATTGCCAAATGTCTCCAAACATGATTCTGTGGTACATGACTAAATATTACGTGGAGAAAGTTGTAAAATAAGACCTGCGTGCTCAAAGGAATTTATTATATCAGCCATTCCTGAAATATATGATTACATAATGGGACTGGTGAGACCATGATGAAAATAAATCAGTTGCATTCCTTTAAGAATACAGGAATCACTATAACATTTAGCACTTCTATTTTATATAAAAGAAACCATGCATTAACACTGTATATGGTATGTCCTATGCAATAGTCGGGCCACTGGCCTCCACTGTGAATGCCTAATTCAGCATGAAGGGCAATCATAATTACATTATGCTGCAACACCATAGCAGCGCCACTGTAGAATTCCATCAGATAATATACAGTAGTCATTATTCTTTACTTATGTGCACAATCCCTGAACAGCAAGCCTAAAAATGCAGGCCTCATGGGCAGCTTCTCGTTTTTAAATGGCATTGTTACTCACATCATTATACAATAGACCCTCAACATTTATGAGAGTTGCGTTCCAAGGTTTGGTCACGAAAGTCAAATTCGCGAATGTCAAGCCTGTTATTCCATGTAAAAAAGGGGGTTAGGTTCAGTCACAGAACAAAATGTTAAAAAGAAATTACATAAATAACAATTTATAATTAAACTTTATGTACTACACATAGTGGGAAAGAGTCATTGAAGGCCGCCTCAGAAAATACACTATGGTCTGGGAAATCAAGTGAGCGGCGAGTTGCGTTTGACACACCAGTTCTCGTCTGATCACTGAAGTTAAGCAACGCAAGCCCAGTTAGTACTGACATGGGTGGTCGCTCGGGAAAGCTGGGTACTGCTAATACCCAATAATCGTCGCATTAGTGTAGTGTCTGTGCAGTATATGCATTAGAACTATACAGTGGACTGGTCTCTAATGACCTTGCAGCTGACGGGATCTTAAACAACAACAGATAGTGATAGAGAGGATGGGGAAATCAATTTCGGTTTATGCCTGGCAGGTCTACAATGGAGTCAATATTTATCCTAAGGCAGATGATAGAAAAGTAAAGGGCAGCAAAGAAAGACCTCCATGCAATATTCATTGACCTAGAGAAGGCTTATGACAGCATACCTAGACAGGTAGTATGGAATGTGCTAAGAAGAAAAGGGGCAGATTAAGGTCACATTAGAATAGTGCACGATATGTATGATGGCTCTATCACTAGGGTGAGGACGGCTTGGGGTAACACAAAAAGATTCAACGTGCAGGTGGGTGTACACCAAGGGTCAGCACTGAGCCCATACTTATTTACTCTAGTCATGGATTAGCTGATGACTGGAGTGGGGTGATGGGCCCCCCAGTGCTTGATATTTGCTGACGATGTGGGAAAGCTTGCAGAGTCCAATGAGGAGGCACAAAAGGGCCTACGAGACATTCAGGTAGCAATGGGAAAGGGGAGCCTGAAGGTGAATATGAAAAAGACAGAATACCTAGCTTTTAACTGGAGTGGTCAGGGGCCAGAAGGCGAGGTATGCTCAGGAGATGAGGTGATACCAGCAGTGCAGGAGTTCAGACACTTGGGATCAGTGTTCCAAGGAAATGGGGAAATAGACTCAGATGTGTCTAGCAGGTTGGCTGAAATGGAGACAGGCAAGTGGAGTCCTGTGTGACCACTGGGTGCCTATAAAGCTAAAAGGCAAAGTTTACAGAACTGTGGTTAGGCCAGCTATGCTGTATGGCTCAGAGTGGTGGGCCATGAGGAAGGACCATGAAAGGAGAATGCAGGTGGCTGAGATGCAAATGCTGTGCTTCATGAGTGGGGTGTCATGAGCTGACAGGATCTGAAACGACCATGTTAGAGGTATTCTGGGGGTGGGAGACATCACACAGAAGATGAGGGAGAACAGATTGAGGTGGTATGGGCATATGATGCAAAGGGGGGAGGAGGAGCTGGTAAGGTCCATCATGGGACTGCAGGTGGTTGGGAGCGTCAGGGGGAGGGGAAGACCAAAGAGGACGTGGGAGCAGGTGGTACAGAAGGACAAGGGTGTGTGTGGGGTGGATGGGGCCTGGTTGGGTATCGATGGTGGTGGAGAATTGGAACTCGCAGACCCAACCCAGTTTTGTGCTGGAGAAGGGCATAATGATGATGATGTACTACACATACTCATTCAAAACACCAAATAGTAAGCCTGTGGCAGGGCGGGCTACTTATCTTTGTACTTGTGAATGGACACATCGGGATGTATTGGATGGTCCGATCGGACTCCTGGACAAACCTGCAACACCTATGTTTATTTATCGCAGCTCTGCTATTCGTTGGGACATTCCACCACCATGACACCAAGGGATCAATTGATACACTCATCTACCTGGTGCATAGTAGAGGGGGTTCTTTTATGTGTAAATGGTACAGTACAGACTACGGTTTTACTTCTGATCTGACTGAAACCAAACTTATGGCCTGTCTCACCTGAAAGAAGTCATTCGATTCGTTGGTGTTTTACTGCCCTTCAACTGCAATGGTCATTAGAGTCTCGCTTGTTTGTTTGTTTGTTTATTAGTGTTTTATGCCCCATCGACAACAAAGGTCATTAGGGCCCAGAAGGACAATCACCATGGTGGGGGTGTAAATGGCCATCCCACCATGGCGGCAATAAATAACAGCAAAACACTAATCATCATAACAATAAAAAAGGCAATAGCCCAATAAAATTTCACAATAATTAGAGGCAAAAGCCAAAAAACACAGAAAGGTAAAAGTAGCAAAAGCCAAAACAGAAATAACAATAAAAGAGGCAAAAGCCAAAACATAAAACAG
>JAAFCE010007744.1:24287583-24299181 GCA_013389805.1 Trigoniulus corallinus
AAAACAGAAATAACAATAAAAGAGGCAAAAGCCAAAACATAAAACAGAAATAACAATAAAAGAGGCAAAAGCCAAAACATAAAACAGAAATAACAATAAAAGAGGCAAAAGCCAAAACGGACATAACAATAAAGGTGGCAAAAGCCAAAACATAAAACAGAAATAACAATAAAAAGGCAAAAGCCAAAACAGACAATAATAAACATGGCAAAAGCCAAAACAGACACATAAATAAAGGCAAAAGCCAAAATAATACAAGAATAAATGCAAAAACTGTCTTGAAACCATGTATAAATCAAGTCTAAAAACAATCCCTGTATAATTCAAATTTTGTGAAAGAGGCCAGCCTCTTTCACAAATACCAGCGAGCTCTCCACTGCCTGGGGGTTATCCCCAAGTGAAGTGGGGAGCTCTGGACTAGAGTCTCGCCCACTGTGTAGTTTCAATGCAGAGACTGCACCGACACTATGTATACTGATGTGGTGATTTTTGGGTATTAACAGTACCCAGTTTTTCCAAGTGCTCACCCAAGTAATTGAGCATGCTACATCCTGCACAACCGAGGTGAGGTCCATACTCATTGAAAACACTGCTCATGCAGCATGACGTACTGCATCAACTCACATAGCATCCCAGTAGTCATGCTGCATTCTGATTGGCTGGCGGTTGAGCTGTCTGCTTGAAAAATGGCAGAGGATAAACTAATGACTAGTTTCGTATCATCACACTTAATGCTAATCACGTCGCCACTGATGACATCTTGATGACGTTTTGTGCTAGTGCGTTACGAAGGAGTGCCAGCAGAATTCCTTAATGCCTGGTTCCGTATGGCCACGTGCTAATGCTATTACCATTGTAACAGACGACACAGCACAAAAAATGGTAACATCCCACTACTACTTGGGGCGCCACAGAGCAGCTATGCATGACGGTAGTTGAGTTGACAGGTGGTCAACTCACATAACGTCCTGCAAGTCATGCTGCGTTTTGATTGGCTGGCGGCTGAGCTGTCTGCCTGAAAAATGGTGGAGGATATACTGAGATATGACGGCGGCATGCAGTGACTCTAAATAAAGTGCTGCACTTAAGGAATTGTGCTGGCGGTCCTTCTTAATGCACTAGCAAGAAACGTTATCATGATGTCATCAGTGGCGACATGATTAACGTGGAAGTGTGGTGATACGGAATAAGGCATAAGTGTAATGCTTTATTTGGAGTCACACCACGCCACCGTTATGTCTAATGCCTGGTTCCATATACCCACGCACTAACGCCATTACCATTGTAACAGACGACACAGCACAAAAATTGTGACGTCAACTGCTACTTGGGGTGCCGCAAAGCAGCTATGCATGATGGTAGTTTAGTTGACAGGTAGTCAACTCACATAGCGTACCGCAAGTCATGTTGCGTTCTGATTGGCTGGCGTTTGAGCTGTCTGCTTGAAAAATGGCAGAGGATATACTCAGATATCATGGCGGCGTGTGCTCCTACATAACGCACTAGCACAAAACGTCATAAAGATGTCAGCAGTGGTGACGTGATTAGCGTCGAAGTGTGGTGATATGGAACTAGGCATTAGTTTATCCTCTGCCATTTTTCAAGCAGACAGCTCAACCACCAGCCAATTAGAACGCAGCATAACTAGTGGGAAGCTATGTGAGTTGACCACATGTCAACTCAACTACCATCACGCATAGCTGCTCTGTAGTGCCCCAAGTAGCAAAGTGACGTCACCATTTTTTGTGCTGTGTCGCATGATTCAATCGTAATAGCATTAGTGCGTGAGTATATGGAACCAGGCATAAGACATAACGGCAGCATGGCATGACTCCTAATAAAGCGTTACACTTAAGGAATTGTGCTGATGCTCCTTCATAACACACTAGCACAAAACGTCATCAAGATGTCATCAGTGGCGACGTGATTAACATTGAAGTGTGGTGATACAAAACTAGACATAAAACTTCCCACTCAACTTCATTGCACAGGACTCTGCTTGCCTGTCTCCAATTCAGGCATTCCCCACTGATTCTATGGGTCACATCAAAGTCCATCTCCCCATTGCTTATGAACAATACAATTATTTCAATTTAAGTTGTCACATTGTAGGCTCCAGTGCATTAAGTGCTTTAAAAGTCTTCCATACCTGCACTTTAGAATATTGGGCTGTATGAAATCTTGAATTATAGTAGTTCTTTGGTTTTTTTTAGAGCCGTTTGATGCACCATCATGGTTATTCATTCTAGTAATTGGCGTTCAGCTGGCAGCATTTGCGATTTTCTCATTCGAGTGGTGCAGTCCATCTGGATACGACCAAAAATGTCAACCACCAAGGGGTAAGCAGAACAACTTACAACTAAAATATGACATAAACTGATACTGGTATTTCACCTTGCAGTGCTGCATTTATTTTGGATATGCCCTTTCACACAAGCTGTTTCCAGCCACTGAAAACATTAAGCTAATCACATAAACAATGAATAGAAAAGAAATATTTTTAACCCTAGAAATGTGTTTAACCCCTAGATATGTTTAACCTTCGACTACCTACTTCTTATGAAAATTACAGTTCACCAATTTCCAAGCTTAGGATGATCATTAAATTTTTAGTATCTTCATACATATATAATTTAAGACCATCCATGAAGTATTTTCGACAAAAATTAAACCAAGTATATATTTTTTTAGAGTTTGGTTGTCTGACAGACTACTGTTTAGGAAACATGTATGCAGCATACTGTATGCATGGAGTTAACCCTAGATTATTAACGGGCTCTTATAAAAATCGTGTTGTACTGGGTTCTACATTTTGAATAGGCCTGAAACTTTTAGTAACTGCCTATTTTTATTATTGAAGATTGTCCAATCACTAATTTCAATATAATTCGAAAGTCTTCAAATTATTTTTCAG
The DNA here is from genome assembly GCA_013389805.1 of Trigoniulus corallinus. Lineage (NCBI taxonomy): Eukaryota > Metazoa > Arthropoda > Diplopoda > Spirobolida > Trigoniulidae > Trigoniulus > Trigoniulus corallinus. The sequence continues at coordinate 24,290,498 of JAAFCE010007744.1, forward strand.
CATTAGTAACAATGCTTGCTGAAACTACTAGTTCAGTCTTTTTCCCTAAAGTTTGCATTTTCTTGAGCAACTTGGGCAATATTTTCTTTTCAAACAATAACAGACTCACATTTCTTCATTACACCTTTCCATGAATTGCAATTAACTATTAACTACATATTACAAGTTAAGTTTGGGTAAATATGTGGAATAGGCTGGCATCCCCAACAGACAGCCCAACCAATATTCCTTCCTGTTCCATACCCCTGACTGGGGTCAGCCCCCAGTCAAAGAAATCTCATCAAGCTAAGGGGCTAATCTCAGGTTAGGGACATGGGGTAGTGTCGGGTGGAAGGGGACCTGGTGGGATATGCAGGAGTGGAGGGCTAAAACCGGCAGACCCCACCCTGCCATAGGTGGGACAAGGGTATAATGATGAGCGGGCTATGTATTATACTGTCACCATTTATTAATAATGAAAAACTTGGCAGTAGAAGACACTTTGCCAAAGAATTACGTTTTGAAATCATGAAGCTGTCATTAAGAAAATGCTTAGGAATGGATAGAGTTTATCCTGACCATTGTAAATGTCACTAAGGGATATTTTGGGGGAATTTGTACCATATCCATCCATTTGATCATCAGCAAGTAGAAAAGCAAGAATATGTGCATTTTGCCCATCAAAAATTAAGCTTATGCCAGGTATTCATGCAAATCATGTTTGGGGCCTATGTGTTGTGACCATTAAGGAAAAAGATGTTTGGAATGGGAAAATCAATGAAATTGTTGTTAATATTAATTCCACAAACATGTATCAATGCAATAGAGCCTTAAAATCCATTAATTTGACCTATCTATGTAATTGAATTGAGATTGAATTTGGGTGTCTCTCAGACTACTGTTTAGTAACCACGTAACTCCAAAGCAAGCTTTAGTAATCTAGGGTTAAGCAAGACAAATACCGAGATAAAAGACCTTACAGTGTTGAAATTTAAAAAAAAAATAATACAGTCTCCCTTGAAAGCAAAGGTAGTTAAAGACACTAGGGCTTAAAAGTGAGAAATGCAGAAGTTGAAATCATGATTATCCAAAGAAGGGCAAAGGCAGCTCTGCATAAAGGTTATCTGCAGTCTGCACTTTATCTGACACAAAGACAAATAACGCAATTTCCCAACGTTTTCGAGCTCTAGAGCGCATTTTAAAATTATGATAAGATCTTGGGCACAATTTTTGTTTAAAAAAAAGCATTACAAATAATATACAATTGATGTTCCTGGATGGTTCTGCGAGGTGATTGACACATTTTCGAAGATATTCATCTACCATGTGGGCCCTATTTGGATGAGCATTGACTTCCAAAAAGATGAACTGAGAGCCTACTGCACCCTGGAAAAGTCGCACTTAAGGCTCGAGATCTTTCTGTACCTCTAAGGAGTCAGGGAGCCTGTATTGAACACGTGGAGTGGTGTGCAGCCATCCATCGTGGTGCATGCCCACACCATGACAGTTCCATTGATAAAACTGGTTTCTTTGGAACTGGATAAAACTGGTTTCTTTGGAACTGGATAAAACTGGTTTCTGTGGAACTGGATAAACCTGGTTTCTTTGGAACTGGATAAAACTGGTTTCTTTGGAACTGGATAAAACTGATTTCTTTGGAGCTGGATAAAACTGGATAATACTGGTTCTACAGTGGGTCTCAGGTTCTCTCCAGATCAAGCTTTGTCTAGAACCTGTGGCTATTCTGAATGTTGACCCGTTATCACCCATCTTTGTGATTCCTGCCAATTTCATAACCCTAGAGAGATAATGCTCCCTTTGCTGTTACATTAGTGGTAAAGGGTAGTCTGTGAGGCTACCAAAGTAAATTCCAATATTTTATTGAAAAAAAATCTCTTTTTGGAGCAATTGTACTCTAATGGATTGGAACAGATTGTGACAATGCCTACACATGATAAAGGAGGAATTTTAGATTTAGCATTTACAAATGTGCCAAACTCTATCAATACTGTAGAGTGTATTGAGGAAATTAGTGACCATGCAGGGGTTAGGGTGGGGATCGTGAAAAGGTTACCTAGAAGGATGGTACCAAACAGGGTGGCATACCAATATAATAAGGGCAATTGGGAATATTTTAAATCATATCTAGAATATGAGTTAAATGATTTTTATACCATTGCAAATACCTGTGGTGTTGAGGAATTTTGGCAAACAGCTAGCTGTTCCCACTAAGACTATAAGGAATAAAACTTTTCCTGAATGGTATACTAAAGAGGTGAAGATAGCTTTGCAGAACCAGCAAAGGGCTAGGAATGCACTTAGGAGAGTGAGGGATGCCAGTAGTGAGTTAGTTTATAAGAGGATCTGCAAAATGGTTAAAGTGTATATGAATAAGGCTTACAAGAATTTTCATGAAAACATTTTGGGGGATGGGCTTAAGAAAAATCCAAAGGCATTCTGGGGGTATCTGAAGAGGTGTAGGAAAGAGGGTTACAGGGATACAGTGGTTAAGGATGGGTCAGGAATTGTAGTAAAGGTTGGTCTTATGATTGCCAATGTTTTCAATGATGCATTTGCAAAAAGCATTGCAACCAGTAGAAGAAACTTCCAACTGGTACTTAATAGTGATTCACCAGGGGGAATGGACGACGTTAATATCACTAGGGTGTGAATTGAGCAACTACTGAGTAAATCAGTGGTTCATAAGGCTGCAGGTCCTGATGACATTTCTTCATATATTATGCAGTGGCTTTCAGGGATGCTTAGCTATTACCAGGTGGAAATATTTAGAAAGTAATTAGACATGGGCATTGTTCCATCATCATGGAAACTGGCTAATGTGGTACCAGTTTTCAAGTCAGGAGACACAGCAGACCCTAAGTGCTATAGACCACTTTCATTAACAAGTGCTGTATCCAAGGTTTTTGAACATATCCTATTCTCCTCTATAATGGGGAATCTGGAATAGAATGGCATTCTTAGAATTAACCAGCATGGGTTTAGGAAAAGGGAGGTCATGTGACACCCAAATGGCTTGCTTGATGGATTATATTCAAAGGGCTTCAAACAACAGAAAGCAGGTTGATGTTGTATTCTTGGACTTTGAACAGGCTTTTGTCATGGTGCCCCATAAGCTGGTTTCAAAAATGTTAAGTTTAGGGATACATAGTAAGGTTACTCAGTGGGTAAGGTCCTATCTGCTTGATAGACAACAGAGGGTAATGTATATACAAGGGTAGTGCATTTGAATGGAAGCCAGCCACATCAGCAGTCCCTCAGGGAAGTATATTGGTCCTTTGTTGTACATTCTATATGTGACTGACATAGGACTTGACATTAGTTCCTTCCTTGAACTATTTGCAGATGACACATCGATGGCAAGCCGCACAAGTGTTGTAAGTGAAAAAATTGAAAAATTGGATTAAATGTGGATTTATATTGTCTGACAGCTAAAGTATATTCTGCACATTTTTTCTAAGTGATTTTACAATTAACATTGTCCAGCACAAATAGTTTAGTTTACACATTAGCATAGATCACAGCACAACTGCAAACTTAAAAATGTAGTTTTCTCAAAACACAAAATTTGCACTTACAACATTTGTGCCATCGACATGTACTGCTCGTGTATTAGATGAGGTGTTATCATCCTGTGCACAATTACAACAGGATCTCGATAAGATTTACAATTAGTGTGTAAAATGGGAATTGTCATTAAATGAAAAAGTGTAGGATTCTTACAATATCTAGATCTAGGAAGCTACTTGATTTTGATTACTATATAGGTGGAGTGAGAGTTGAGAGTTGTGACCCATAAGCACCTTGGAATAATTTTAAATAGCCAAGGTACCTGGAAGGATCATATTAGTAAATTGGTTGGGAGGGCTGGTCAATTCCTCTGTCTCATTAGTAGGGTCCTTGGGGACAGCACAAGGGAGGTGAAAGACACAACATATATTTCAATGGTGTGACCAATTTTCGAGTATGATAGTCCAATTTGGTTTCCCTTCAGGCAGGAATTATCTTGGGAGATTGAAAGGGTTCAAAGGAGGACAGCTAGAATTTTACTCCACAGATTTTCTAACAGGGAGAGCATGTCTGACATGATTAGGGAATTAGGGTGTGAAACACTAAGCCAGCAGCATATATCTCACAGCATCAGTCTTTTTATCAGACTCCTGCTGCTGGGGTGTGATGAATCTCTGGCTGGATGTGTGTCCCTCACTGAGTATAAAGGGAGAAAGGATCATTTGTATAAATTGAAGGAGATTAGGGCACAGACAGACCCATATTACTGGTCTTTCTTATGAAGGACCATTCGGCAATGGAATAGCCTTGGAGTGGATAAAGTGGAGGGCTTCCTCAAAAGAAACCCCACCATTACTAGTGTTGTAGGGGGATCACAAGAATTTTACCCTAGGGTTTTTGGGAGCTTTATGGTTATGTATGTAGGAATGAGAGTTGGTCTCTCCACTGCCATATTGGCCAAATAAGGCTGCTTGCAGTGTAGTGAATTAGAATTAGAAATGCAGTGCTATAACTTTAAAACTCAATCGCATATTTGTTAATCAATATGTTGCAATGCACAACACTCAATTTATTTTAAATTTTTACATTCAATAAAAATTTGCTGATGATGATTACCACAAATTGCTCTGGAGCACCAGTGGCATGAATATTGCATTGTCCAGCCTTCTGCAGCCAAGTTGTGTTGTGCAGCCAAGTTGTGCTGGACACAGCAGTTCCCATGAGATCACTAAAGTTAAGCAGTGCAAGCCCACGTCAATACCAACACGGGTGGTTGGTAAAAAACGTTGGGTGCTGCAAATCAACCCTCTCACTGTCCTTTCACCTACTTCCTCATCTCCCGCAGGCAGCTTCCTAAGGGTTCGTCCTGTTGTGGCTGTCTGGCTTACTCCCCAATTCAGTAGTCCATTTAATTTTTCAAGGGCAGAAGGAAGAAATTCGACGATTTCATGTGGCTGATGTGTTTGCTCCCTTGATACCTTTACTTTTGGTTTGGGAGGGCCTTTAATCTTCCCCTGCCCAGGGTGCTTCCAACCACCTGCATTCCTGAAATTTACTTAACGTGGGAGGAAGCTGTCCATGGTGATATGGTAGTGTGAGGGGTGAACAGGGATCTAGTAGGAGATAGGCGGGGGTGGACAGGGACCTGGTAGGAGATAGGTGGGGGTGGACAGGGACCTGGTAGGAGATAAACGGGAGCAGAGGACTAGAACCCGCAGACCCGACCCCGCCATAGGTGGGATAAGGGTGTGTCTACTACTTGCTAAGCTGCCCCCTAGTCATGCTGCACCGGACCGCGCAGTTGCCATGCAGAGCTACGACTACAATGAAACTGCCCCAACAATCATACTACACCGGGCTGCACAGCAGTCATGCAGAGCTGCGCTACTACAAGGAACTTTACAAATGTGGATGGTAAAGGTAATCAATCAGACTACCAGCTACCAAAAAAATACAGATTGGAATTAATTTATATGGAAATTATTGTTTGGATAGTTATTAATCAGAAAAAAATGAAGGTTCTGAAATTTTCAGGGACATTGCATGCTTAGAAATGCAATGTCCCTGCAATTTTTGTTAGATGATGGTAGTCTGTCAAACAATCCTTTACCTTTCTAGGGTTAATGTTTGGGTTATTTTCAGCTTTCTTGGTTTCTGGTCAGCGAGTAAAATTAAATTTAAACAAATTCATTACTTGGGTTGTCAAATGGGCTGTCGGAATGGTCGCACAACACGCCTACAGACTACACAATTTGTTGGGTTGTTTGGGAGGTTGGCCCAACAAGTTGGATAGTGTGTGGCAGCCTTAACTAAATTCATACTGTGTACGAATTTAGCCCCATTTGGACGTTATTTTTGGACACTACATTGATTCTGTAGAGCATTCCACACCAACTTCACCCAATAAATTTTTTAAGTGGACTAATGCTGGCAACCAAGTTGGCAACGCTTCCATAAAGGCCCCTACACACTATCCAACTTGTCAGGCCGACAGTCGGTACAACCAATTAGGAGGTAGACTACACATTGTCCAACAGAATAACCGAATTTGTCATAACTAGCCTGGTTGTCGAACAAGCAACATGTCTCCGACGCTCTCTAAATGGCTAAGAATTGGCATTTCAGTGTTACCCCTAAAACCACGTTTACTCTGTATGACACGTATACTTCGTGGTGCAGCGTTATATCAGGGGCAGCCTACTGTATGTTTTCACGGCATGCTGAATCATTGATAAATTTCTGTTTGGGGACAGCCTCAAATTTCTAAATATCTGTTAATTCATCTTACCATCTAATTAAAAAAATGATATTAATTAAAAAAAACCACTAGTGCCCTACAAACCGACGCGTTTTAGGCTATATGTTTACCGACTCCGTTTGATTTTCGGACATAAGGTAGCGACACGTGCATGCGCCAAATTTTACGTTGGTCGTTTATAAGCATCGACGCTGCCGCTATTTTTTAAGTACTGTTTAGCAGACAAACATCATTTAAAACACTTTGACGGCATAAATTTTACGTTTACGTCGTTTGCCCTAACTATCTAATGCCTAGTTCCGTATCACCACACTTCAACGCTAATCACGTCGCCACTGATGACATTTTGATGACGTTTTGTGCTAGTGCGTTATGAAGGTCCGCCAGCGCAATTCCAAGGAGTCTATAAGGAGTACCAGCTCCGCCCCTTTCCCATTGACTTTTGTGTCATAGTTTTATACGGTGGCGCCTCAAGTGGATGGTTTGCTACAACACAGATGCTACATGTATTTCAAGCATCTTAAACATGCAATTATGCACTTTCTTTGATTGTTCTTAATAAATAATGTCAACTGCTTGCTGCTAATTTGAACATATAAATAAATTGCTCAGTTTCTCATGTTTTTAATGGAAAAAATAATTTCTTTATATATACACTTACTACAAGACATAAAGACAGCAATGGAAAGAGGGGGTCTTAAGGTGAACATGAAGAAGACTGAGCACCTAGCTTTGAATTTTAGTGGCCAGGGGCAAGGAGGTGAGATTCGTTGTGGGGGAAAGGGAATTCCAATGGTGCAAGAGTGTCTTTATATATGATCAGTTTTCCAGAGCAATGCAGAAATAGATTCTGACGTGACCCATAGGATTAATGCAGGATAGCTGAAGTGGAGACAGGCAAGTGGGGTCCTGTGCGACCACTGGGTCCCAATGAAGTCGGGCATTTAATGAGGGCATTTGATGAGGGGCATATTAGGTCCATTGTGGGACTTGGGGGCATTGGTAATTCGGGGCACCAGAGATAGAGGAAGGCCAAAACGGACGTGGGAGCTGGTGGTGGAAAGGGACACGAAAGTGTTCGGGGTGGAGGGGGACTTGGTGGGAGATAGGTGGTAGTGGAGGATTAGAACCTGCAGATCTGACCCTGCCTCAGGCGGGAGAAGGGTGAGATGATGATATGGAGTGCTGGAGTGGATTTCACGGAGTTTGAGCAATTTACAGCAGCACACACTATTACTACTCCTTTGCCCCATCCCGGTGATATATATTTCCGAAATGTTTCCATTAGAGGTAGCTTGGGGGTGAGAGACATCGTGGAAAAGATTAGGGATAAGCGGTTGAGATGGTAGGATGGATGGATAGATGGTAGGATGGTAGATGAGGAGAGAGGAGGAGGAACGCATTAGGTCCATTATGTGGATCCATGTGATTGGGGGCACCTGGGGTAGCGGAAGACCAAAACGGACGTGGGAGCAGGTGGTGCAGAGGGGCATGGAGACGTGCAGTATGGAGAGGGACTTGGTGGGGGATAGGTGAGAGTGGAGGATAAGAATGCGCAGACCCAACCCCACCACAGGCGTGAGGAGGGTGAGATTATGATGAGGGTGATATATATACACCTGGCACTTGATAACTACTTTTAAATCATTCTAATTATTACTTATATAGTTGTAAATATGCAAGCTAATACATGTAAAGAAGTAGTTTCAGCAAACCATCTACTAGGTGGCGCTCTTTCGTATGAGGACACGAAAAACGCGGAGCTGTCAATCCTTGGCAATTCCTCAAGTGCAGCCAAGGAGTCTATAAGGAGTACCAGCTCCGCCCCTTTCCGATTGACTTTTGTGTCATAGTTTTATACGGTGGCGCTCCAAGTGGATGGTTTGCCACAACACAGATGCTACATGTATTTCAAGAATCTTAAACATGCAATTATGCACTTTCTTTGATTGGTCTTAATAAATAATGTCAACTGCTTGCTGCTAATTTGGACATATAAATAAATTGCTCAGTTTCACATGTTTTTAATGGAAAAAATAATTTCTTTATATGTACACTTACTACAGTAGAACTCCAATTATCCGAATCAATTGGGACCGGATTCCATTCGGATAATCAAAAATTCGGATAATTGGATTTTTTCTGAAAAAAGGGTCTAAATGGGAGAAAATGGGACGTGTACGTGTACCATACTGTAAATGGAAGTCATTGCTTGCTGAACATCTCGGTCAAAGTAAGATGTTTGACTGTCAGGATCCGTTTTCAGGCAGCCAAGTGGGCGCATTGTTCTGAAAATCGCAGTACGTTTCCTTGTAATTTTTTTTTCTGAAATTCTGAAAGCGATTCAGATAATTGGCGATTCATATAATAGGAGTTCGGAAAATTGGAGTTCTACTGTACAAGACATTAAGACAGCAAT
>JAAFCE010007744.1:24299281-24476281 GCA_013389805.1 Trigoniulus corallinus
GAAAGAGGGGGTCTTAAGGTGAACATGAAGAAGACTGAGCACCTAGCTTTGAATTTTAGGGGCCAGGGGCAAGGAAGTGAGATTCGTTGTGGGGGAAAGGGAATTCCAGTGGTGCAAGAATGTCTTTATATATGATCAGTTTTCCAGAGCAATGCAGAAATAGATTCTGACGTGACCCATAGGATTAATGCAGGATAGCTGAAGTGGAGACAGGCAAGTGGGGTCCTGTGCGACCACTGGGTCCCAATAAAGTTGGGCATTTAATGTTGGCATTTGATGAGGGGCATATTAGGTCCATTGTGGGACTTGGGGGCATTGGTAATTGGGAGCACCAGAGATAGAGGAAGGCCAAAACGGACGTAGGAGCTGGTGGTGCAATGGGACACGGAAGTGTGCGGGGTGGACAGGGACTTGGTGGGGGATAAGTGGTAGTGGAGGATTAGAAACTGCAGATCTGACCCTGCCTCAGGCGGGAGAAGGGTGAGAGGATGATATGGAGTGCTGGAGTGGATTTCATGGAGTTTGAGCAATTTACAGCAGCACACACTACTACTACTCCTTTGCTCCATCCCGGTGATATATCCTAAGGTGATATATATTTCCGAAATGTTTCCGTTAGAGGTAGCTTGGGGGTGAGAGACATCGCGGAAAAGATTAGGGAGAAGCGGATGAGATGGTAGGATGGTAGATGAGGAGGGAGGAGGAGGAACGTATTAGGTCCATAATGTGTCTCCATGTGATTGGGGGCACCTGGGGTAGGGGAAGACCAAAACGGACGTGGGAGCAGGTGGTGCAGAGGGGCATGGAGACGTGCAGGATGGAGAAGGACTTGTGTGGGGGATAGGCAAGAGTGGAGGATAAGAACGTGGAGACCTGACCCCACCACAGGCGTGAGGAGGGTGAGATGATGATGAAGGTGATATATATATATACACCTGGCACTTGATAACTACTTTTAAATCATTCTAATTGTTATTTATATAGTTGTAAATATGCAAGCTAATATATGTAAAGAAGTAGTTTCAGCAAACCATCTACTAGGTGGCGCTCTTTCAGTACGAGGACATGAAAAGGGCGGAGCTGTCACTCCTTGTATTAGACTCCTTGGTGCAGCGCTTTATTTGGAGTCACTGCACGCCGCCGCCATGTCTTACATTATCCACGCCATTTTTCAAGCAGACAGCTCAACTGCCAGCCAATCAGAACGCAGCGTGACGTACGGGACGCTATGTGAGTTTACCACTGGTCAACTCAACTACCGTCATGCATAGCTGCTCTGCGGCACCCCAAGTAGCAGTGTGACGTCACCATGTTTTGTGCTGTGTCGTCTGATTCAACTTTAATAGCGTTAGCGCGTGGGTATACGGAACCAGGCATTATATGTACTTAAAATGTTCACTGAGTGAGAGTAAAACAAAAGAATGACGCTTCTTTCATTGGCTGGTTGGGCCAACCATGACAAACATTATACAGTGTGTTCTGTGATTGGTAGGAGGAGCCAGCTGTTGGATGGTTTCATCCAACCAACTTGCCCAACCGTCGGAATGGTCGCACTACACTCCTACAGACTATGCAATTTGTTGGGTTGGTTGGGAGGTTGACTCAACAAGTTGGATAGTGTGTAGCAGCCTTAAGGGCCCCACACACTTTCCAACTTGTCACACCGACAGTCAGTACAACCAATTTGGAGGTAGACTACACAGTGTCTCGCAGAATAACCTAATTTGTCATAAGCGTGATTGTAGAACAAGTAACATGCCTCTGATGCTATCTAAATGGCATGTTGGGTTGGTTGGGAAGTTGGCCCAAAAAGTTGGAAAGTGTGGGTGGCAACAATAGGCTCCTCCCATGAAAAATCTAAAGGTTTTGATTTTACTTCAATCGTTGCCTCAACTTGAAATTTCAAACTTCAAAATACCCACAGACAATCAATATTGTCTCCAACATACCAAGTTGATGACACAGTTGACAACCAAGTTGACCGTCTGTGGGCCACTTTATGGACAATCTGCTCCCACATCTGCCTCGCTCTCCCCAGGGCCCGCTCTAGGGGGGGGGGGGCAACCCGGCATTTGTCTGGGGCGCCATAATTTAGGGGCGGCATGTTGGCTGTTTGAGAAAAATATTAATGTGTTAATTACGAAATTAATAGAAAACTTCACATCGTTTTTTTTTCATTGCTAAAAATTTACAGTGCTTAGTGCATATTGCATTGTCTAAAAGCTAAAAACAATCATTTATCCCACTTGTGGCAGGGTCGGGTCTGCAGGTTCTGGCCCTCCACTCCCGTATATCTTCCACCAGGTCCCCATACACCGTCTCATCCTTATGGACAACCCGCTTCCAAGCCTTGTTGGACTCTTCTTGCCCCGGGTGCTTCTGACCACCTGAATTCTTGAAATGGACCTAACAAGCTCCTCCTCCTCTATTCTCCTTACGTGTCCATACACCTCCATCTATTCTCCTTCGTTTATTGGCGATGTTCATCACCCCCCCCCAAGCTACCTGTGATGTACTGATTCCTAATTCTATTAGCTCTTCAGCATTTGCATCTCAGCTACGTGCATTCTGTTGAAGTGACTATAGCATAACGGGCCTAACCACTGCCCTGTAAAGAGCGGGGAGTTGTGTTGGACACACCAGTTTTCGTCTGACCACAGAAGTTAAGCAACGCAAGCCCAATTAGTATTGACATGGGTGGTCGCTTGGGAAAGCTAGGTACTGCTAATACCCAATAATCGTCGCATTAGTGTAGTGTCTGTGGAGTCTGTGCATTAGAACTATGCAGCGGACGGGTCCCTAATGAACTTGTAGTTGACGGGTCCTTAAACACCAACAGGTCCTTAAACACCAACAAAAAACAACAACAAACTGCCCTGTAAAACTTCACCTTCAACTTGGTTGGGACCCTCCTATCACACAGGCTCCGTTTGCCTTACTCCACTTCAACTATCTTGATTGATTTTATGGGTTCACATCAGAGTCTATCTCCCTACTGCTTTGGGATGTTGATCCTAAGTACTTTTCCTCTCGCACCTTTTTCACCAGTACGACTCTAGGAAGTATGAAACCGTTATTTTGCTGTCTTTCTCAACTGAAAGCTAAATACTCTTTCTTCTTCATGTTTATCTTTAGCGCTTTCAATCGTCTAGCCTTTTCTATCGCTCCTCTAATATCGTTTAGGCCCTTTTGCAATATTTGTCGGCAAATGCCACGGACTGAGGGGCCCATTCTCCTACTGCCATCAGCAGCTCATCCATAACCAGAATGCGTTTCCTTCTGGTTATGGATGAGCTACTGGCTATGTTATGGACTTAGTGCTTCCCAAAACTCACTGGGAAGCAACCAGTGCTGAACCTTCGTGCAACCCAAAACTCACTGGGAAGCCCTCATTATTTCTCCAAGGTGTCCTTATCCTGGCTATGGAACCATACATACCCTCTACTATTCGAATAAACTCTTCTCCTACCCGCCTTTTTCATAATACCTCCCAAACAACCTGTCGTGCAGCACTGTCATAAGCCTTCTCCACGTCGATAAAGATGGCATGGTGATGCGATTTCCATGGACACAAATTCTATCCTGGAGGCAACATTCTATTACTGTCTCCCAGAGCTTCATGGAATGACTTATTAACTTAATACCTCTATAGTTACCACAATTTTGGTCCTATCTCCCATAGTTATTTTATTAAAAAGTTTCCCTGGCCACGAGATTCCTGCCATTGCTAGACTATGCTCCACTTCAATGGGGATTCTGTCTGGGTATACAGCTTTTCGACCTATCATCATTCTAAGGGCCCTGACTACTTCCTCCTCTGTTATGCTGTCCACTGTCCGTGAAGATATAGGATGAGTTTCAATGTCATGAGTGTCAATGTCATGAGTGTCAATCCCATCCAACCCCCCCACCATGGTGATTGTCTTTCTGGGCCCTAATGACCAGTGAAGTTGATGGGCCCTAAAACACGAACGAACAACAACAACAACAACTCTCCCCTTGCAACATTGAAGAGGTTGTGGAAAGCTCTTACAACCTCTTCTTTACCTGAGATGGGGAAAGGAGGGCCTTACCTTGGCCTATTTAAAAACTTCTGTGTCCGTGATGTCCACTACCTTCAGGAAATCTCTAATATGCTCGTTCCTAATCTTATCATCTCTCGACACCCAACTCATGCACTGCAGCATTTAATTCTTAGCAACTTGCATTATAGTGATGTGGCTCTACCTCACTGCCCAACCCTCTAATGCATACAGCATAACTGATCTAACCTCTGCCCTGCAAAATTTCCCTTTCAACTTCATTGTGACTCTCCTATCCGGTTTTAGGAAAATTCGTCCCCAATACTTCGTTCCCGACAGTTTGTCCCGAGGAAAATTCGTCCCCGACATTGACAAGAATTGTTAATGCCATATTGTGAATTTTAATTAACGAATTCTGACGAATAATTAGCACATTTAAAAATCGCAGAATTCACTCAATTTTTTCCATTGTTAATGCCGTATTGTTCACAGCCTGTCGGGACTGTCACAGAATTGTCGGGGATAAACTGCCGGGGACGAATTTTTCCAGGGACGTATTGTGTGGGAACGAATTGTCTTGGAACGAAATGTTTGGGGGCGAATCTTCCGCATGCCCTGCTATCCCTGCTATCCAGCCCCCAATGTTCAACCACCCATTTCATTACTTACTTGGATTGCATTGCTTAACTTTAGTAATCTGACAAGAACCGCGTCCAACGCGATTCAGTATAGTAATTCTTCACAACATAGAATAGAGTGTTGGTTCAAAAATCAAATCAATGTAATTAATCTGACAATAACATTCTCATTGTTAAGAGTCTGAAAAAGTGACTCCATAGGGAAGTCGTGCACACCCTGAACGATTGCATGTTTTTCATACAGGGTGTGCAGCAGCTGGAGAAATAGGAGGGGGTCCGTTGTAACAACACAATGTCGGTGATTGTAACTATGGATGAGTTTCAGTGGCTTATGAAGGGCAATGAGCTCTGCAGCCAGGACAATGGCGACGCCTAGAAGGCGGCCTCCCATGAGCTAAAGACTGACCAACCCACAGCAGGGCAATTCTTCGACCCATCCATTTAGATAAAAATGTAGCCCTGATACATCAATGAGAGGCGTCCAAACTCCTGCTGATAGATTGACCTGTCAGTACTGGTTTGGGAGTAGGCTGCCAGTATCCAGTCAAAACTAGGCTCTGACACTGTCCATGATGGCAGCACGGTCGGCAACAAAGGTAGCATTCTATGGAGGATTACACTGAGGTCGATGAGGCTATCAAACCACCACACACAGAAGGGGGAGGGAACCCCTGGACAGTGCTCAAAATTCCATCACGTGCCATAATCAAAAACGGCCAGGTGTTTAGGGTGCTGTGGCTGGGCTATCAGCCTCAGGATATACGCTGCTGCCAGGTGATTCTGCCACACAGTCAGTGGAGGTTTGGTAGTCTCAGCACAAAGGCTGAAGGCTGGACTGAAGGAGAAGCCCTGAATGGATAACCAAAGGCCAGTGTGATGGACGCTGTCCAGCATCCAGAGTGAAGACGGGTTGGCCAGGTCATAAACATTGGAGCCACAGTCAAGACGTGATCAAATGAGTGAGCAGCAAAGGCACAGCATCACCTTTTGATCAGCTACAAAACCAAACCCCTCCTAACAATGCAGGATAATAAAGAAGCAAAGTCACTGTCAAGTACGTGACCAAGAAGCCAGGTCGCCTCCACAAATTGGAGAGGCGGTTATTTGAGGCGGTTTCTGATCGTGGGCTCAGAGTGGAGCCCAAGCTTATGAAAAGAAGTGCATGCCAACTATCTTGTCAGGGGAGAAAGCATACCTGTAGAATGCAACAAACTGGTTGGCATTGTTAAGTGACAGTCGCAGTTGCCATTCAATGCTATGCATAGTGGTGGCCTGATACCTGATGGTGAAGTCATCCACAAAAAGGGACGACTGCACTGGGTGACGTATGGAGGAGGGCAATCCATTCACCATAACAGCAAAGAGCATAATACTTAAGACACTCCCGGTGGGACTCCATTCTCCTGCACCACACCTGAAGAGGTGTTACCCACATGCCCTCTGAAGGTCTGGTTGGTCAGAAAGCGTCGGATGAAGAAGGGCAGATGGCACCTTACCCCCTACTAGGACAAGGTATCACAAAAGAGGGACCAAACACCATCTAACCATGACTTGGCCAGTGCCAAGGCAGAGGCACCACCAAGGCGCCCCTTTCAGTCGCCTTTTATGACATGCAGGGGATACAGAGTGCCTATGAAGCATGCTGTAGTCGTGGGGTCATCTACATTGGGTTGCCCAGAAACGTTGCAGGGAATGCACCCCCTCTACCACCAGCATCCACTTTTCTCAGGGTTTGGGTATCTGCACATGGCAAACACGTGTGTAGGCGTTTGTTTACAGGCACCTTGATGAGAAGCCTACTCTGATCAATATCTGTGAAACCATCTCCCCATGATTTGGCCAATGACAAGACAGAAGTGCAAGAAAGTAGCCCCCTTTAGGCTCGTTTTATGACAAGGAGGGGCTCCACAAGGAGTCTGCACAGTTCATGATTCGTCTGCATCATGCATCATGCAGACATCTGCGAATCATGAACTGTGCAGACTCCGCATATCTGAGTTGGCGCAGTTAACAATTCGTCTGCATCGCATAGCATACGTCGGATAGAACCACAGCCAGAAAACTCTCTATTGTTACCATGCTATGTGGTGGTGCACCACCAGAGTTCATTGTTCATTCTTTGTCTTTTGAAACTAATCATTGGTGAAATAATGTGGCCAGAAACACTAACACAGGATACCCATGTTGTGTATATGATTATTGCCCCTTTTGAGCCACAATCTTGTGAGTTCCCTTCTGCACTGTAGAGAACCAACTTTTGTCTACATTAACAATTTCTGGTGGCATCTAAGCTATGTTAGTCCCATATCTCTGCCAGAAGATCAAAAATTTCATCATGACATTCTTTAATGAGGCTGCAGGCTTGAGCCATTGAAGTTGCTTCAGACTGAATACATAACAAACTAGCATGCCATTTCATAAATCCATAGTGCCATTCTTCTAGGTAGGACTTATCTTTGGAGATTGGAAGGATCCAAAGGATGACAACAAGAATTAAACTCCACAGGTTTTCTCACAGAGACAGGGTCTCTGACAAGATTAGGGAATTAGGGTGGGACACACTAAGCCTGCAGATTGTATTTCACAGCATTAATCTCGTTATAAGACTGCTGCTGATGGGGTGCAATGAACCACTTCTTGGAAGTGTGTCTCTAGCTGAGTATAACCGGAGAAAGGATCATTCATATAAATTAAAAGAGATAAAGGCACAAACAGACTTCTACTACCGTATTTATTCTAATTAACAGCGCCCTCTAATAAACGGCGCCCCACAATAACCGGCGCACCTTTCAGTTGAAAAAATAATAAACAGCGCCCTCTAATAAATGGCGCGCCATTTATTTTTAACCTGTCTGGAAGCGATTGTGGAAGTTAACTCGAATTTTTTAATGATTAACCCTTTAATACTACACAGGGGTACTGATGTAATCATCATCATACCCTTAAGCCACAATTCCATTCAGGCAACTTTGTATGCAACATGTAGTATGCGACATTGATGCATGCTACTGTAGTCTTTCCATTGCAGCAACTAGAGGCAACAAGAGGCAAATCTCCTTACTGCATGCTACTTGTTGCTTGTTGTTGCCAGGTCGTATGCTCCACCTCTTGGCATCATTCTACATGCCGAACAGTGTCGTCATTATCGGAGGGTCCACGGATCGGTGTGACTTGTCTTGTGCGACATGGTCAGCAACCATGGCGTCCAAGCTTCAATCCCTAGGCTTATTTATCGTCTGGTACTGTTCGTTGGGGCACTCCACCGATGCCAGGGAGAGAGCTTCGTCCTTTGGGAATTTTATCTCATAGAAGCCCCGGGCAGAGGTGAACTGCCACGTGGCGGTTCCCCAACTTAAGAATATTTTATTCCTCACTACACAAGGACGGGTTAGTTAAACAAGCAGCCAGTTGGTGGAGGAGTGCCCCCATTCAAAGCTGTCTTGCCGATTACGAAGGGATATGATAGTGTGCGTGTGTGTAGTGGATGGGGACCTGGTGAGAACAGAAAAGACAAACTTTCTCTTACCCAAAAGACGCCAACCCACCTTGATCCAGCATTGAACCAGGAACCATCGTGGCACAATGCTACCTCTGCTCTACCAAGGCAGATCTTCCTGGCAGCAAGCATCATCGTCATCGTACCCTTATCCCACCTGTGGCAGGGTCGGGTCTGTGGGTTCTGCCCCTCCACTCACGTCTATCTCCCACCAGGTCGCTGTCCACAACACACACCGCCATATCCTTACAGAGAACCTGTTCCCACGTCAACTTCGGTCTCCCCTTGCTCCAGGTGCTACTGACCATCTGCATTCCTGGTATGGCCCTAATCAGGTCCTCGTCCTCTCTTCTCATTACGTGCCCATATCACCTCAGCCTATTCTCCCTCATTTTTTGGCGATGTCCCCACCCCCAGTTCTCTTCACCACCACCGTGGCTTTCTCCTTTCTTTATTCAATGCTGTCACCAAATAAGCAGCTACTGCGACTGTTAACAAAGACATGTTGAACAACACTGAAAGTGTTCATGCTGCCTGGATGGAACTGCTGTAGACGCATGCTAAAACCACAAAGCACATGCGATTTCGAGCAAAAAAAATCCGCACACAACATTTTTGAATTCTGTGCAACATCATCGCATACACACAATGAAGCAACACTAGGAAACAAGCAGCATGCCTGATGTCGTTCATTGTTGCCTTGGTGGAATTGCAGCTTTATCCAACCTGTGGTAGGGTCGGGTCGGTTGGTCCATTGAACATGCTATGACTGGTAACACTCCAGTCAGGCCTCGGGAACCTGCGGAAATATTCGCTGGCTGTAAGTGGGGGAATGCTGGCCTACCCCAATGTTCCAACACCACATTTTACAACCAAAATATAAATATTGGCAGGTAAGTTAATGCTTTGTCAGTTTTAATATTGCATGGTGTCTGACCTATTGCACAATAACTATAATGCAATCAGGAATCAGGCTCATGCCCGAACAGAGGTACTGGCGTACCCCAGGGGTTTTCTTCCTCTTGTCTGTTCTGTGGGTGACCCTGGCGCAATGCAATTCACAGTATTTTCACATGATAGGTTGAACTTCCTAATAAGTCACAGATGGGTGGTTAATTGCTTTTCATTGTTTGAATAAGGATGAATGGGGTACCCCTTTTCCCCTGTGCAAGCAATCACACTATTCACTATATGGCATAAACATCATTGCAATAACTTGTTGGCAAGTGCTCTCCAGATAGTTTTTTCAGACACTACTTGCACCAATTTTTGCTACTCATGGAAACGCTTGCACAAGTTACCATCAGAAGTACTTGCACAAGTTGTTTGCTCGTGTAAACTAAGCTTTATTGCAGATATTGTTGAAAGAAAAGTTTCAAAGAGAAAGCGTTCTTTAGCACAGGAATTTCTGCAGCTGCAAATGCTGGTAATCGTCCTGTGGCTAAAGCTCGCTTCACAACAGCAATGGGAACAGCAACAGAAAACCTGTTTTGGGCAGAGGGGAGGGGCGACAGGTACGTCATGCGGTGGAGGTGTGCTCCTATTGGTCAAAAGGCTTACGTTTAACGGAAAAGTTGAAAATTTTTCAACTTTCCCGTCTGTTGCCGTTCTCGTTCCCGATGTTATTGTGAAGCGAGCTTATATCTTAAGCTATGTCTACACTTGGGCGCTTTCGTCTTCCTCTTTAAATTCCACTTGCGTTGCATCTTTCAACCTTCCATGCACTTTGGGATGCAACGTTGATGAATGCAACTTTGTGTCCAGATTGGTGCATCAGTTGGATTTGCTTGTAATGGAAGTTAATGCACAGCTTTTACTTGTGATTAGGGAAAACTATGTCTTGAATTATACACAAACCATGTAGGAACATAATTTTCATCTGTCCCTGAACCGCTTTTTCATTTTAAAGCCTTTTTGTGTTCTTTGCTGAAATAGGATCTCAAACTTTTAATTTTGTTCTTAACACCCAAAAAATTTAAATCATATTTCATGGCTAATGATTCTAATGCATCAGCCCAAACGTGTTTGTTTATACAGCGAAACCTCTCTATCGGTACACCCCTCTAAAGGGCACACCCCTCATATTGGTACAGATTTTTCAGGCACCGATTTTTCGCGAATAGGGTTAATGCTATTACTACCCCTCTTAATGGTAAACCTCTCTAATGGGTACACCCCTCTGTTGGTACGCCTCATACATGTCACCAGTTTTCAGAAAACCACCTCTATAATGGGTGCATCCCTCCATTGGTACACCTAATACATGTTATAATTTTCAGAAAACCCCCTCTGTAATGGGTACATCCTGCCTCAGTGATGCAGTGGGCAGGAAGTAAAACCATAGTCCTATGTGGTGTTAAATGGCATTTATACATAAAGAACTTTTCTAGGATAGGTGAGACAACATTTCCAGGTGTAGGAGCTTGCCACCTAGCATCAGTAGAATACCTCAAAGAACGGTAGACCTACAATAAATATGCACAGGGGTTGCAGCTTTAGTCTGCATCTGGTTGTGGAAAAACGCAGTCCAAAAGATCACCCTTTCTTCTATTCAGATGGGCAAGATGGGTACCTGACCCTGCCATAGGCAGCAAATAAGAAGGTAGCTTGATTGCAGACAAACGTCCCTTGATTGATTTGTTTGTAAAAATTAAATTTTGTGTAATTCAATAATTTTGTGAAATATTATATTATACAATGGATTTTTTTCAGTTTAAAAAAAAAAACACAATATAAAACAATATATTGTTTTGATACCCCTCTTATGGGTACACCCCTCTGATGGGTACACTTTGGCTAGGTCCTACATCATCATCATCATCATCATCGCACCCTTCTCCCGCCTGAGGCAGGGTCGGGTCTGTGGGTTCTAATCCTCCATTCCCGCCTATTTCCCACCAAGTCCCCCTCCACCCCGCACACCTCCATGTCCCTTTGCACCACCTGCTCCCACGTCCGCTTCGGTCTCCCTCTACCTCTGATGCCCCCAACCACCTGCAGTCCCATAATGGACCTAATAAGCTCCTCCTCTCCCCTTCGCATCACATGCCCATACCACCTCAACCGGTTCCCTCTCATCTTCTCCGCAATGTCTCCCACCCCCAGGCTACCTCTAATGTAATCGTTTCTA
This sequence comes from Trigoniulus corallinus, assembly GCA_013389805.1. Lineage (NCBI taxonomy): Eukaryota > Metazoa > Arthropoda > Diplopoda > Spirobolida > Trigoniulidae > Trigoniulus > Trigoniulus corallinus. The sequence goes on from JAAFCE010007744.1 coordinate 24,310,568, forward strand.
ATTCTGTCCGCTCGCGTCACCCCACACATGTAGCGCAGCATTCGCATCTCGGCCACTTGCATTTGCCTTTCATGGTTCTTCCTAACTGCCCAACACTCTGACCCATACAGCATAGCTGGCCTAACGACGGTTCTGTAGACCTTACTCTTCAACTTCTTTGGGACCCGGCAGTCACACAGGACCCCACTTGCCTGCCTCCATTTCAGCCACCCTGCATTAATTCTATGGGTCAAATCAGAATCTATTTCCCCACAGGTGTCCCAATTAGAGAGGTTTCACTGTATAATTTATATAATTTTTATAATTTATATAATCTTCTATAAATTGTAACGTATCAACTATATCACAAGAGATATTTTCAATTTTGTAGCATAAACAAGCAGAAATAATAAAATACACAATAGGAAACCCAAAGGTTGGATAAGAAGTTGAAAGAAAAATCCCACTGAGGGGGATATGCTTGCGTTATTGCTTGCGCTATAGAATCACGAAATGAAACAACCTGTGCGCTATGACGCATGCCCTTGTTGAACAGAAAAGCACACCAGTGTAGACATAGCTTAACAGTTATCTGAATCTAGGGTAGGGATTTAAATTTTCAATTAATCATTGATTATTATTTCTCTCATTTTCATTTTGCCAATAAATTCAGATTCTAGAGTGGCGTCAGCAAAAATCAAAATTAATGGAATCAACTTGTATGGCAAAAAAGTTTCCATTTATAAATTGAAAATAATAATAAAGAGCACTCTCCAATAAACGACGGAACAAAAAGGCCTTTGATACGGTATAAATACGGTAGTATATTTTACCAATGACCATTTGCAATGGAATGCCCTAGGAGAGGATAAAGTGTGGGGGCTTCCTTGAAGGAAACTCCACCAATGCCAGTATTGCAGGGGCCACAAGAATTAAGTCTCCCTCACACCAACACGAAACAATCGCAGTCACAGTGGAATTTGCATCACAGGAACACGCACCGAACAGGAGCATGCGCTGAGACGCGGTGGATTCGCCTTGACATGCACACCAACGCTTCGCTTCGGTGTACACATGACCATTGCTCTTCATGGGTGGTGCTTGATGCAAATAATTCGCTGCGAAACATCCGCAGTGACTGCGTTTTATTCGCGTTGGTGTGAGGGAGCCTTTATAGTGTAGCAGGTCACTTTTACCTGCCATCTTGAATTGACGTCATCAACTGCTGATGCTTTTTTGAATTTCCATGCATCAGCCAGTGTGACGTCGTCTATTTGTATTTTATTTTGAATTTTGAAAAAAGAAACAGAAAACTTAGAATTTCCAGAGGAGATTGATAGACAAAAGTTAGTCTGATTGAGGACAAAAGTTATTCTGATTTTCCTTTTTTGAGTGAGTGTTGTTGTTGTTTTTCGTGAAGTACATTGTATATTAAAATAATTAGTTTGTCTTGGACAGTAAAAAGGAGTCAGATGTTTTTATTGGACGACATTGAGTGAATACCACAGTATAGCATAGAACAGAATAGGGTTTTAGGAGATTTATGGGGCAAACTTGCAGTATGGGGGACTCTAGCTGGTTGCGAAAGTAGGCGGAGTTACACATACTTGCAGTATCGAAGAAGCTATGAAGTTTCAAGTTATGCCATTTTACCATTCCACAACTTGCAATGGACCTATTTCAATTAACTGAAATTTGCAAACCAACCAAACCTAATCCAACCCAGGGGCGAAATGTCGGGGTAGAACGTTCCAGATCCCGATTTAGGCGGTGGTAGTCTACCAAAGTCTGCCGACACTTCAAGGCATGAGGATTGGGGCGACGTACACGATGAATTTGAAAAAAATGTCACTTTCTACTGGCGCGACAATTGGTTATTATGTTATTACGATTAGTCTAATGCCTTTATATTGCAAGGACGTTTCAGGTTGCATTTGTACCCTTTTAAGCCCTGCAAGGAACTATTGGTGTCATTTTAGTGAAATCAATTAAATGTATTTAGGATTCAATGTACAAAAGTGTTATGTCATAATTATAACGCCCTGTCAATATTGATGTTATGGTGGGACTATTAGGCCATTTGTCTGGAGTTCTAATGTCATAACATTGATTTCTGACATACAGTATAAATGTCCATTTTTAAATATTTGATTATATTTTTAGATCACAAATTTTCCCTCTTCCGGACATATTGGCTTGTTTGGGCAATATTATTTGGAGCCTCTGTTAGTGTGGATTGCCCTCGTGGATTCACCGCCCGTTTCTTATCCAACATATGGGCAATGTTTGCTGTAGTGTTTCTTGCCATATACACTGCAAACTTGGCAGCATTTATGATTACTCGTGAAGAATACTACAACTTGCAAGGCATACAGGACGAAAAGGTATATATTTATAGTACCTATCTTTTAAACACCTGTTTACTGACTTCAGAATGATCCAATGCACACCTCAGCCAATATAGATTAAAGTGTAGATAGAAGGGGAGAAAATGAAGAGAAAGATTCCAATTCGATGGGAGAGGAACTAATCATTCAACTTTGATTCTATTACTCTGCAAAATAACAGTTGCTGAAATGTCAACTAATTCCACTTTCTGAGATTCCCAAGGAAGATGATGAAATTTCACCATGTGATGATTTAATATCAATACATCACTTTTGGTATTTAAATAATTCCAGCATGGTGATGTTATATTTCAGTATAGTATATTCTTACCCAGTTTCAATTTTCATTATGAAAACCTAACTACTAGAATTCTTCACACTAGACCTATATATCTAGATCTCTCCCTGCACCCGAACAACATCTTTGCCCTTTGTACCCCTTCTGCAGTGGCTCAGTATTAGTCATGCCTGCATCACGTCGGACATTCTCCACTAGATCCCCGCATAATCCACAGCCTTCCCTTCCACCCACGATCTTTGACATCATCTCTCTTGTCTCCAGTGACCAGGTTCTTGCCCAAACATAAGTAAGCTCCCCCACATATTATCATAAATTACCTCACTCTATCTTAAGTTTGTTCCCATACACCCTCAGCGTTTTCCTTGTTGCCCTTCCCTCTGTGGTTTGTCGCCACCACAGTAACCCATATTCTGTAACTTGTTTCCTGTACTAATGCCCATCTTCGTCATTATTCTGTTTACTCTCCTCTACCAGCTGGAAAACACTCAAATTGTATACCCATGCATTACCCTGTCCTACTGGACTTTTCATATGTAGTCCCCATATTTCCGCACCAGTATTTCAACTTACTACTCATTTCTCTCTCTTCCAATTAAGTCCACCCCATATTCCCCTGTATTGCTTCAACTGTTTAAATCTATTTCCCCCAGGGTCATCCTACCTACGCTTCTTTGGGCTACCTTCATACAGCCCATCATCTTTTTCAATTAAATAGAATATATAAAGTATTTCCACATTTTCCAGTGTATGGACCAGTGGTGGCGAACTTGTGACCCGCAGATCACAAAGTGATCCACCGTGCAAATTTAAGTGACCCAAGCGGGATAATATCTAGTTTATCGTCTCATAAACAACAACTTTCATACTGATGTATTACATAAAATGAATATGTGTTGTTTTCAAAATTATTTTAAAGTTTGTTCTCTATTTGCTACTTTAGGGGTCAGACCCGTTATGCTATATGGATCAATCTTGGGCAGTGAGGAAGAGTCACGTAAATAAAATGCAAGTAGCTGGGAGGGATGCAAATGATGTGGTAGGTTATATGAGCCGGGTGTCAAAAGCTGATAGAGTTAGGAATGAGTATATTAGAGGTAGCCTGGGGGGCACATCGCGGAAAAAATATGGGAGAGTAGATTAAGGTGTTATGGACGCGTAATGAGGAAGGGGAAGAAGAGCTCGTTAAGTCCATTTCAGGAATTCAGGTGCTTGGAAGCACCTGGGGCACCTGCGGGAGGTAGGAGGTAAGGGGAGTGGAGGGCTAGAACCCCAAGGGTATGATGATGATGATGTTCTCTATTTGCTACTTTAATAAACTTCATTCATTATTAATAATTTACTTTTATTCTTGAAATGAAATAGTACTTGCACCTGACCTGCGGATAAGTTTTTATTTTATGTTTTTATGTTATTCAGACCTATGTTCAAATAATGGTTCACTACCACTGGTATAGACACTCCCTCACTAGCTGTTGTTCTAATTTCACTGGACAGCTAATTATTACAAATAGCTAGGACTCCTTTGTTAACCAACCTTACAATAAACATTGGGTATCCTGGTCCTGATTGAGCCCCCTTTATCCTGCTGTGGACGGTAAGTCGAATATTCCTTCAGGATTTCATTTAACCCATTATTTATTTTATTTCTTACTCCAATATGCCAATTCTACTTTTGCAATGACTATCATAGCGATCTGATATTCAGTAGGGTAAAACAAGTAGAGTTGGGTCACTGTATGAAAATTGACAGTTAAAGACTATTAAGTTATATTAGGGATTGCATTTTTATTTTTCATTAAAAAGTTGCTCTGTCAAATATTTTTTTTTAATTACTGAAAACCTAAATAAGAGGACACTAGGTGGCGCGTGTGCTTTGTGCCTGCATTGTTTACGTGTGCGACCGAATTTGATTCATTCAGCAATATTTCCAGCCATTTTTGGGGTTAACCCGCCTTTTTCAAGGCATAAACCCCTATTGTTGCAGAAAAAGGTAGGGCTGACTTACAGCAGTGGGAACTTGTGTGAGGTTTGGCTTAAGCCTAACCTCGTGGCATCTCCTACTGATGCAGCTCGGTGGGCAAGTCACAAAATACCTGCAGTAAATTTGATATATAATATACCTTACCCTCAATTTAGTTAATACATATATGGACAGCTAGCATAGATGGACAGCGAATCCTTGACACAGCAAACACACTTGGCCTTGCATTGGCAAATACATGGTTTATAAAGAGGGACAAGCACCTAATTACATATCAGTCACCTCAAGGGATGTCACAGATAGATTTCTTCATGGTTAGAGGGTGGCATAGATCAGAGGTTCATGATTGCTGGGCACTTCCCAGTGAAAATTTTCAAAAGGAAAGTGGGCATAGGCTACTTATGCTGGAATTATTAGTGAAAGTAGCAGGCAAGGCACATTTCTGGAAAGGAGAGCAGGTCATCAGGTGGTGGAAACTACCCACCAAAACAGACGAATTCATACAAGAAGTACACAGGCAGGTAGACTGGGATTGGGAAGGGACAACTGATGCCATGTCAGACAGGGTTGCCCGGAAAATTAGAGCCTGCAGGAAAACTATCCTGGGGCAGGGGAGAGTGGGAGGCATGGTCTGGGGTAACAGGCAGACATGGTGGTGGAATGGGGAGGTAGAAGCAGCCATCAAACAAAAGAAGGCTGCTTTCCACAGGTGGCAGGAGATAGGGGGCCAGGAGTCAAAGACTCAGTACAGGCAGGCCAAGACCACTGCTAGGAGGAAGATTGCACTGGCAAAGCACCAGAAGTATAAGGTTCTCTATGAACAGTTAGGGACAAAGGAAGAGGAGAAAGAAGTTTTCAAACTGGGCAAGGCTAGAGATAGGGCAGCAAAAGATTTACCCCAAGCCATAACAGTGAAGGATGGCATAGGCGAGGTCCTGCTCTCTCCAACGAAGGTAAAGAGGAGGTGGGAGGAGTACTTCCAGAACCTCTTGAATGAAGCAGGGGGGATGAGGACGACACCACCAATCATGCACCAGCAGGGGCTGTAGACTTTGTAACAGAAGAGGAAGTAGCCAGAGCACTCAAGAAGATGAAAGGTGGTAAAGCTGTAGGCCCAGACAGAATCCCCATTCAAGTATGGCATAGTCTGGGGAGGACAGGTACCAAGTGGCTGGGGAAACTTTTTAATAAGATAGCTAGTTGTGATAGAATGCCATCTGCATGGCATGAGAGTTGGATAGTACCACTCTACAAGGTTAAGGGGATATCCAAGACTGTAGCAACTATAGAGGAATAAAGCTAATGAGCCACTCCATGAAGCTCTGGGAGAGAGTAATGGAATGTCGCCTCCGGGGTAGAACTAGTGTCTGCAGAAATCAGTTTGGGTTTATGCCAGGTAGATCCACAATGGAGCCGATCTTCATTCTGAGGCAGATGGTAGAAAAGTATAGGGCAGCAAAGAAGGACCTCCATGCCATTTTTATTGACCTTGAGAAGTCCTTTGATAGTGTTCAATGACAGGTAGTTTGGGAAGTATTACGGAAAAGGGGGGTAGATGAAGGGTTTATTAGAATAATCAAGGATATGTATGATGGCTCCATAGCCAGGGTAAGGACACCTTGGGGAAACACTGGGGGGTTTCCAGTGAAAGTTGGGGTGCACCAAGGTTCAGCACTTAGCCCTTATCTTTTCATCCTGGTTTTGGACGAACTGCTGACAGGTGTAGGAGAATGGGCCCCCCCAGTGCCTGGCATTTGCCAATGATTTAGGGAAAATTAGTGACCTCAAAGAGCAGATAGAGAAGGGAGTAAACGAAATAAGAGGAGCAATGGAAAAGGGAGGGTTAAAGATTAACATGAAGAAGACAGAGTAGTTAGCTTTCAATTGGGATGCTCAGGAAAACTACGGGGACATACGCTTGAGGGGTGAACTGGTGAAAAAGGCGCAGGAGGCAAAGTACTTAGGATCAACGTTTCACAGCAATGGGGAGATTGACTCGGATGTGACCCATAGAATCAATGGGGGGGTGGTTGAGGCAAACAGGCAAGTGGAGTCCTGTGTGATAGGAGGGTCCCAATCAAGCTGAAAGGGAAGTTTTACAGGACAGTGGTTAGGCCACCTATGCTGTATGGATCAGAGTGTTGGGCAGTGAAGAGAAGCCATGTAAATAGAATGCAAGTAGCCGAGATGCGAAAGCTGTGGTACACGTGCGGTGTCTCAAGGGCAGATAGAATTAGGAATGCATATATTTGAGGTAGCTTGGTGGTGGTGGACATCGCCAAAAAGATGAGAGAAAATAGGGTCAGGTGGTATGGACACGTTATGAGAAGAGGGGAAGAGGAGCTGGTTAGGTGCATTCCAGGAATGCAAGTGGTCGGCAGCATCCGGGGTAGGGGGAGACCAAAGCTGACATGGGAACAGGTTGTCCGGGGGGACATGGTGGTGTGAGGGGTGGACAGGGACATGGTAGGGAACAGACAGGAGTGGAGGGTTAGAACCCGCAGACCCGACCCCGCCACAGGCGAGATAAGGGTATGATGATGACTGAAAACCTAAATAAGCCATCACTACCTATATGGGGGGGGTGGAGTTTTCTCTCAAAATGAATGAAAAAAAACGCACCGAAAACCTGTGTTTTTGTTTGATTTAGTTTAGTTTTGGTTAGTTTTTACTCTCTTTTAACCCTTCCACAATCAACGCAATAAAGTACATATGTGGTGCAAGATTTATGCAGCCACTTCAGAAAAACAAAGCATCTTATCAAGTCACGCATCAATTTACAGTAATCACACTCTATATATGTATCAGATTCAGTTTGCACATGAAGGTCTTTTTTCTCATTGAATTTATCTGACATTTCATTTCATGGGTAATGGTAAGGTATATGTCCATGAAGGTGATATATCGGTGTCCCAGCTGATGGCTTTACACTGGACATAGTTATAAATATGTAGATCACTCCTATTAGCTGGTGCATATTACAGCAGTGTTTGCAACACCCATACTATGTTATTTGAAACTCTAATTAAAAACCAATTCAGTATTCATTCAAAAGTGAGATTCCTACAAACGGGATATTCATGGCTGCACAAGATCATTCACAGAATTGATATGTATCTTGTTTGCAGGGAGGAGCCCTTCAAGAATGTACTGCCCGGGTGTTAGATGAGGGGTTATCATCCTGTGCACAATTACAACAGGATCTCGATAAGATTTACAATTGGTGTGTAAAATGGGAACTGCCATTGAATCTGAAAAAGTGTAGGTTTCTTACAATATCTAGATCTAGGGAGCTACTTGGCTTTGATTACTATATAGGTGGAGTTAGGGTTGAGAGAGTTGGCACCCATAAGCATCTTGGAATAATTTTAAATAACCAAGGTACCTGGAAGGATCATATAAATAAATTAGTTGGGAGGGCTGGTCAATTCTTCCATCTGATTAGTAGGGTCCTTCGGGACAGCACAAGGGAGGTGAGGGAAACAGCATATATTTCAATGGTGCGACCAATTATGGAGTATGGTAGTCCAATTTGGTTTCCCTTCAGGCAGGAATTATCTTGGGAGATTGAAAGGATACAGAGGAGGGCAGCAAGAATTGTATTCCACAGGTTTTCTCACAGGGATAGTGTGTCTGACATGATCAGGGAACTAGGTTGGGAAACACTAAGCCAGCGTCGAACATCTCACAGCATAAGTCTGTTTATCAGACTGCTGCTGCTGGGGTGTGATGGACCTCTGGTGGGATGTGTGTCCCCTGCTAATTACAAAGGGAGAAAGGATCATTTGTATAAATTGAAGGAGATTAGGGCACAGACAGACACATATTACTGGTCTTTCTTACCAAGGACCATTCGACAATGGAATGGCCTTGGAAAGGATAAGGTGGAGGGCCTAATAAAAAGCCACCCTACCATTACTAGTGTTGTAGCGGGATCACAGGAATTTAAGCCCGGGGTTTTGGGAGCTTTTTGGTAATATATGTAAGAATGAGAGTTGGTCTCTCCACTGCCATATTGGCCAAATAAGGCTGCTTGCAGTGTTGTGAATTAGAATTAGAAAGTGCAAGAAGGGCAGGGGACTGAAAGACTGAAAGTAGAGATCATTATAAAGGATTGTTTTCAAAAATAAATTTCATCTGTCCATCATATGAATTACCTTATCTTTGCTAAGTACCTTTACAATGATCTCTGGACACTGGCCAATAGGAGTGATCTGGATATTTATAGCCACGCCCAGCATTAAAGCTGTCTGCTGGGACATGTAATTAAAATGTAATAACTTTCACGGACATGTGTGGATACATACCTTACCATTATCCACCTTACCATAGTTAAATTATGAACCCTAGGTCCTGTGAACAAATGGTATGCTAATTCATGTTTTTAGAATGGCAGAAGTAACAGTAGCATCTTACGTTTTAGTGCCTAATATTCCCAAAACTTTCCAAGCACGAATTGCAAATCTATAAATATCAAGGTAGCTTTCACACCAAAGATGCAAGAGATAAGACATGTGCCTCCTGGATGCAGGAGGCATGCATCTTTGAACACCAACACATATAAGGAGACGACGTCTTTCACACAGAAATGACATGTGCAACTGACATCCTGAAAGCATGAGACACATGTTTCTTGAAGACCGGTTGGTCGGTTTTATGCTTCCTGCCTCTTTTTCTTTTTTTTCAGTGTGTGATTCTCCCGATTTAGCAGATTGGATGTATTGCGTTGTTCTTGCCTGATCACTGAGGTTAAGCAATGCAACACCAGTTAGAACTGTTATTACTTTCAAGGGTTGGGGAGGAAGCCAGACAGCCATAACAGGACGAACCCTTAGGAGGTTGGCGAAAGGATGAAGGAGAGGGGCAATTTGCAGCACCCATCGTTCTTTACCAACCACCCATGTTGGTATTGACGTGGGCTTGCGCTGCTTAACTTCAGTGATCTCACGGGAACTGGTGTGTCCAACGCAACTTCGATGCATGCGTGCATGCAACTAACATGCGTGTTCGCATGGGAACAGCAGGCACTGCAAATATCCAAAAATCTTTGTAACAGTGCAGGATCTGTGCAGACTGCATTACAATAATGCAGCGGATGAGGCTTTAATGAACATTGTAGTTGAAGGACCCTTAGACACTAACAAATCAATTAAAAACTGTTTTAGTAATTGTGTTTTCCAATGTGTAGTGAGGGATGAATCCTAAACATGTTACCTCACAATCAACAATGTAACACAACATTTCTTGCTTCCTTCAAAGAGTACCAGGCACTGTATGACACTGCATCTAATGATTATTCCAACCAGGCTGCACATGTGTGAGCATTTAGGGGCTCCTTTCATAAAAAAAGATGGGGAGCAGCTTAGTGATTTGGACAAACCAGCTAGTACTAACATGGGAGGCCTTTAGGAAGTGGGGAAACTTGGTACTGGTAATATTCAAAAATTTGTAATGACCAATATTTATTCTAATTCTAATACAATACACTGCAAGCAGCCTTTTTGGCCAATATGGCAGTGGAGAGACTAACTCTCAATCCTACTTATGATAACATAATACTCCTAAAACCCTAAGCTATAATTCAGGAGCCTCCCCTAATATAATACCAGCTACTGTTGGATTTCTTTGAAGCCCTCCACCCTATCCTCACCAAGGCTATTCCATTGTCGAATGACTCTTGGCAAAATTGACCAGTAGTATGAGTCTGTCTGTGCCCTAACCTCTTTCAATTTATATGGATGATCCTTTCTGCCTTTATACTCAGCTGGGGACACACTTCCAGCCAATGGTCCATTACATCCTAGCAGCAGCAGTCTTATAAAAAGGCTAATGCTGTGAGATATACACCTCTGGCTTAATGTATCCCACCCTTGTTCCTTAATCATGGAAATACACTCTCTGGGTGAGAAAACCTATTAAGTACTATTCTTGCTGCCCTCCTTTGGATCTTTTCAACATCCGAAGATAAGTCCTGCCTGAAGGAGAACCAAATTGGACTGCCATACTCCAAAATTAGGCGTACCATAGAAATATATGCTGTTTCCTTTACCTCTTTTGTGCTATCTCTAAGGACCCTATTAATCAGACGGAGGAATTGACTAGCCCTCCCAATCACTTTACCAATGTGATCCTTCCAATTACCCTGACTATTTAAGACAATTCCCAGACGTTTATGGGTTACAACCCTATCAACCCTAACTCCACCTACGTGATAATCAAAATCAAGTGGCTTTCTAGATCTGGATATTGTTAGGACCCTACACTTCCTCAGGTTTAATGGCAATTCCCATTTTACACACCAATTGTAAATCCTATCTAGATCCTGTTGTAATTGCACACAGGATGATAACCCATCATCTAATACCCGAGCAGCACATGTGTCATCTGCAAATAGTTCAAGAAAGGAATCAGTATCAAGCCCCATGTCGTTCACATAGAGAATGTACAACAAAGGACCCAATACACTTCCCTGAGGGACCCCTGATGTGACTGGTTTTCACTGAGATGCACAACCCTTGAAAATGACTCTGTTTTCTATCAAGCAGATAGGACCTTACCCATTGAACAACATTTCTATGTTTCCCTAAGTAGTGCATCTTTGAGACCAGCTTATCATGGGGCACCATGACAAAAGCCTGTTCAAAGTCCAAGAATACAATATCAACCTGCTTTCTGCTATCTAAAGCCTTTTGAACATGATTCATCAAGCAAGCCATTTGGGTGTCACATGACCTGCCTTTCCTAAACCCATGTTGGTTATTTCTAAGGATGCCCTTCCTTTCCAGATATCCCATTATAGATGAGAATAAGATGTGCTCAAATATCTTGGATACACCACTTGTTAATGAAACTGGTCTATAGCACTTAGGGTCTGTCATGTCCCCAGACTTGAAAATGGGCACCACATTTGCCAGTTTCCATGATGCTGGAACAATGCTTGTGGCTAATGACTTTTTAAAAATTTCTACCAAGTAACAGCTAATAATCCCAGAAAGCCATTGCAGAATAAATGGTGAAACTCCATCAGGGCCCATGGCCTTATATACTGGTAATTTACTCGGTAGCTGCTCAATTCCCGCCCTAGTGATAATGACCTCATCCATTCCTCCTGGCAAATCCCTAACAAATTCTGGCTGGGAGTTGTTTCTACTGGTTGCAAAGCATTTTGCAAATGTATTATTAAAAACGTTGGCAATCATGAGACTATCCTTGACAATATCCTTGACTATCCTTGGACTATCCTTGACTATCCTTGGATTTTTCCTAAGCCTATCTCCCAAAATGTTCTCATGAAAGTTCTTGTAAGCTTCCTTCATGAACCCTTTAACCATTTTGCGGGCCCCCTTATAGACCGCCTCACTATTGACGTCCCTCCCTCTCCTAAGTGCATTCTTAGCCGTTCGCTGGTTTCGCAAAGCTGCCTACACCTCTTTAGTATACCATTCTGGAACAGAGTTTTTCCTTATAATCTTGGTGGGGACAGCTAGTTGTGTACCCTCTTCTAATAGGGCTAGGAATCTATTCCAAGATTCCTCAATGCCACAGGTATTAGCAATGGTGTAAAAATCTTTTAATTCACATTCCAGATAAGACTTGAAATACTCCCAATTAGCCTTATTATATTGGTATTTATATCTTAATATTCATAAAAGATATAAATATTAATAAAAAATATTTTTACTCTGACTTCTATGAATATGAGGTAGAAGCAGGCAGAAGATGCAGGCTGCATATACCTCTTTGGTGTGAAGCATGTTTCTCCAAGGAACAAGACACTAATGCCTCCTGCATCCAAAAGGCACATGTCTTGTCTCTTGCATCTTTGGTTGCGTCATGACGTCCAGACTTTTTTTGCAGTGTCACCAGAGTCGACGCTACTAGTGCTAGCGCATGGCTATTGGGAACTAGGCTTAAATTGATCTTTCCACATCAACGTGCACTTTCACTGTACTGCTTTCATTTTTTGAAAGAGTGAATAGCGTACAGAGAACCCACCCTTGAACGGGGTCCACGTCAAAAGCGCTTACATGTGAAAGGCTGTAATGCTGCACTAAGCGCAGCATTAATTGCTGCATGTGAACCTGGCCTTAATGGGAGTGAGATCATAGTTCCCATGGTAATTTAACTGGTAGTGATAAGTGTACAGCGAAAAATTTTCTGGTGAGCCAGCCACAAAATACTTAATATCAGTTTGCAAAATTCATACTGAAAACACAGAAATCCCTCTCCAACAGAAGCCAGGTTGCGATTATAGCTAGTTATCAGATTTCATGGAACACTTTGTTTAATGGACTTAAGTTTTTCACCAACGTTATGGCTTATCCTCTCCTGGTTATGGCTTATCTGTCTGCAGGTATCCTTCTGAAAGTTGGCAGAACTTTTGTGATCCTTTTCACATTGATGATGATTCAGAAACGATTACGTTAGAGTTAGCTTGGGGGTGGGAGACATTGCGGAAAAAATGAGAGAGAGTCGGTTGCGGTGATATGGGCATGTGATGAGGAGGGGAGAGGAGGAGCTTATTAAGTCCATTGTGGGAAAGCAGGTAGTTGGGGGCACCAGGGGCAGAGGGCGACCAAATCGGACATGGGAGCAGGTGGTGCAAAGGGACTTGGAGGCGTTAGGATTGGAAAGGGACTTGGTGGGGGATAGGCGGGAGCGGAGGATTAGAACCCGCAGACCCGATCCTGCCTCAGGCGGGAGAAGGGTGAGATGATAATGATGATGATGTTCACATTGATGATGATGTAACTTACAAACAGAAAAACAAAATATTATAATCCAGGGTTAATTTAAAAACGTTAATCTTTACCAGTATGGCAGAATGATAATCAAAATAGGACATATTTTCATACTAATTCTAATCCGAATTCAAAGTATACAAAATGAGTGGAAGACCATATTATTTGACAACAATATATTTGTGTGACTTCCCCAGTATTTGAGGGACCCCCTAAATTCCCTTCTTGGCCACTAACTTTTCTGTCCTGTGTCGCCCGAGAATGTTATGATCTGACATGACCTATACGTCTTTTAAAGAATTGTAGCATTCTTCACCAGGTGAGAATTTGTCTTCTGGAGCTGACAGAATTTTTTTCAGTTCTTTTTCAAATCTGTTAACTGTGATTAAGCACCATTATTTAATGGGGTTTGTGATTGATATGCTGACCTCAATTTGTTTTGGTGCATGCTAGGATAATGTCTATTTTGGGTCTTTTGATACATTATATAATATAGACTATATGAAAATAGGTGCGGAAATTCGACATAAAATAAAAACTCTAGACCATGTTTTTTCATTTAATCCAAACTTCAACATTCTTGTTTTAGCTGTTATATCCGTACTCGATGAACCCAGCACTACGATTTGGAACTATTCCATATGGAAACACCGAAGCTGTTTTGATGAAAAATAAACCGCAAATGTACAGCTACATGAAGAACTATAATAAGAGTACAGTTAAAGATGGAGTTGATGCTTTGAAGAAAGGGTATGGCGATCTCAGTTTTTGCACATACAGTAGAACTCCAATTTTCCGAACTCCTATTATCCGAATCGATTTCAGAATTTCAGAAAAAAAATTACGAGGAAACGTACTGCGGTTTTCAAAACAATGCGCGACTTGGCTGCCTGAAAACGGATCCTGACAGTCAAACAGCTTACTTTGACCGAGATGTTCAGCAAGCAATGACTTTCATTTACAGTATGGTACACGTACATACTGTACTAATGTACAGCCCTTTTAAGTACGCTTAATATGTAAAAGTGTTGGCTTTTCATTTAATTAATTAAAAGCTCTTTTTATTTAAAAATAATTGTTTCCTCCCATTTTGACCCTGTTTTCAGAAAAAATCCAATTATCCGAATGGGGTCCGGTCCCAATTGATTCAGATAATTGGAGTTCTACTGTATTGGAAAGTGCTAAATATGCATGGGTGCTTATTTCACCTGCTTAACCCTAGGATCACAACATGGGGTCACCGGTGACCTCAACCATCTCAAAATGCATCATTTCTTTACAATCATTTAATTGACTGACATGTTCCTTCTTATACTTTTCAATTTCCTCCTTTAGCTTGTAATGTTGGATCACTTTGGTTTTCATACATTCAGAATCAATTCCAAAAGCAGTGCATTTGTTTCCTCACGACCCCATGTTACAATGCATTTTTAACGTTAATCCTTATAATTTTTTAAAAGGAATTTTTGAGCCTTTATCATACATCGGCATTTTTTATATCAACAGACCTTTAAATTTAACTTTTCACCTTATGAAGAGCTTACATATAGTTAAAGATTATTCGGAATTATGATATTTATACAAAATTACTGTGCATTTCAAAATTCGACTAAAGAAGATGGAGTCATATATAACCCCATGTTGTGATATACAGTATGTCATTGAAATGTGTGATTCTAGGGTTAAAATCAAATCAGTTGCCCAGGACTACGGGTAATTCGCCACCTTGGGGGCGCGTTGTCCACCTTGCTGGAAATCAGCCGCTGTGACGCCATGTCTGTGCGAAGACTTAATGGCAAATAAAATGTGGCTACATGAGTATACCATGTCTGCTCAGGACGGGGGGAGGGGGGGCACAAATGAAATTACGCCACTGGCTAGGATTTATTTAATGAATATTGTAAAATAAACCTGCTTAAAGACCTCGATGTAAACATTTATGCTCGAGGTAATCATTTATCTGGAGATAATCATCTTTGCGTTTAAAAACAAAGTACAGTGGTACTCCGCTTAACGAACGTAATTCGTTCCAGCGATGCATTCGTTATGTGGAACACAATTTCCCATAGATCTCTATGTTATATTGTGTAATGCGTTCCAGGTTGCCTCGAAAAAAATTGTGAATATTGTTAAGAAGTTAAAAACAAAGTACAGTTCTGTATTGTTAATGAGCAGAAACTCTCTTAGGACCCATTTTTCACGGGTTCATACTTCACAGAAGCAATGAAATGCCCTGCAATGAGAAGGCAGTCAATTACTCGCAGTGTGCAGTTGAACAGTGCTTGTCGGCATATGCCATGCACTGAGGGGTCCATTCACCTACTCCCGTCAGTAGCTCGTCCATAACCAGAATAGAAAGGTATGGACTTAGTGCTGAACCTTGGTGCACCCCAAATTTCACTAGGGAGTCCCAGTATTTTCCCCAAGGTGTCCTAACCCTGGCTGTGGAATGGAACCATCATACATATCCTAAACTATTCGAATAAACCCTTTTTCTACCCCCTTTTGCAGAATACCTGTTATGGAACAGGCATAATGCCTATTGTGGAACACTGGTAAGCCTTCTCCAAGTCAATAAAGATGGTATGGAGATTTTTCTTAGCTGCTCTATACTTTTCTATCATCTGCCTCAGAATAAAGATTCGTTCCATTGTGGACCTGCCTAGCATGAACCCAAACTGATTTCCACAGACACTAGTTCTATCCTTAAGGCGACATTCTATTACATTACATTGGTTTAACTCATTGGCTTAATACCTCTATAGTTACTAAAATCTTGGGCATCTTATACCAGTGGTGGCAAACCGATTTTGAAGACGGGTCACAACAACACGAAAAAAAAAACCAAGAATTTGTCCATGGGTACTATTCAATTTTATGGATAAAAATAAGTTATTATTAATAATGAATAAAGTTTATTAAAGGAGGAAATAGAGAACATCATCGTCATCATAACCACACCTTCATCCCACTTTTATTACACCTTTAACATCATCTCATTAACACTCGGGCCACTTAAAATTGCACAGTGAGTCAGTGGCATACCGAGGATATTCTGCACCCAGGGACAAAGACCGAAATCTGCGCCCTCTGGCACCCACTAAGCGCATTTTTGTTGAACATTTTTACGCCCCCTGTCTTCTGCGCCCGGGGGCATCTGTCCCCCCTCGCTCTCTTTAGTTACACCACAGGTTCGCCACCACTGTCCTATACAGTTCCTAGTTCACTTTATATATTGAACAAGCGTTCGTTATGCAATACTCCCGCGCATTCTTGACAGTGTTCGTTATAGGGAACATTCATTATACGAGGCGTTCGTTAAGCGGGGACACGTTTTCAAAGAAAGCATGTGAAATAACATTTTCTTTTGCAAACATATTGACTTCCTGAGAACCAAGTAAAAGCACAGGCACCGAATAACTCCCCATGGATGTTTATTTTACACATTCTGGTCTTTTGCTTGTTGCCAGTGCCGGATTTACCATTGTGCTTAGAGTGTGCCTAACCCTAGATCACGAATGTCCTCTTTGCTGTTACACAATCACTAACAAGCAGTCTGTCATACTACCAACTTCAATGGCCAATTTTTATTAGAAAAAGGTTACTTGATTGATATTTCTTGCATTAAAAATATCCATATACATCCACTAAAGCAAAATTAAAGCATTTTTTCATTGCATGCACATTCTGTTCATATTTCTGCCTTGAAATTCCATTATAGACAACAAATCCTTATAATTGGTGCTATTCTATTGAGGCAGAATGAGCATTTTCTTCCCCTTCTTGTACCAGAGGACGAAGGTTGCTTAGTATGATAGGACTCATTTAAAATTTCCAGAAGTAGACTTAGTAGTGGCAGGGTAAAGTTTGCATGTTATAATGCCTTTTTAATTAATCTTAGATTGCCTATGGCAGGGTTGGATAGCCATCCTGTTCATCTGAAAGGACACAAGGATGATATATTGGATGGGTGTAAATGTCGCCCTCTCCCCTTGCAAGATTCATGAGGCTTTGTGCAGGATATATCCTGAGTCACAGTACCTTATCACTATCCTAGGCCAGTTTTAAATTTTCCTCTCTCCTTCTGTTGTCTGTAACAGATCATACAATTGCCCTTGGAGAAGGCAATAGTCCTCCTAGCTGTGGTGTTGATCTGCATATGGTGTACTGCAGATTGCTGATCCCCATTGCATTTCACTTGTGGAAAGCAGGCTTCTTTTGTTTGATAGCTGGCTCTACCTTAACATTCCACCACCACATCTTTCCAGTCTGGAATGTGCTTTCTACTGTAAACTTACCCAAAATACCCCCCCCCCCCAATGGCTTTTAATCTCCCTGTCCTACATAGCGTCAGCCCAAAATCACCAGCGTCTGACGTTCCTAGGAAACAACAAGAAATAGAAAACAAGATGAAGCATACATGCCTGACATCCACCAATGAATGGAAGTCACAGGCAACAAAGTGGCATGGATGCTGAGAATTCTGGATTTGTTTGTTTGTTTGTTGGAGTTTAAGGTCCCGTCAACTACAAGGTCATTAGAGACCCGTCCACTGCATAGTTCTAATACATATACTGCACAGACACTACACTAATGCGACGATTATTGGGTATTAGCAGTACCCAGCTTTCCTGAGCGACCACCCATGTCAGTACTAACTGGGCTTGCGTTGCTTAACTTCAGTGATCAGACGAGAACTGGTATGTCCAACGCAACTCGCCGCTCCCCGTGAGAATTTTGGAGCACAGCACCTAGCGACGCTGTATAACAAAGGGAGAGGAATATGTAAAACGGGAGC
This sequence comes from Trigoniulus corallinus, assembly GCA_013389805.1. Lineage (NCBI taxonomy): Eukaryota > Metazoa > Arthropoda > Diplopoda > Spirobolida > Trigoniulidae > Trigoniulus > Trigoniulus corallinus. The sequence continues at coordinate 24,328,755 of JAAFCE010007744.1, forward strand.
ACACTACTTGTGACATTAGGGAGTGAGATGGGCCATCAAAGAGCACCTAAATATAACCTGTAGAACCGAGTTGTAAGCCACTGGCATGGAAGCCAGACGGGACAATGGCATCCCCGCCAAAAAGGCAGCCGAGTATTGAATCAGGCCGAGGCCTTTCGTGTAGAAAATCGCAACGAATTTAGAAATACGAATAACAGGTCTAAGCCTGCGGAACAGGTAACCCAGTGACCCTAAATTTTGCAACGAGGGCATCCTGTTTGCCCTGACAAGGAAAGGGATGAGTTAAAGAGTATCCCTAAGATGCTAATGGGCTTACCAAGGTGAGGGAAGAACACCAGTGATGGGAGAACTGGAAACAACAAGCACCTTAGTCTTATCAGCATGAATCATAAGACCCTGCATGGCATGCCACCTGAGGAGGCCCTCCATAAAGCTGGGGATTCCCAAAGTCACTCCATTCATGGAGAAAAAAGGTACAGATACACGAAAAAAAGATGTCATCAGCATAAGATATTCATTAAGGCAGGCCACGAAAAGGAAGATAACAATGTGAAATTGGAATAACATAAAAGTTAGGAAAATACACCAAATTTCAAAACAATCCATTCATTTTAAGGGTAACAGTTTAACATTTTGGACAAGTGAAGTTGTTTTCCTTATGAATTAACATTGTAACAATAAAGGTTGCCCAGGTAACAAGTAATATTTTAACTACTCCTAAATGCCGGACTGCCTGTGTAGACCTACATGGAATACCTCCTTCAGGTCCAAATTAAGGGGGGGCTATAAATTCATTTCCACAGGGCCTTACTTGTCCTAAATCTAGCTCTGCTTGTTGTTGACTTATACAGGTTCTCCATTTTTGCATGTCTTATCACATTTAAAAGACGTCGACATAAAAATGATATTTAACAGGACATCGTTTTAGCTGTTTCCCATGCCTGCCTTTCACTACCATACAAGTGAGACCATGACAATATTTCACAGGCCCCTGCTGACAGAAATGCGAACGTCTCTGCCCTACAGCAGTTTGAAGGGCACATGTGGATCGAATAACATATCACACAAAGTAGTGTATCGATCATCAGAGTTGGATGGGGCCTGCCCCTCGGATTATACACTGCTCAGCATCATTTTTTATGCCTTTATGATGTTATCTGATTTGAAACCAGTGTTTTATACTGATTTCAAATATGGAATTAGTTTTTTTCAATCACGTATAGTTTTTCAACAAATCTGCTTTAATGATGTGCACAGACATGCTATATTTCAAGATTATTGTTTAGCGTCTGAGTTAACAACAGGTAGAAGGCCACATTTCTGGGTAGAATTTGAAGAATAAATGGCTGTGAAATAAACTTACTTGCATGAAGTTGGGAGATGTCATAGTATTTGGCGCCATGGTGAAGTTTTGGGGCCCAAATAACTGATCTATTCATGCAGGCAGAACGTAATGATTTGGTGAGTGATTTGAGCTTATCTAAAGAGCATCTGGAATGGATGGGGACTTAGTGGGGGATAGGCGGGAGTGGAGGATTAGAACCCATAGGCCAGACCCTGCCTCAGGCAGGAGAAGGGTGAGATGATGACTTGAACTTATCTAATAGTGCAGCAGAAGTTGTTGGTTCTAGGTTAACCTTCAAGTGCTCACATGGGTGGCAAATTGGCCGCCAAATTAAACAAAATGTTATCCCACTGTAGCAGGACTGATTAAATGAATGGGACCACCTTGTATTCTCAAGTTGTATATTAGGTCACACAAACGGCCATTCTGCTACCTTGCAAGTGCATAGGACAGTGGTTCTCAACTGGAACTCCATAGCAGGATTTTTGGGGCTCAATGGCACAAAGCAATACAGATCCATGGTCCCACCATCAGGGTCCCAGAATCAGGGCCCCACTATCATGGGTCGACTATCAGGGTCTGACTAACAGGGGCCCCCTATCAGAATCCCAGTATCAGCGTCCAAGTATCAGTGTCCCAGTATCAGGGTCCAACTATCATGGTCCCAGTATCAGGGCCTGAGTATCAGGGTCCAACTATCATGGTCCCAGTATCAGGGTCCCAGAATCAGGGCCCAACTATCAAGGTCCTACTATCATGGTCCCACTATCAGAGTCCTAGTGTCAGAGTCCAAGTATCAGGGTCCCAGTATCAGGGCCCAAGTATCAAGGTCTGAGTATCAGGGTTAAGGTATCAATGTTTCAGTATCAGGGTACCATAGTCAGTGTCACACTGGGTCACATCTAGTTTAGTTTTTTATTTAATTTTGTATATATAAGTTTCATTAACTGGATTTGTCTGAGTATCAGGGTTAAGGTATCAATGTTTCAGTATCAGGGTACCATGGTCAGTGTCACACTGGGTCACATCTAGTTTAGTTTTTTATTTAATTTTGTATATATAAGTTTAATTAACTGGATTTGTCATGTTGCTTTCTATAAACATCAGAAAACTGCCAAATGAAAAGAAAAATGAGAGGCGGCCAGCTTGCCGCCTTGTTGGATGTCTTTCCAAGTAACACGAGCGCTTGAAGGTTAAAATCAAAATACCTTTTGGCACCAGGGACATTTTTCTTATAGTATCACCATACAGAAGAAGAGCTACTGCTATTCTTTGCTGAGGAGCACTCAATAGTGCTTTGCGGTGGCATTCCTGGCCACATGAACTATTTTGAAATCCAATATGCTGCTGCTTCTGCTGCTCCAAAAGGAGTAAGTAGTTTATTCAGTGCAGCTAAGAGAGTCTTTTGAAAGTGTGAAAAAGGTGTTGATGAAAATTAAAAATGAGGAGCACAACTGGCATGTATGTGGAGGTTTCAAAATGATAGGCATGCTTCTTGGTCAGCAAGCAGGCTATACAAAATTGCCGTGCTTTTTGTGAGTGGGACAGTAGAGCAAAAGATAAGCACTGGGTAAGGAAATCATGGCCAAAAAGAAAGCATCCCTTGCCAGGGACAAAAAATATTTTGAACAAACCATTGATTGAGCCCACAAAGGCTCAATCAATTACACAAAGGCTCAATCTTACATATTAAACTCTGATGAAACAGTTTGTCAAAACATTGCACACAGATGGAATCTGCTTTCAGTATCTTTCAAAGCAGTTTCCAAACATTACAACATAAAAAATTAAAGCAGGATTTTTGTGGGTCCTTGAATTTACAAACCCACAATTTGAGGATTCCATGAATATAACAGAAAAATATGCATGTATTAGCTTCAAGTCTGTTGCTCAAGGCTTCTTGGGAAACAACAAGGGCAAAAATTACCAATAGTTAGTGGAGACCATGCTGGATCACTAGGTGGCGCTGTTACCTTGTGTTTCGGATTTTCCGTGTGGCTGAGATTTATTCTCAGTTTTTGTGCAAATTCAAGTAATCTGGGTGAAAACTGCCTTTTTTTAAGGCAGTTTAACCCTTATGTCCATACCCGAAGTGTCGACGTTGTTCAATAGCCAGGTACCCGGGTACCAATACTGAATGAAATGGAATTCAGGCAAACATATGTTTCAACATGCATGTATTTCTGAAGCTATCATATTTCTTGATACATGACGGCCCATAGATGGTCTTTACCCATTGCTCTACTGAAATCTTTCACCCAAAGGCAGCCAACCTTTTGTGCAACTAACCTTTACAGTCATTATCAACCCAAAAACCCATTGTGCTGAACATTCAAATATGCCAGTTTCATGCATTTGGTGACCCACACAACATTAATCTCTTAGGAATTACCATCATCATATCCTTATTCCGCCTGTGGCAGGATTGGGTCAGTGGGTTCTAGCCAGAGGCAGATCCAGGAGGAGTAATGCACCAATTGCTCACCCTCAATACCTCAATGGGGCACATATTTCGTCTGATGCATTATTCAATTTTGCATCTAATAATGCACTTTCCCATTGCTATCCCCATTTTTATAAGTTACTGCTAGTCCAACAGTTGCTGTCCAATCCATTCTGCTAAACCACTGAGATAGGACACTGTCTGAGAGGCAGCAGAGGACCTATTGTAATTGCTAGCTAGATGTATATCAAGGGATTCTGAATATTTAAAAATATTTGGGGCACACATTTTGAAGATCTCCCCTTGATCCACCCTTGGAGCTGCCATTGGTTCTAGCTCTCCACTCCTGCCTAGCTCCAAACCAGTCCCAAGTTTGGTTTGATTCTCCCCCTACCCTTCTTCTTTCCTCTTCACAATACATGGCCATACCACATGCATCCATTCATCATCACACCCTTTCCCTGCCTGTGGCAGGGTAACGTTTGCTGGTTGCATCCCTCCACTCTCAACTATCTACCACCAGGTCCCCATTCACCCCATACACTACTGCACCAACGTCTGCTTTTGGTCTTCTCCTACCTTTGGTGCTTCCACCTGCATTCCCATAACGTACCTAATGAGCTCCTCCCCTGCTTCTTTGGATAGTCATACCAGCTCAATATACCCTCCCTTATTCTTTTCCACGATGTCCCTAACCCAAAAGCTACGTCTAATATACTTATTCCCAATTCCATCAGCTATCAAAATCCCACTCATGCACTGTATCATTCGCATCTCAGCTACTTGCATTCCATTTATGTCGTTGTTCATTTAATACTAATAAATTATTCTTACTAATGAAAATTAAGTATTAAAACATTATTTGTTTATTAATTTGCATTTATTTAACATTATATAACAAACTGTATTTTTCTACATGAATTTTGCAAAATAGTCTACAACGCCAAAATCAACTTCAAAGCCAATTTTAACCAAATAGTTAAGTTATTATTACCAAAAACAGAGATGAATCAACTCATAACAAATGAAAGTATGGGGAATCGGCAATATAGAACAATATCTGTTTTCAAAAGAAATTTATTTCAACTCAAAGTCAAAATGGATACCCTGGTACCCGGGTATGGTCATAAGGGTTAAATCCTAACGTTCCTGTTTAACGGTAGGGCTGTAGGTGTTTGGGTGTTTCTAACGGGTGAGGAGCTTGTGTGTTTGGCAGTTAAGCCTAACCTCATGGGATTTTCTCCCGATCAGGACATTGCAGGAGCAATGACAAAGGAGGGCCTGAAGGTGACAATGAAGAAAACAGAGTACTTAGCTTTCAGTTGGAGTGGCCAGGACCAAGAGGGTGTAGTTCATTGTGGAAATGAGGTGCTACCAGCAGTGAAAGAGTTTAGGTATCTAGGATCAGTGATTCAAAGCAATGGGGAAATCGACTCCGATGTTACCCACAGAATCAATGCAGGATGGCTAAAGTGGAGACAGGCAAGCGGTGTGCTGCGTGACTGCAGAGTTCCAATAAAGTTGAAAGGCAAGGTTTACAAAACTGTAGTTAGGCCCACTATGCTGTATGGATCTGAGTGCTGGGCAGTGAGGATGAACCACAAGAGGAGAATGCAAGTGGCCAAGATGTGACTGCTGTGTTATATGAGTGGGTGTTGCATGCTGACAGAGTCCACAACGAGTATGTGAGAGGCAGTTTGGTGTGGGAGACATTGTGGGGAAGATGATAGAGGGTAGGTTGAGGTGGTATGGGCATGTGATGCAAAGGGGAGAAGCTCACATGGTATATTATGAGGCAGCAGGTGGTGGGTGGCATCAGCAGTAGGGGGAGGCCCAAGCAATCATGGCAGCAGGTTGTACAGAGGGACATGATTGCGTGTGGGGTGGATGACAGCTTGGTTGGGGATAGAAGGGAGTGGAGGATTAGAACCCACAGACCCAACCCTGCCATAGGTGGGATAAGTGTGTGATGATGATGAGTGGAGACCATGCTGGAAAAGTAGAAGAAACCCTGATGCAATATGAGTGTTAAATTGCACTTTTTACACTCCCATTTCAAATATTTCCCAAACAACCTTGAAGATTTTAATGAGGAGAATGGTGGAAGATTTCACCAAGATGATGGAACAGAGGTACCAGGTTTGTTTGTGTTTTAGGGCCCATCGAGTACAAAGGTGATTAGGGCCCAGAAAGACAATCACCATGGTGGAGGGTGTAAAAGGCCAACCCACCATGATGATAATAACTAAGGGCAAAAGCCCACTAAGAGTAAGAATAGTAAAAAGGCAAAAGCCACACAAATAAGAGGGAATAAATAAAGCCTAAAGCAAACACAGGTAAAGCTAAACAGGCAAAAGCCTAAAAACAGACATAAATAAAAAGGCACAAGCCAAAACAGACACAGCAAAAATCGGCAAAAGCCTAAACAGACACTAACATAAAGGGCAAAAGCTAAAACTGACACAAAAATGAAAAGGCAAAAGCCAAAAACGAAGAATAAAAGGAAAACGGGTCCAGAACGTTCACCCCCGACATTTCGCCCCCACACATTTCACCCCAGAACATTTTGTCCCTCGGATGTTTCACCCCTGGAAGGGCAATATTTTTGAATATTTGATAAATTTCTGTTTGGGGACTAGCTCAAATTTCTAAATATCTGGAAATTCACTTTACCATCTAATAAAAGAAATGATATTAATTTAAAAAACCACTAGTGCCCTACAAATCGATGCATTTTAGGCTATATCTTTGCCGACTCCGTTTTTAAAATTCGGACATAACGTAGCGACACGTGCATGTGCCAAATTTTACGTTGGTATTTGTAAGCCTCGACGCTGCCACTATTTTTTTTAACCTTCCGTCTACAAGGAAACGATTTTCGAAATTCGTTACAAGGTGGGGTTAATTTTTACCCCAAAGAGAAATTTTGATTTTTAATGCTAAAATATATTCAGAATTAAGAGATTATCGTCTATATTGCATTAAACAGCATCTATATAAATACTAAACAGTGAAAATAATGTTAAAACTCACAAATAATTATATAATTGCCAATTAACCTGAGTGACGTCATGAATTTTTTTATGAACAAGCCACAACTGTCATTTTATTATGCAAATAGTCTAACAATATTTAAAAGGAGGTAAACATTTTATATACCAAAACATATGAGTCAATTATTCCGAATTGAATCCACAATACAACTCTAAATATCCAGGCTTTCAGATTCTGTAAAACATTTCTCACAATACAGTACAGCTTTTGAATGCTTCTTGCAAATGGGAAGATGGCATTCATGGAATGTGTTACTGTAGATGTTTCCTAACTTATAAATACAGTAATTTATAACCTCTTAGTTTGATTACGATAAGATTTCAACCTTTCCTAGAACTTCAAAAAATCAAACGGGCATTAAAACCCTAAAGCAATGTAGGGCATCTATAATCATCTCAAATAAAACATTTTGAACTGCATTGGGATAAACCCCCATGGGTCTAAGGATAAAGCCGACTATTACTGAGAATAGATGAAGAAAGTGGTTTGAAGAGGCATCACTAAATTTTGAAATACATCACAAGGTGGGGGTCCGGAATAACCCCATACCTGTCCCATTCCCCAAAAAAAAATGAAAATTAAATATGATAAATACTTAGAAGACATGCCAACTTCCCCAGATAGGTAAAGAAAACATCGGAGAACAGGTACTCAAAGTTTGGTTAAGATTGGAGAAAGTGGTACATATGGAGTCACAATTTTGTAGGTCTGGGGTTTGAAAAAACCCCACCTTGTAGACGGAAGGTTAAGAACAATTCAGCAGACGAACATCCCTTTAAAGACTGACGACGTAAATTTTACGTTTTAAGTTTTATGTTTGCGTTTATGTAGTTTGCCCAAACTTTATTATTGCATTAAACAGAGCAACAAAAAAACAGCCATTTACCCTCCCAGGGGCAAAACATTCGAGGGGCAAAATGTTCGGGGGTGAAACGTCTGAGGGGCAAAATGTGTGGGGGCGAAAGCTCTGGGGGCGAAATGTCAGGGGCGAAACTTCCATAAACCAAAGGAAAAGATGCCAGTAAGAAAAAGAGCATCAAGATCAAATGTTGTGAAAGAGGCTCAACCCCCTGGGGGTCATCCTCAAGTGAAGCGGAGAGCTCTGGGCTGACTCCCAGTCGACATCTAAGTTCATGATATCTATCACAGTGGCTAAATATGTGTGCCACTATGAGAGGCTCCCAACAGAAGTCACACCATGGTTGATCGTCACCCCATAGTATGTAGGAGTGGGTGAGGAACGTGTGACTAATTTGCAGCCAAGCAAGCACAACCTCCTCCCTCCGTGACTGGTGGCATGAGGACAGCCAGTGCACTGGAGTGTCCTTCAGTGTGTGGAGGTTGTTAGTGGTCTTTGCAATCCACTGGGACCGCCATTGCTCATGAACGGCCTGCCACACCATTGGGAGAGCGTCGGAGGAGGGGACAGCAGTGTCAGGTTAATTTGGCATGTGGGCCACCTGATGGGCATGGGTATCCCACTTTCACTAGATGGCACGGTATGATCATGACGTGCGTGAAGCGGTCTCAGCAATTGTTAAGGAGCTTGATGTTATGCTCATTACAGTGGGAATTATCGTGGAAAATGTGTTGAGTGTTGCGGTTGTGTCTTGTGGCCCTGTAGGTGGTTCTGGCAGCGTCAAGAAAATCACCTTCAACTGCTCGGTTATTAAGGCATCTATTGACTCTGCTCGTAATGTTTGTAAAGGTGTGCTTGCCTGTGATATTGGTGATACCGTTGGTTTGGCTGTTGACCCATGTGGCATGGGTGTGCCTCATTTTGTTGGTGAGTCACTACATTCTGCGTTTGCCGATGGGTTTGCCTCACTTCATGAGGCCTTGGTTGTGGGGTTTGAGAACGTAGGGATGTTCCACAGTAGGGATGTTCCTTCCTCCCTTGCGAGTGAGGGGAGAGCAGCCCCATTGGTGCCCATGCCTGTGTAGCCAGTGATCTGCACTTACCCAATGGACCCTCTCAGCCAGCATCGACCCTGCAAGTTGGGGAGCAAGTTTTGACCCTAAGGTCACGTAGAACATGGAGTAAGGCAGTTGCCACTCCCCCAGATGGTAAGCCTAATTCTGTATCTGAATTGTCCAGGTCCTGTGGGGGGGCACTGGCTTGTCTTTGGCTGAAGATGCTGCTCCCCATTAGTCTTATGCCCAGGCTGTTCTGGCACAACGTAGGAAAAATGTTGGCTCTCCTGACATGGCTCTGCATCAGGCACATCATGGAAAGGATGTCGGTTCCCCTGGAGCTGCCCCGCCTAACCATCGGCGGTCAGCAGGCATGCCTGTCAGGTCGTTGGGAGCCCTGTGCATGGGGTCTGTAAGTGGCCCTGAGGTGGCAGGCTCTTCTAGTGGCACTACAGACAGTATAGTGCTTAACAATGAACAATGACTTGTTGAGGCTTTCCAGGCATATGGTCATGATGTCTTGGAATGTGGGAAACAGACAGCCAGATCGGGTCAACCAACGTGGTCTTTATTTGTGTGGATTAAGAAGTGGGTGGATCATGATGCTCTTGATCCCTCCTGGTGGCTGGCTGGAGTTTATATCAGGCCCTATAGAGGACAAAACCCTACCCTGTCTGAACCAGTGTATATTTCTCCTGGGAAGGCCAGTGGTTCAGGATGATGCCAGCAGTCGTCTGTCCCCTGCTTGACCTTGCTACTGTTTAATGTGAGGTCACTTTTCCCCAAGTTAGATATGCTTGAGGGTTTTGTGTTGCAACATACTCCAACCTTGATTTTCGTCACTGAGACTTGGCTGCAAGCTCACATTCCTGATTCTTGTCTCTGCATTCCAATGTACTCTGTGTTTCGCTGTGATCAGCCCTCCCGTGGTGGGGGAGTGGCCATCTTTGTGCAATCACCCCCCTCTGTTCATGTCCTTGCTAAGCTTTCCAAGGGTGGGACTGATCTCTTATGTATTGATATGTTGATCGATGCATTCCATCCCCAGTGTTGGGCAGTAAATCGTCCTGCCTACTCTGATCCTGATATCTTGTGCTCCTTTATATCTTCTCAGTTTAACTCTGCTGCTGTGAATCTTATCTGTGGTGACTTTAATGTCAACTTTGCTACTCCTTCTCCATTAGCAGTGTTTCTTCTGGAATTTTTCTCGTCATTGGGTCTCAAAGCCACTGTCTCTGCACCAACCAGGGTCTCCTCCACATCCTCCACGTTGCTGGACCAGGTCTTTGTGACTGACCTTCTGGATCAGCCTTATGTGTCATTGTTTCCAGATTTCTTGCTTGATCATCTTGTTATTCATCAGTGCTTTCCTGGCTTACCGGTTGCTCATCTTTTCAGTGGCAACTGGCGCTTTTTGCCTGTGAAGCTTAACTCTCATGGACTCAATGCCATGTTGCCTGTCTCCCTGGCCTGCTCAGGGCTTAAGTCTATCCATCCTTCTGCTCAGGTCGAACACCTGTGCTTATGTATGTGGCAGTCCTGGCAGTTTTCTGCCCCCAAGTTCCTACCTCTAATCAGTTGAGGCCCCGGGCTTGGTGGAACCCCCAGCTCTCAGCTTTATGCACTTCCGTTTCCCAGCTCCATCAGGTGTGGAAACACTCATGGTCCCCTGGTGATTATCTTGCTTACTCCGACGCAAAGGTTGCTTCCCTTGCCCCAATGCTCCCCTGTCTGCCCTGTGGGCTTTTGTGTGTGCCGAGTCTCAGTGCTCTGACTTGGGGTTGTCCCTCTATTGCTGGCCAGATTCTTGAAAACCTGGTTAATCCTCTTCCCTGTTGGGGGATGTTCCTATTCTCAGGTCCCCGCTTTGGGCGTGGGCCCTCCTATTCGCTATATCACCTGCCTAAAGCCCTCCTCTGGGGTCTCCCCTGATGGAGTTCCAGCTTTCCTGATAAAGGCCTTGGATACCACCAATTTGTCTACCCTTGCTGATCTTTACAACTGCTGTATGGCCTGGGGGGGGGGTTGTACCCCCACCCCTGAAGTCTGCCTTCATTGTCCCTGTTCCTAAGGGGGGGCCAGGGGTGGGGTTTCGTCCCATTGCAATCCTTCCTTCTCTGGGAAAGGTCTTTGAATGGTGGGTTTTTGACCTGGTGTGTGATCCCCTTCTCTCCAGCATCCCTAGTTTACAGTTCAGTAATAGGCCTAATTCATCTGCCTCCTTTGCCCTTTTATCCCTGTTGGTGGGTATACTTGATGCTTTTGTGGCTGGGCATATTTTTGTTTTACTCAAAACCGATGTGGCCAAGGCTTTTGATGCCATTGATCACTCGGCTGTTATTGCTTCCTTTTCAAAAAGTCTATCTGACCCATTTCTTATTAATATCCTTGTCTCATTCCTGGATAGTCAGGTGGTGTCACTATGTTCCTCATCCATGACCCGTACTCTTGTCAGGGGGGTCCCTCAGGGCTCAGCTCTTGGTCCCCTTCTATACAATGTTGCCACTGGCTCCCTCCCTTCTATTTGTACAGATTGGATGGTGTGGTCTTATGCAGACGATAACTTTTTTGGTGCATCCGTACCGTCCGCTCGGGTACATGAAGTCCTTGCAAGTATCCCTAATTTTCTTCAGCGCCTCTCCCAGTGGTATTTGGGACGTGGTCTCATGATTCACTCTGATAAAACCAAGGTGCTTTTAATCACTCCTGTTCCGATTGCTGGGGTCCCCCCACAGCTTTCTGAGCCCCTTTGTGTGTTGGGGATCCTCTTTGACTTGTCTCTTTCCTTCACTGGGCAGCAGACTGTTCTTGCAGCTAAAATTAATTCACTGGCTTTTCTTTTTCGTCGATTTCATTCCTTCATCCCTGTGCCCAACCTTATTGAAATTTTTCGGGCCAAGGTTCTCAACCTTATTTGGTACTCCAGCCCCTTTCTGGCAGGGATGTCGTTGGGGCATCTTTCCCCATACGTGTTGCTTATAATTCTGTTCTGCAAGCAATTTTCTGGTCTCCCTTTCCACAGGTATCTTTCGCTGTGTAACATAATGTCCCGTGCTGCTACCCTCCAGAACCCTTGCCATCCCTGTTATTTTGTCATCAGGGAGTTTCAGTCTTCTGTGAAGGTCTGCCATGTGCATTGCTCTTTATTCTGTTCTTCCCTTCCACTTCGGGATATTCGACACCAGTTCTTTCCAGCTGTCTGTTTTCCTGGTTGGAACGCCTTGCCTTATGGAGTCCGCTCCCAAGTGTTCATGTGTTCTAACCTTAGGTGTGTGACTGGGTGCCTCCATTTTAAGCAGCGGTTGCACCTGTATTTTCTTGAGTTTCTTAATAACTAGTCATGCTTTGTCGGTTTTCATTGTTTATTGTGTGTTTGTGTTTTTTCTTTTTTGTATCGTGGTACGCTAATAAAATAATAATACAGTGAAACCTCTCTAATTGGTACACCTGCGGGACCAAGCCAAAGTGTACCCATCAGAGGGGTGTACCCATAAGAGGGGTATGGGTATATAAAATTAATCAACACAATATATTGTTTTATATTGTGTTTTTTAACTGCAAAAAATGCATTGTATAATATAATATTTCACAAAATTATTGAAGTACAAAATTTAATTTTTACAAACAAATCAATCAAGGGACGTTTGTCTACAATCAAGCTACCTTCTTATTTGCTGCCTATGGCAGGGTCAGGTACCCATCTTGCACGTCTGAATAGATGCAAGGGTGATCTTTTGGACTGCGTTTTTCCACAGTGAGATACAGACTAAAGCTGCAACCCCTGTGCATATTTATTGTAGGCCTACTGTTCTTTGAGGTATTTCACCGATGCCAGGTGGCAAGCTCCTACCTCACCTACCCATTGCACAGTAGAAAGTTCTTTTATGTATAAATGCCACTGAACACCACATGGGACTATGGTTTTACTTCTAATCCAAAGGAAGGCACACTCGTGGGCATCTCTCTTGCAGAAAAGAAGGCAACCCACCTTGGTCCAGTATCGAACCTAGAACCACTGCTGCAGTTACCAAGCACCCTGTCCACTGTGTCACCAAGGCAGGATGTACCTATTACAGAGGGGGTTTTCTGAAAATGGTGACATGTATTAGGTGTACCAATAGAGGGGTGTAGCTATTACAGAGATGGTTTTCTGAAAATGGTGACATGTATGAGGTGTACCAACAGAGGGGTGTACCCATTAGAGAGTGTACCGTTAAGAGGGGTAGTAATAGCATTAACCCTATGGGCGAAAAATCGATGCCTGAAAAATCTGTACCGATATGAGAGGTGTACCCATAGAGAGGTTTCACTGTAATAGTATCAGCCATCTCATTGCCAATGATGCCAACATGCATCGGGATCCACATAGGCAACACTGTCTTGCCCTGCTGATGAATCATGAGCAGCAAACTGTGCACACCCTGGACAATGGCATGTCTGCTATAAAGGGTGCACAACAGCTGGAGGGAGGATAGGGAGTCAGTCACAACCACAAAGTGTTGGTGGTTCAAATATTGGATGAGTTCCAGTGCTTTGTGTAGAGCTATGAGCTCCGCAGTTAAGACACTAGCTATGCCAGGAAGGCGGCCCCCTATGAGATGACCAGTTGTAAAGACTGACCAACCCACAGAGGTGCCATCCTTCGCCCCATCCGTGTAAACGAAAACATCACCCTGATGGGTCAGAGAGAGGCGTCCAAACTCATGTTGGTACACTGACCTATTGGTAATGGCTTTGCAGAAGGCTGTGAGCATCCAATTACAACTTGGTTCTTACACTGTCCAGGGCGGCACAGTGGCCGGCAGTAAAGGCTACCCCCATGCAGAGTCACATCCACGCCAGTGAGACCATCCATCCACAGCATGCCAAATGGAGGGGGAACCCCTGGCCGGCGATCAAATGGCCGTTGCAGAGTGTGACTAAAAGCGGCTGGGTGTGTAGGGTGCTGTAGTTGACCTTTCAGACATAAAATATATGCAGCTACAAAGAACTGCCGCCGCACAGTCAGTGGCGGTTCACGAGATTCAGCATAAAGGCGTAGCATGGGACTTCTGCAGAATGCCCCAATGGACAACCGGATGCCAGTGTTATGTACACTGTCCAGCATCTGGAGAGTAGATGGAGCGGCACTACAGCCATAGTCAAGATGCGATCGAACGAGTGATCGCTATAGTCACAGCATCACCGTTCGATCTGCCCCAAAACCAGTTTCCTGCAGGCACCACAGAATATTAAGGGAGCAAAGGCACTAGCCTTCAGCTCCTTCAAGTGTTGGACCCACGTTAGACGGCTGTCAAAACAGAGACCAAGCAACCGGGCTGCCTCTACAACTGGGAGATGGCGGCCATTCAGGCAACGCTGAGGGTCAGGGTGAAGCCCTCATCACAGAAGTCCATGACTGTTGTTTTCTCAGGGGAGAACTTATTGCCACGTGAGTTGGCGAATGGGATGCTCCCCTGTGGGACACCATTCTCCTGCAGAAAGGTGGAGGAGCAGGTGTTCCCCACATGCACTCTGAATGTCTGGTTGGATAAAAACCTATGGAGGAAGAGGGGCAAATTAACCATGAGCCCCCACTGGTGCAAGGTCTCAATTATACCATGGCGCCATGTGGTATCATATGTCTTCTCCACATCAAAGAAGACAGCCACTAAATGCTGTTTGTGAAGAAAGGCCTCACATACTGCAGTCTCCAGTGAGATCAAATGATCCACTGGAGATCTGCCAGTATGGAAGCCACATTTGGCATTGGCAAGAAGGTGGTGCCATTCTAGATACCACACCAGACGCCAGTAAACCATGCATTCCATGGTTTTACACAGACAGCTCGTCAAGGATATGGGCCTGTAATTTGTGGGTAGGCTACTATCCTTTCCAGGTTTTGGGAGGGGAATGATGATAGCCTCCTGCCCGCCTGCAGGGATTTCGTGCTGCTGCCAAATATAATTAAAAACCTCAAGGTGGTAGGAAAGACCCTTCTCAGGAAGATGTCATAGCAACTGGTAATCTATGTTATCAGGGCTGGGAGCAGTATCCTGTGCTCTTGCAGCTCCCAAGGGGTAAACGGGTCATTATACCCCTCAGCAACACAACCAGAGAAGTTAATTGGAAGGCGTGCTGCAGCTTCTTTTTGTTTAATGAAAGCTGCAGTGTAGTGCTGGGAACTGGAGATGGCTGCAAATGTTCTTGCCAGCTCCTCAGCTAACTCGCAAGGCAGAAGTAAATGTCTCCCCTGCACAAGGAGACCAGAGCCTCAGGATGGTAAGTACCTTCCCTGGATTTTTCTCAGCTTTTCCCTGACATTCTTGGATGGTGTGTGGTGGGTAACCAAGAAGTCGTACGCACTCCACGAGGAGCGTTTGGCCTCCTTGATTACCCATTGTGCATATGCCCGTGCTCAGAGATACTTAAAACGATTGGCATCAGTTGGACATGACTGGAAGATGCGAAGAGAGCCCCTGTGGGCCCTAATTGTGCTGCAACAGAGCTCCACCCACCATGGCACCCTTGCTCGTGGTGGGTTACATGTGCCCTGGGGGACAGCTGCCATTGCTGCCCTGACGACCAACTCTGTGAAGTTGCTCACTAGATCGTTGACCCCAACAAAATCACACAGTGGGTGAAAGTGGATTTGGCGGGAAACTCCTCCCAGTCCGCCTGATGCAGACACCACCGTGGTGGTCATTGGGGCAGAGCCCCACTTCCACTGCTAATCCTGATGGGGAAGTGGTCACTTCCACAAGGGTCAGACAGAACCTCCTATTGCAGCCCTGTCGCCAACCCAGGAGAGCAGATGGAGAGGTCTATACAGGAAAGACCACCAGTGGCAGTAATCACATGTGTGGGGGCACCTGTGTTTAGGACAATGAGGCAATTGTGTGACACCCATTGCTTCACAAGGAGCCCTCGGGGATTGTGGCTGTCCAAGTCCCATTGGGGATTATGGGCATTTAAAATCGCACATAATCAGAAAGGGTCTGGGAAGCTGGGTGGTGAGGGAGTCAAGGTCTGCCTAGGGGATATCAATCCCAGGAGGCATGTAGAGGGAACATAGAGTGGGGGCACGTCCAGTTGCAGGGAGACTGCCACTGCTTGGAGAGGCGTCTGTAAAGCCACTGGGACGTGCATGCATCCATTCTGGATAAGGTAGCCACCCTTCCCACAGGGTTGCTTCCCTGCTGCTGGGTGTCTGCATACACAGTGTAGCCCCATAACGAAAGTGGGGTGTCACTACAGCAGAGGATCTCCTGGAGGGATATGCAGATGGGGTTGTGCCATGAGATCAACATTGTGATCTCGTCCCGTTTGTGGGAAAACAGTTCTATTGAAGGAGACTCACCATCAGGTGGGCTTTGGAGGTTTATTTTTATTCCACCCTTTTCTCCATCCCACAGCAGAAAAGGGAGGAGTGCCTACAATTCAGTCTTCCTCCTCCATCTCCAAGGAGGAATCCCCATCACGACCCAGTTGGTGCATCCTGCCACCCAGTACTTTCTGCCGTTGGCCAGAGAGATTGGGTGGACGAATCAAGGACACTCGCCTCACTGCAGGAGCAGGGGTGTCCCGCCTGCCTCACGTTTGATGAGAGGCATCTGTGGCCTCTAAGGAGGCTGGTATCGTCACTATGGAAGAGCCCAAACGTGGGCCAGAGGCGGGGTGGTTTCCTTTGAAGTTGGTGCAATAAGGAGCAGACTTACATGGATTAGGGCAATGGTTAGGGCAATTAGGGCAGAACAGGAATTCTGGCCATGACCATACTATTGGTACTTGAAGCAGCGAAGGGGGCTTGGTATGAAAGGACGTATCGTCAAGCAGGGGTAGCCAGCCCTGATGTATTCTGCCAACTTGGGCCTACCAAAGGTCAACACCAAGGTGTCAGAGGGGTGGGA
Organism: Trigoniulus corallinus; assembly: GCA_013389805.1. Taxonomy (NCBI): domain Eukaryota; kingdom Metazoa; phylum Arthropoda; class Diplopoda; order Spirobolida; family Trigoniulidae; genus Trigoniulus; species Trigoniulus corallinus. The sequence goes on from JAAFCE010007744.1 coordinate 24,345,400, forward strand.
TTCTGCATCCCGTCTAACTGAGGTGCGGTGGACAGCCACCACACCCTGGTCTTTGAGCTCCTCCACTATGTTCTCCTCTGACTCCCCATATAGGTCGGGGCACTGCACCACACCTCTAGTGGTGTTTAGGGTGCGATGGGGTTCGACCAGAATGGGGAAGTTACCGAGTTTCTGCATTTTTAGCAATGCTTCAATCCGGTGAGGGGCAGATGCCTCCACCAACAAGGTGCCATTGCGAAGCTTCATGCCCTTCATGGCTTTGGCAATAAATAAGGTCGACACCTTCCCCAAAGCTGCACCTTTCTCTCCAGATATGGATAGAAACCGGATAGGAAAAAGGGGGTTGAAGTGGATTTAGCTACACCTAAGACCTCCTTAGATGCAGGAACATGCTTCACATCAGTGGTGGAGCCCTGCACCTTAAGGCTGAGAGGTCATTGCTTCTTGTTAAGGGCAGGTACTGATGTAGTAGAAGGCACCGAGTCGTTGCAGGATCCAGATGGCTTACTGGGGAACGTGGTCTCTTGCTTGGAGCACTACTCGTCTCCATAGGCATAGTGGCAGTCGGCCCGCTCAGTTGGGTGGAACCGAGGTCGTCATCTTCCAGCTCAACACAAGAACAAGTCACAGACAGAAAAGAAGAAGAAGAATAAGACAAAGGGGTGGGGATATTTGATGAGGGCCCCAGCCTCTGATTTACCACCATAGTTTGGTGGTGTCTACAATTCGCTGCCCACAGGTCTCACCCACCACGGAGCCCAACAAGAGGACGCCCATTTGGGTCGCCAAGGTTGGTTGCATAGGATACCATAAGGGTGGCTTAATCCCCAAGTACCAGACCAAAGGCATCGGGGTTGATTGCCGGTCCACTCACAGTAACCCTGGGGGCATATAAGTATGCGCCCCTTGCCGCCTGACCACCAGTCAGGTGACCAAGGGGGCATGTACATGTACATACATGTACATGACTGCATTCTAATTTAATTGAATACACTGCAAGCAGCCTTATAGGTCAAATTGGCAGTGGAGAGAATGACTCATTCTTAATTTGTAACCCACCTGAAACATAGCATCTATTGTCATGCATTGCCTACATGCTGTAATGACACTTTCTTGCAGAAAGTTCTCCACTTTATCCTCACCAAGAGCATTCCATTGCCAAATGACCCTTGGAAAAAGACCAGTAATATAATTCTGTTTGTGCCCTGATCCCCTTCAATTTGAATGGATGATCATTTCTCCCTCTATACTCTGCAAGGGATAAGCTGCATAAGACTTTCTGTGATCATGTGTGGAACACTCAATCTTTGAGAGAAGTGATGTAACACAATTCTTGCTTCCCTCCTTTGAATATTTTCAATTTCCCAAGATAAACACTGCCTAAAAGGGATACCAAATTGGACTACAATACTCTACACTTGGCCATACCAGTGAAAAACTTTCCTTTGTGATGTCCCCTAGGACTCTACTAACCAAACGGAGGGCATGCCCAGTATTCCCAATCAATTTGTCAGTGTGCTCCCTCCAGGTGACCCTAGTATTTTGAATAATTCCAAGGAACTTCTGGATCTCAAACCTCTTAATCCTCACACCACCTATGCAATAAGTAAGATCAAATCGCCTTCAGGACCTGTTTATTATAAGAAATCTACATTTGTGCAGGTTCAATGGCAATTACTCCCACTTTATGCTCCAGGTATGCATCTTGTTTAGGTCCTGTTGCAATTCTGTGCAGCAAGATAACCCTTTATCAACCACCCTTGAAATGCAGGTGTCATCTGCAGATAGCCCTATGTCATTAACATAAATGCCCTATATCATGCCAAGTCCTATATTATTAACATAAATATGTAGAGTATGATATCTGATGTATGATGTCCATTCGCAATTAATGTTTTAATGGAACTGCTGCTCTATGAATTACCAAAGAACCTGACGTCCTAGGGCAAAATGGAGAACAAATAAATAATCAGAAAAACTTATCCAATAAATCTAGCACTAAGTGAGAAATGTATTTTTTCCAAAGTAAAAATTTATTCTTCAGTGTTATTAGCGATTTGTGAAAAATTTGTATGTGCCTGAGAAAAACTAAACCCATATTTGAAATCAGCAGCCAAAAACGATTCAGAATCAGCTGAATTCTTGCAATCATCAGAAACTTTTTTTCAAAATGCAGCCCTGTGTTATCAACAAACTCGAAATATAACAAAGCCAGAAATATAAGAAATATTCAAAAATAGACATAACTATAGACACTATGGCCAAAACAGACAAAGATTAGCAGCAATAGCCACAATTTAAACCATTGGTTAAAATTTGTGAAAGAGGTCAGCCTGTTTCACAAACACAAGGGGGCTCTTGACGTCCTGGCCTGCTTTTGACCTCCAGACTGACTCCCAATCGACGCCAGTTGTTGTTGTTGAGTAGTGTTTTAGGGCCCATCGACAACAAAGGTCATTAGGGCCCAGAAGGACAATCACCATGGTGGGGGTGGAAATGGCCATCCCACCATGATGACAATAAATAACAAGACTGCAACAATAAAAAGGCAATAGCCGAATAAATATAGGCAAAAGCCAAAACACACAGAAAAGTAAAAACAGCAAAAGCCAAAACAGATATAACAATAAATACGGCAAAAGCCAAAACATACATAACAATAAATGCGGCAAAAGCCAAAACAGACATAATCAGCACCACGAAAGCCAAAACATACACAACAATAAAAGTGGCAAAAGACAAAACAGACAGACAATACACACGGCAAAAGCCAAAACAGACACAGAAATAAAAAGGCAAAAGCCAAATCAGACAATAATAAACGTGGCAAAAGCCAAAACAGACATAGAAATAAAAAGGCAAAAGCCAAAATAAATTAAGAATAAATTCAAAGATGTCTAAAAGCAAGCAGTGTATAATTCAAATTTTGTGAAAGAGGCCAGCCTCTTTCACAAATACAAGCAAGCTCTCAACCCCCGGGGGTTATCCCCAAGTGAGGCAGAGAGCTCCCGACTGACTCCCAGTCGCCATCTCAGTTCGCGGTATCTCTCACAGTGACAAAAGATATGTGCCACTGTGAGAGGCTCCCAACAAAAGTCACACCATGGCTGTTCCTCACTCCATAAAATGTAGGAGTGGGTGAGGAACGTGTGACCGATCCGAACCGAGCAAGCACAACCTCCTCCCTCCGTGACTGGTGGCACGAGGACCCCCAGTGCTCTGGGGTGTCCTTCAGTGTGTGGAGTTTGTCGGTGGTCTCTGCAAACCACTGGGCCCACCACTGTTCATGGATGGGGCGCCGCACCAGCAGGAGGGCATCGGAGGAGGGGACAGCAGTGGACTGGTGCGGAACGCCCCAATGGACAACCGGATGCCAGCGTGATGAACACAGTCCAGCATCTGGAGAGTAGATGGAGCAGCCAGGCCATATATGCTGCAGCCATAATCGAGACGTGATCGAACGAGTGACCTGTAGAGCTAAAGCATCACCGTTCGATCTGCCCCAAAACCAGTTCCCTGCAGGCACTGCAGAATATTCAGGGAGCGAAAGCACTTAGCCTTCAGCTCCTTCAAGTGTGGGACCCATGTCAGACGGCTGTCAAAACAGAGACCAAGAAACCGGGCTGCTTCTACAACTGGGAGAAGGCGGCCTTCAAGGGTAAGCTGCGGCTCAGGGTTAGGCCCGCACTTACAACAGAAGTGCATGACATTTGTTTTGTCAGGGGAGAACTCGTTGGCACTATTTAGTGCCAGTTGCAGCTGACGCTCAATGCTATGCATCGTGGCAGCCCGGTACCTAATAGAGAAGTCGTCCACAAAGAGGGACGACTTTACCGGGGGTGAACGGAGGATGGTAGGCCGTTCACTGCAAAAGCAAAGAGCGTCACACTCAAGACGCTCCCCTGTGGGACACCATTCTCCTGCAGGAAGGCCGAGGAGTAGGTGTTACCCACACGCACTCTGAAGGTCCGTTCGGACAAAAAGCTATGGAGGAAGAGGGGCAGATTACTCTTGAGCCCCCACTGGTCAAAGGTCTCCAGTATACCATGGCGCCATGTGGTATCATACGCCTTCTCCACATCAAAGAAGACAGCCACTAGGTGCTGTCTGTGGAGAAAGGCCTCACGTACTTCAGTCTCCAGTGCGATCAGATGATCCACCAAATACCTGCCAGCACGGAAGCCACATTGGGCATCGGCAAGAAGGTGGTGCCGTTCCAGATGCCACACCAGGCGCCAATTAACCATTCGTTCCATGGTTTTGCAAAGATAGCTCGTCAATGAAATGGGTCTATAATTTATTGGAAGGCTACTATCCTTCCCGGGTTTTTAGAGTGGGATTATAGTAGCCTCTCGCCAACCTGCAGGGATTTCATGCTGCTGCCAGATATATTTGAATACTTCAAGGAGGTATCGAACGCCTTTCTATGGTAGGTGTCATAGCAGTTGATAGTGGATGCTATCTGGTCCAGGTAAATGGGTTTTTATACCCCTCAGTGACACCCCCAGCAAAATTAAGTGGGTGGCGTTCCAGAGCTTGTTTGGACTGCATAAATGCTGCCATGTAGTGCTGGGAACTGGAGACGGCTGCAAACGTCCTTGCCAGTTCCTCAGCCACCTCACACAGCAGAAGACAATGTCTCCCTTGTACAAGGAGACCTGAGCCACATAATGGTAAATATCTGCCTTGGATCTTCTTCAGCTTTTCCCAGACTTTCTTGGAGGGCATGTGACAGGTAATTGAGGAGACGTACTGCCTCCATGAGGAGCGTTTGGCCTCCAATATCACCCGTTGTGCATATGCCCGGGCTCAGGGATAGTCAATACGGTTGGCCTCGGCAGGACGAGATTGGAAGCAGCAAAGGGCTCGTCGGCAAGCCTGAATTGCACTCCAAAAATCCTCCGTCCACCATGGCACTTGTGCTTGTGGTGGGTTACACGAGATCTGGGGGATGGATGCCAATGCCGCCCCGACCACCACCTCTGTGAAGTGACTCACTAGGTCGTTGACCCCATCAAAATCTCACAGTGGGCGAAAGTAGATACGGCAGGCGAACTCCTCCCAGTCCGCCCGACGCAGCCACCACCGTGGTGGGTGTTGGGGTAATTCCCCATCACCACTGCTAATCCTGATGGGGAAGTGATCACTTCCACAAGGGTCTGACAAGACCTCCCACTGCAAACCTGGTGCCAACCCAGGAGAGCAGATGGAGAGGTCTATACATGAGAGACCACCAGTGGCAGTCATCACATGTATGGAGGCACCTGTGTTTAGAACAATGAGGCCATTATGTCACACCCATTGTTCCACAAGTCGCCCTCGGGGTTATGACTGTCTGAGCCCCATTGGGGATTATGGGCATTAAAATCACCCATAATCAAGAAGGGTCTTGGAAGCTGGGCACTGAGGGAGTCGAGGTCTGCCCATGGGATATCAATCCCAGGAGGCATGTAGAGGGAACATAGAGTGGTGGGCACATCCAGTTGCAATGAGACTGCCACTGCTTGCAGAGGCGTCTGCAAAGCTACTGGCACATGCATGCACCCATTCCGGATAAGGATAGCCACCCCTCCCACAGGGTGGCTTCCTTGCTGCCAGGTGTCTGCATATACAGTGTACCCCCATAACAAAATTGGGGTATCACTTCGACACAGGATCTCCTGGAGGGAGATGCAGACAGGGTTGTGCCTCGAGATCAGCAGTGCGATCTCGTCCATCTTGTGGGAAAACCCTCGACAGTTCCATTGTAGGAAATTTACCATCAAGTGGACTTAGGCGGCTTGTTTCTATTCCTCTCTTTTCTCCGCCCCACTGCAGAAAAGGGAGGGACGCCTTCAATTGGTTTGTCCTCCTCCATCTCGAAGGAGGAATCCCCATCTTGCCCCAGTTTGGGCATGAAACCACCCCGTGCTCTCTGCCGTAGGCCAGAGAGCTTGGATGGACGAACAGAGGACAACCACCCCATGGCAGTAGTGGGGGGTGTCCCTACATTCTTTCCTGCTGTCTCACCCACCACCCCCTCCGTGGAGGAGGTTGGCTGGGCTGGGACAGAGAGGGAGGCCTTCAAGGGAGATGCCTCTCTTTGATGAGTGGCATCTGGGGCCTCCAAAGAAGCTGGCACCGCCATTATTGGGGGGCCATGCATGGGCCAGAGGCGGTGGTGGAGCCAGAAGAAGCCATGGAAATGGGGCTGGTGTCCGTCTGGCAGCCAATGCTTGCACAGACCGGGACCCCATTGACCCCGCAGGCCCGAGAGGGCGTTAAACGGATGAGAGGGGAGAGCTGAGGTAGGGTGTCCGTCTGGGTACAGACAGAGGACACAGCAGCTGCCTTTGCAGCACCTGCATAGGACACTCCACGACTGGAGGTCCCTGGCAAGGCTAGCAGCCGCCGTGCATCTGGAAAACTGATACCCTTCTGGACACGCAGCTCCTGGATCGTGCATTCCTGCAGCCAAGTGGGGCAATCCCTAGAAGAGGCGGGGTGGTTGCCCTTACAGTTTATGCAGAGAGGTGCAGTCTTACATGGCTCGGGGGAGTGGTCACCCTGTCCACAAGTGCCACACATGGCCTTGGCAGAACACGAATTCTGTCCATTGCCATATCGCTGGCACTTGAAGCATCAAAGCGGACTCAGGATGAAGGCACGTACAGGCAAGCGGAGATAGCCAGCCATGATGTAATCTGGCACCTTGGGCTTACCAAAGGTCAGCACCAAGGTGTCAGACGGGCGGGATTCTCCATCCCGCGGACGGCGGTGCGGCGGACAGCCACCACACCCTGGTCCCTTAGCTCCTCCACTATTTGCTCTTCTGATTCCCCACATAGGTCAGGGCACCGCACCACACCTCTACTGGTGTTTAAGGTGTGATGGGGTTCGACCACAACAGGGATGTAACCGAGCTTTCGCATTTTTAATAATGCTTCAGTCTGGTGGGGGGCAGATGCCTCCACCAACAAGGTGCCATTGTGCAGTTTCTTGACCGAGGTCACATCGCCGGCAATGCCCTTGATGGCTTTGGCGATAAGGAAGGGCGACGCCTTCCCCAAGGCTGCACCATCCTCCCCAGAGATGGAAATAAACCGGGGGTATAGGAAGAAGGTATGGATGGTTGTTTGACTGCACCTAAAATCTTACATGCAGGAACATGCTTTGCATTGGCGGTGTACCCCTGCACCTTAAGGCTAAGAGGTCGTTGCCTCTTGTTAAGGACAGGTGTCAATGCCATAGACGTCACAGGTTCGTTCCCTGATCCAGTTGGCTTACTGAGGGAACGCGGCCTCTTTGTTGGAGCAGTACATGTCTCCATCAGCTCAGTGGCAGCTGGCCCACTCAGTTGGGTGGGACCGAGCCCGCCATCTTCCGGCTCAACACAAGTCACTAAAGAATAAGGGGGAGGGGTGGGGTTATTTGATGAGGCCCCCAGCCTCGGGTTTAAAGTTGCCATAATTTTTAGTAATTATGCACTCACTGCCTGCAGGTCTTACCCACCACACGGAGCCCAACGAGGGGACGCCCATTCGGGTCGCCGAGATTCCTCGGGCAGTATACCATTAGGGTGGCATAATCCCCAAGTACCGGACCATTGGCATCGGGGTTGACTGCCGGTCCACTTACAGTCACCCTAGGAGGCATAACCACTTATGCGCCCAGGGCCGATTGACCAAGACCAGGATCGCAAGACCTGTGGATCGCAACCCTAGTCCCCGATGTCTGTCAGCCACCTCACCGTGTAGAGTGGCCAAGAGACATCTCAGGGCATACGCCTCCTCAACCACCAGGATCTGCTTTTCCCAGGGGTGCAGGTCTCCACACGACAAACACGCAGGTAGGCGTTTGTTTACGGTCACCTCAGTGAGGAGCCTACATCGACCGAGAACAAGTCAGACTGAACGCTCAAACAACCACGATGTTGGTATCGTCCTGTCCAGAACACGTCGTAGATAAAGACGATAGTGGTGTTGTCCAGTCAGGGGCAAGAAAAAGTCACCCCGTTTTGTCGCCTCTTATGACATGCAGGTATGCAGTGTGCCTATTCTACCCCGAGCACACATGGGTAATCAACGCCAGAGCTCACAGCCTATTTCACAGTGATCCAAGGCATACACCATTATGAGAGGCTCTCAACAACTTTCACCCCATGGCTCGTCATCACCCTGCAGGCAGTAGAAGTGGGTGAGGAAGGTGTGACCGATTCATAACTTGGCAAGCACAATGGAGCATAATTAATGGTGCAGAGTTTATTTGTGGCCACTGCAAACCACTGGGTCTGCCAAAAACCACAAATGGCCTTTTGGACCATTGCAAAAACATCAGAAGGGGAACCGCATGGGGGGGGGGGTCTTCCTCTGGCAGGTGAGCTACCTAACGGACATGGGCATCAGCCCTCTCATTGCCAGGGATGCCTACATGCCTCAGGACCCACATGAACACCACTTTCTTGCCCTTGTTGGAAATTGTGAGAAGGAATTGCTACCACCTTAAACGGTGTCGTGTTGGCCATAAAGGGTGTGCAGCAGCTGGAAGCAGGCCTCAGTGCCCTCTGCACAGCAGTTAACTCTGCAATGGAGACACTGGATACAGCTCCTAATGAGCTGACATTTTGTAAACAAAGGCCAACCCACAGCTGTACCATCCTTCAACCAATTCATGTAAATAAAAACATAGCCCAGAAAGATTAGGGAGAGGCGTCCAAACTCCTGTTGCAAGACTGACCTATTGGTACTGGTTTGGGGGAAGGTTTTGGCCCCCGGCACCGTCTATGGTTCAGAAAGATCATACAGTGTGTGTATCCTACCCTAGTCACACACGGGAGTCCTGCCTAACAACTGCCCTGCAAAATTTTCAGCTTTATTCGGACCCTGTGATGCCGCATTGGTAGGTGTCCTGGATCATGTATTCTACACGCCTGCTTTACACATTTTACAATAAGGAAGACAAGTGCCGTTACCATTTTTTTTTTCGTGTAAACGCATCCCATGATAAATTTCAGGCGAGAAATGGAAAAGTGATAAATAAGAGAAATAGGGGCAGATTCCCCCTAAATTTTGGGTCGACATTGACACTGAGAAATTAAAATTGTATTTCCAATCGCTGCCAATAGCTCAACCCCCCCCTCCCCCCTCCCCGAGGAAAATTCTGGATCCGACCCTGAAGAGAAACATAGAATGTTACAGAGGCCTGCTGTGATTTTAAAATAGAGCTGCTGTTGGGAAAACTTTGAGGGTAAATTCCTGAATATCTCCTGACCATTTCAGTCAGCAGTTAAATAGTTTCATGTTTTCTTCCAGAGACCTGGACGCATTTATCTATGACGCCACAGTTCTGACGTATTTGGTTGGTCAAGATAATGGCTGCAAAATCCTAACAGTTGGTTCTTGGTATGCCCGATCAGGCTATGGTATTGCATTTCCAAAATATTCCAAGCATTTGGAGCGCTTCAATAAGTTCCTAATGCAATATAAAGACAATGGTAATGAAAATTAATTTGGCAAATTGGTAAAAATAGACAGAGTTGGCCAAAAGTCACAAACTGGGTGTTTAAGAACCGCACACTGTGGTATTTATGAAATCTGTAAAGAGAACTTGAAAATTAATTAGATAATCTTTAGTAGTAATCGTCCATTGTGACTTCTGGTCCATTATGTATACATATTGCTTAAATGAGACGATTGTTACTAATGAGCAATGGCTACTTTTAAGGTGACTTGGAACGACTGCAGAGATATTGGCTGAACGTTGGTTGTAAACATGGGAAGAAGGACAGAAGCTCAAGCAAGCAACTATCCCTAGAACAATTCATGAGTGCCTTTGTTCTGCTAGCATGTGGAATTGTACTAGCCTTCCTCATCTTAGGAGCAGAGAATATTTACTTCAAGTACTTGAGGAAACACATCGCTAAGACTGACAGTGGAGGATGTTGCGCACTTATTAGCTTGGTATTATATTTCTAATAATACAGTAAACATGTATACAGTTTGAACAAAAATTCTTTCCCTCCCCCCTCCGAAGTCACAAACAAAGAGAGAAATGTAAAAATTCAGGGAACAAATGTGAAGTATGTGGGTCTCCAACCAATGGCGATCATTGTGATCTTGAACCTAAATATTCGGCCCTTTGTGGGACCTATCTTGGGACCCAAATGTGATTCTCACAAAATGCCAACTGCAAGCGTATCGGACCACTGGGCGCTTCACAAAAAACCTGATGTCACTAAGTTCGGTTCAAGGTCATAGTCATTGGAAGCAATAGCTAAGCATGTAATAATCCCAATGACATCTCAACATTATGGATCCCTGCACATTCAGCAGCTGCTAGTTGCTCACTGTTGGATTCCATGGTTCCAGGTCAATGGATTGATTGGCATACTCACCTGATCCTTTCTCAAGGGTTATGTTAAGGGTAATGCCTGGTTCCGTATACCCACGCGCTAACGCTTTTACCGTTGAATCAGACGACACAGCACAAAAAATGGTGACGTCACACTGCTACTTGGGGTGTCGCAGAGCAGCTATGCGGGACGGTATATGAGTTGACCAGTGGTCAACTCACATAGCGTCCCGCACGTCACGCTGCGTTCTGATTGGCTGGCGGTTGAGCTGTCTGCTTTAAAAATGGCGGAGGATAATGCAAGACATGACGGCGGCGTGCGGTGACTCCAAATAAAGCGCTGCACTTAAGGAATTGCGCTGGCGGTCCTTCATAACGCACTAGCACAAAATGTCATCAGTGGCGACGTGATTAGCGTTAAAGTGCGGTGATACGCAACTAGGCATAAGATATAAGGAATAAATTTCCATAATAATTTACAAATATTATGCCTAGTTCCATACAGCCATGTGCTAACGCTAGTAGCGTCGATTCAGATGACACAGGACAAAAGTGGTGACGTCACAACGCTACTTCAAGTGCCACAGAGTAACTATGCCAACAGGTAATGCCTAGTTCCATATCACCACAGTTAAGCGTTAATCACGTCGATGCTGTCAACATTTTGATGACGTTTTATGCAAGCGCTTTAGAAAGGAGCGTCAGCACAATTCTTTATATATAGCGCTTCTTTTGGAGTCACGTCACGCACAGCATCATGCACAACCTAACCGAAGCAGACAGCTCAACCGTCAGTGAATCAGAATGCAGTGTGACTTGCAGGACGCTATTTGACTGCATAATCTTTTATGCTACTGCCTAGTTCCGTATCACCACACTTCAACGCTAATCACGTTGCCACTGATGACATTTTGTGCTAGTGCGTTATGAAGGACCGCCAGCGCAATTCCTTAAGTGCAGCACTTTATGTGGAGTCACAACACGCCGCCATCATGTCTTACATTATTCTCTGCCATTTTTCAAGCAGACAGCTCAACCGCCAGCCAATCAGAATGCAGCAGCTCTGCGGCACACATAGCTGCTCTGCGGCACCCCAATTAGCTGTGTGACGTCACCATTTTTTGTGCTGTGTCGTCTGATTCAACGGTAATAGCATTAGCGCATGGGTATACGGAACCAGGCATACGTTTCGCACTATGTAGCGAAGAATACAAAAATTGCTGTTCAAAAAAGCTACGTAGCAACTTCGTAGCGTAGGGATCGAATTCTTTTAAAACTGTAGCCAAAACTTTGTAGTGCAGTTGTAGTGCTACAAACGCTACCCCTTTTCGAGTAGGATTCTTTGCGTAGTGCAACATGGCGGCCCCCACAGAAGATATTGCCATTGAATATGGTGGACTGCAATAGGGTAGTAATTGACGGTACCCAAAAATGAAGCAGAACAAATAAAAAATTGTATAATTTTCAATTAAAGAAGGAATTTCATTTTAAGAACATCATCATCATACCCTTATCCCGCCTGTGGCAGACTTGGGTCTGAGGGTCCACTGAACATACTCTGACTGGGGTCACCCTAGCCAGGGGTCTGGAACCCGTAGGAGTATTGGCAACGTTTGTTTGTGGGGGTGCCAACATTAAGAACACATAATTTAATTAATGAAATTGAAATAGTTTAGTGATCTAAGTAGCGTATATGGCAACATGGAGGCCTCCATCTTTGTAGCACTACACATGTTGTTCACCGCATAATCTTTAATGCTACGTATCGCGCTACGTAGCGAAGAATACAAAAATTGCTGTTCAAAAAAGCTATGTAGCAACTTCGTAGTGTAGGGATCGAATTCTTTTAAAACTGTAGCCAAAACTTCGTAGTGCAGTTGTAGTGCTACAAACGCTACACCTTTTCGAGTAGGATTCTTTGCGTAGTGCAACATGGCGGCATCCACGGAAGATATTGCAATGAATATGGTGGACTGCAATACTTATTGACAGTACCCAAAAATGAAGTGGAACAAATAAAAAATTGTATAGTTTTTAATTAAAGAATTAATTTCATTTTAAGAACATTAAGAACATCTTCATAATACCCTTATCCCGCCCGTGGCAGGGTCGGGTCTGAGGGTCCACTGAACATACTCTGACTGGGGCTGGGGTCACCCCAGCCAGGCGTCTGGAACCCGTAGGAGTATTGAAAAAGTTTGTCTGTGGGGGTGCCAACATTAAGAACATAATATTTTATTAAAGGAATTAAAATAGTTTAGTCCTCTTAAGTGCGTTATATGGCAACATGGAAGCCTCCATCTTTGTAGCGCTACACATGTTGTTCAAATAGCTGCTACAGGTAGTGCTCTACATGAATTTTCATGACTTCACCATATGCACTACGTATGCGAAGCTACAAGTATTTCCGTAGCTTAAAAGATTATGCGGTCAAATAGCTGCTACTGGTAGTGCTCTACGTGAATTTTCATGACGTCACCATATGCACTACGTATGCGAAGCTACAAGTATTTCCAAAGCTTAAAAGATTATGCAGTCAAATAGCTGCTACTGGTAGTGCACTACGTGCATTTTCATGACGTCACCATATGCACTACGTATGCGAAGCTACAAGTATTTCCAAAGCTTAAAAGATTATGCGGTGAGTTGACCACCTGTCAACTCAAATAGTGTCATGCATAGCTACTCTGCAGTGCCGAAAGTAGTATTGTGACGACACCACTTTTTGTGCTGTGTCATCTGTATCAATGCTAATAGCGTTAAAGTGTGGGTATAAGGAACCAGGCATAATTATGCCATAGAGTAACTACGTCAACTAATGCCTAGTTCGGTATCACCACACTTCAACGCTAATCACGTCGCCACTGATGACATTTTGATGACGTTTTGTGCTAGTGCGTTATGAAGGACCGCCAGTGCAATTCCTTAAGTGCAGTGCTTTATTTGGAGTCACTGCACACCGCCGTCATGTCTTACATTATCCTCCGCCATTTTTCAAGCAGACAGCTCAACCGCCAGCCAATCAGAACGCAGCATGACGTGCGGGATGCTATGTGAGTTGACCACTGGTCAACTCAACTACCGTCACACATAGCTGCTCTGCAGCACCCCAAGTAGCAGTGGGACGTCACAATTATTTCTGCTGTGCCGTCTGATTCAACGGTAATAGTGTTAGCACGTGGGTATACAGAACCAGGCATAAGCACTACTACTTTCTTACTGGCTGACGATGGGCTGTCTGCTTGGAAAATGGTGGAGGATAAACTCATGGGGTGATGTCAATCCAAAAAAGCGCTGCATTTAAGGAATTGCACCAGCACCTCCTATATATGAAGGCCTACACATAAGATCATAACAATCCTATGACGTCACTAGAAGTAGTCCACTGCAACACAGAGCCCCCGTAGATCATTACCTTCATTAAATTTGTGCATCATTCATTATAGCCCATGTGTTTTTAGTGCAATTCAAATAATTATAATTACTAATCACCGTAGATTTAATAATTAATGAAATATAATTGTACATTATTTGTGGTGAAGGATTATATTTTATACTTAGCATTAAATTTGGATTTAAAAACAGTCTTCAGTTATAGTTGTGTCCTATGCCTTATTGTTGTGTGCTCCAAAATGTTGGGGTAATTATGATGAAGGACCGACAGTAAGTTTTTTAAGTTTCCAAATGTAACAGTAAACTCTGGGGTATGTATTTATATACAGTATATTTCAATGTTATTTTTTAAGTGGCCCTCAGGGGAGTCAGCAATGTCACAGGGACAAGATTGTCACAGGCAGGCAGAGTGGGATTGGGAAGGGACAGCTGATGCCATGTGGGACAGGGTTGCAAGAAGAATTAGGCATTCCAGGGCAGGCAGATATTTTAGTGGAATGATAAGGTAGAAACAGCCATCAAGCAAAAGAAGGCTGCTTTCCAAAGGGGGATGGAGATAGGGAACCAGGAATCAAAAATGCAATGTAGGCAGGCCAAAACCACAGCTAAAATGTTTATTTCCCTGGCCAAATATCAGAAGTATGAGGCCTTCTCTGATTAGTTAAACTTTTCAGTTAAACGATCAGTTAAAATATTCTAAACTGGTGAAGACTAGAGATAGGGCGGTAAAAGGTATATCCCAAGCCATAACAGTCAATAGAATGAAAGTGGCTGAGATGCAAATGCTTTGGTACCTGAGTGGCCTGTGGAGAGCTGATAGAATTAAGAATGAGTATATTAGATGTAGCTTGGGGTGGTGGACATCGCTGAAAACATGAGGGACAACAGGTTGAGGTGGTATGGACATGTAATTAGAAGAGGGGATTGTTGTTGTTTGTTGGTGTTTCAGGGCCCTTCAACTACAAAGGTCATTAGAGCCCCATCCACAGTGTAGTTCTGATGCAGAGACTGCACAGACACTACACTAATGCGACGATTTTTGGGTCTTAGCAGTATCCAGTTTTCCCAAGCGGCCACCCATGTCGGTACTAGATGGGGTTGCGCTGCTTAACTTCAGTGATCAGACGGGACCTGGTGTGTCCAATGCAATTGGCCGCTCCCCTAGAAGAGGGGAGCAGGAGCTCATTAAAATTACTTCAGGAATGCAGGTGGTTGGAAGTACCCGGGGCAGGGGAGACCAAAGTAGTTGTGGGCACAGGTTGTCTGTAAGGATATAGTAGTTTGTGAGGTGAATGGAGACCTGGTGGGGGACAGACGGTAGTGGAGGGCTAGAACCCACAGGCCCGACCCTGACACAGGTGGGATAAGGGTACTATAATGGTGAAGACTATTTGCTACTTTACGAAAGCCTTAAGGGGATATGATAGTGTGTGAGGTGGATGGGGACCTGGTGGGAGTTATTTGGGAGCTAAAACCCACAGACCCGACCCTGCCACAGGCGGGATAAGGGTATGATGATAAAGGTGATGAGGCTTTAGCAGTGGCCTTCAAACTGTCGATTCATGGAACCCTTAGTCCTATAAGATGTGTTGGGGGTTTGTTTGTGTTTTAGGGCCCATCGACTACAAAGGTCATTAGGGTCCATGTTTTGGGGACCCCATCCCACCTTTAGAAACATACAGTATATCTTGCTGCTGCTAACCAATTGGCAGCCCACACATGAAGCTCCTGATTAATTTCTAAATAAATGTTTCTTTATATTTTTTGTTAATAAACACTAGGTATCTAGTGAGTGCTTCATAATTTTTTTTCAAATTTTTATTTTGACTCATGGAACCCCCAGAGATGTACTGTGGAACCCCGGGGTTCCACAGAATACAGTTTGAAGACCGCTGGTCTATAGTATACACCCACCAAATTAAACACTAGTACTAAAAGGCATTAGTATAGTCTCTATACTAATGATTTTCTTGTGAAGTAATGGTAAAACTAATGGACTACCTCAGCTGACGTCACTATGCAATGTGTAGGCCTTCATATATAGGAGGTGCTGGTTGCACTGGCACTCCTTCATAAAGCACTAGCACAAGACGTCATCGCAATCAGCATTTTAGTGTGGTGATATGGAACTAGGCTTTATTCATTATTAAAGGCGTTTTATTACCTTTATGAGTATTACATAGTTAGCTATTGCTTCCAATGGCTGTGACCTTCACACCTCTGGTTGGAAGTGTGTCCTTGGCTGAGTATAAGTGGAGAAGCGATTATCCATATAAATTCAAAGAGATAGGGGCACAGACTGACTCGTAACACTAGTCATTTTGTTACCAAGGACCATTCAGCAATGGAATAGCCTTGAAGAGGATAAAGTGGAGGGCTTCCTCAAAGGAAAGCCCACCATTGCTAGTAATGTAGGGGAGCACAAGCATTATAGCTTAGGGTTCTAGGAGTTTTATGGTATCATAAGTAGGAATGAGAGTTAGTCTCCCCACTGCCACATTGGCCAAATGAGGCTGTTTGCAGTGTAGTGAATTAGAATTACAGGAGCTCCCCACCATGATGTTAGTGTAGAAATCAAGCCGCCCTAACGAGATATTAGGCCAACGTTAAATCAGCAAGATCTTCAGTATTAGATCAGCACAATAAAACATATCATTCAAAATTCTTCCCCTGTTTCCAGTTATAGTGGGGCAATGCATACTGGACCTTGCCAAAGATGGAGACAGGCTATAAAATGATGAATGATTATAATGATCTGTACACTATATGATGTAATTTATTTCAATTGGTATGATCTTTGATTTGGCAAAAAAATTGAGTTACCAGGAAAACGTTAAGGATTTCAAATTAAGATTTTAGACAGCACGTAAGTAAAAACTTTGTTTTTCGAAACTAATGACTTAAGGGCATCTTTCCTTGTGTGTTAAATATAGAGTATGGGAAAATCTGTTACATTTCGAGGAGCAGTAATGGAAGCTCATGATATCATTCAAAGTCATCGATGTAAGGATCCAGTATGTGATCTCCATCTATGGAAAGTGAAGCATCAACTAGACATGGCAAGGCTGCATATTGAAAGACTTGAAAGAGAGCTGAAAAGTTGCTCTTGTATGTCAAGTAATACAAGGTAATCATTTTCCTATCTACTTTTACATATGGTTGACAACAGTGGCATAGTGTGCTTGAAAGTGCCCATGGGCAAACATGAAAGGGGCGCCCCCAACTCATTTTTGTACGTATAACCCAGGTTTGCAAAAAAAAAAGTACTTAATGAATGGAAATGGGCATCAAGGCTGAATATCATGAATAAAAGCAAAAACGCATCACATTCAGAATGACACTTCACAATGGCATTTTGCTACCAACATCTGTGTGAGTCACTTCTTGCTCTGTGTGCATTCAGTGGGGAGACAGATGTGGATGTGATGGAAGATGGTTAACGTGGGGACAGGCAAGCAGTGGCAGCTCGTGAGAATTAACAATGGTGGGGCTGCATGGATAAAGTTAAATTTTCAGTGGGGTGGGACTAGGATATAACCCATTTATATATTGTTTTTTTCTCATTAGAGATCATCAACATCATAAATCGTCGGTAAATAAGCTGTTAATATGCCCATGAAACTTTCATATGTTGCATTGTATGTACATAGATGGTGGTGCCAGCTGTAGTGCAATGAACTACTGCAGCCCAAAAAGAGATAGAAACAACGCATAAGTGAATGAAATGATCAAAGAAATAATGAATACAAGAATAATTAAAAAGTGCAACAAAAGTAAAATAACGAATAGCATTGAAATTCTAAAATTAGGCTTTAATTACAGGCATTGTGTGGCCAAGTTGCATTGGACACACCAGTTCTCATGAGATCACTGAAGTTAAGCCACACAAACCCACGTTAGTACCAACAAGGGTGGTTGGTAGACAACGTCCAGCAAATTTCTCCTCTCCTATATCCCCACCTACTTCCTCCTCTCTCGCTCCTCCTAAGGGTTCGGCCTGTTATGGCTACTTGGCTTACTCCCCAACACGTTAATGTAACATAGAAACGTCATAAATCGTAAATAAATCAGCATTTAAGATTTCTATGAAACTGTCACATCTTGCTTTCTACGTGTATAGACGGTGCTGCCAGCTGTAGCATAATGGACTGGGCAGGAACTATTGCAGCCCAAGAAGTAATGAAAACATCATGTGAACGAAAGAGACAGATAAATGAAAATGCAATGACGTCTCAGGACTTAATAGTTCCTGCCTGGCCCATACAACAACACCATCTATCAACATTTTCCATAAAACTCGAGTGCTACAGCCCCAATGGGCGAGCTGCCACTGCAGGCAAGTGGAGTCCTGTGTGATGATAGGAGGGTCCCAATCAAGTTGAAAGGAAGTTTTACAAGGCAGGTGTTAGGCCTGTTATGCTATATGGGTCAGAGTGTCCATGCAGTGAGGAAGAGCCATGTAAATAGAATGCAAGTAGACGAGATGTGAATTCTGTGGTATATAAGCAGGATTTCGAGGTCTGGTAGAGTTAGGAATGAGCATATTAGAGGTGCCTGGGGCACCGCCTGGTCTAGAGCTTATGCTGCCCCAGACAAAAAGACAAATTGCCGCCCCAGACAAATGGAAAAATTGCCGCCCCTTGTAGCAGCACTATGTTCACGTGCTCTGTTCTCACACTTTCAGCCAAAATGGCGCCCCTAAATTTTGGCGCTCCGGACAAATGTCCGGGTTGCCCCCCCCCCCGTTAGAGCGGGACCTGCTGGGGGTAGAGGACATCAAAAAGAAATGAGGGCGAATAGGTTGAGGTGGTATGGACATGCAATGAGAAGAGGGGAGGATTAGCTTGTTAGGTCCATTTCAGGAATGCAGGTAGTTGGAAACACCTGGGGTGGGGGAAAACTGAAGTAGATGTGGGGCAGATTGTCCATAAGATATTAGCAGGTTGTGGCTAAGGCCTGCAGATACATGTGTTGGTATTTATGATGCACCCTGCACCACAATGGGATCGTCAGAAAATATCACGAGGTTTGGCTTAAATTGGCAAACCTCACAACAAGTTCCCCACTGCCTAAAGTGGCCCCAACACCTACAGCCCTATCTTATACCTGCACAAACGGAAGGGTTTATGCCTTGAAAAAGGCGGGTTTAACCGTTGAAAAGGTCGAAATGTATCCAAATAGCCAAAACAATTTGAGCTCAGGAAAGCAGAAGCACAGGGGGTAAGCGCCACCTAGTCTTCTGAACCCTTATGTCCATACCCAGAATGTTCGACATTGTTCAATAGCCAAGTACCCGGGTACCCATACTGAAAGAAATGGAATTCAGGTAAACATATGTTTCAGCATGCATGTATTTCTGAAGCTATCATATATGTTGGTACATTTGTTGGTCTTTACCCATTGCTCTACTGAAATATTTTGACCATAGGCAGCCAACCTTTTGTGCAGCTAGCCATTCCAGTCATTATCAACCCAATAACCCATTGTGCTGAACATAGAAATACACGTGTTTCATGCATTTGGTGCCCCACACAACATTAATCTCTTAGGAATTATCATCATCATATCCTTATTCTACCTGTGGCAGGATTGAATCAGTGGGTTCTAGCCAGAGGCAGATCCAAGGGGAGCAATGCAGCAATTGCTCCCCTTCCATGCCTCAATGGGGCACATATTCATCTGATGCATTATTCAATTTTCCATCTGATGATGCCTTTTCCCATTGCTATCCCCATTTCTATACTGCCAGTCCAACAGTTGCTGTCCAATCCAGTCTGCTAAATCACAGACATAGGACACCGTGTGAGAGGCAGCAGAGGACCTATTGTAATTGCTAGCTAGATGTATACCAAGAGATTCTGAATATTTAAAAATATTTGGGGCACACATTTTGAAGTTCTCCACCCTGATCTGCCATTGGTTCTAGCTCTCCACTCCTGCCTAGCTCCAACCTCGTCCCAAGTTTGTTTTGATTCTCCCTACCCTTCTTCTTTCCTCTTCACAGTACATGGCCAGACCATAGGCATCCATTCATCATCACCATTTCCCTGCCTGTGGCAGGGTCACGTTTGTGGGTTGCATCCCTCCACTCTCAACTATCTACCACCAGGTCCCCAATCACACCCATACACTATTGAACCAACGTCTGCCCTTGGTCTTCTCCTACCTTGGGTGCTTCCACCTGCATTCCCATAACGTACCTAATGAGCTCCTCCCCTGCTTATTTAGATATTAATACAAGCTCAATATACCCTCCCTTATTCTTTTCCACGATGTCCTTCGCCCACAAGCTATGTCTAATATACTTATTCCCAATTCCATCAGCTATCAAAATCCCACTCATTCACATCTCAGCTACTTGCATCCTATTTATGTGGTTGTTCCTTTAATACCAATAAATTATTCTTACTGATGAAAATTAAGTATTAAAGCATTATTTATTTAATAATTTGCATTTAATTCAATGTATTTATATAAAAAACTGTATTTTTCTACATGAATTTTGCAAAATAGACTATTCAGTACCTGGGTACCCGGGTATTGAACAACGCCAAAATCAACTTCAAAGCCAATTTTAACCAAATAGTTAAATTATTATTACCAAAAACTGAGATGAATCAACCCATAACAAATGAAAGTATGGGGGATCGGCATTATAGAACAATATCTGTTTTCAAAATAAAGTTATTTCAACTCAAAGTCAAAATGGATATGCGGGTACCCGGGTATGGACATAAGGGTTAATATACAGTATGGGAAAAGAGTGTAAGAGTACACACCTAGAAGTCACAGACTTCAAAATTTTATTATACATTCTTCATTTCTTTGTGAAACATTAGATTAAGTTTCAATAATTTGTGAAAAGGCATATATAAATGAAAAATAAAATGCAAAACAATGGTATTTGCATACTCTTGGCCTACCGGGGAGGGGGTAAGAGTATGCAGGTAGAGTGGTTATGGGAATACTTTAACAGTGGTGACAAATGAATGCCCCACTACCTTCATAAGCAGGCAGTCCTCATGCCACCACTCCTTGCAGATGCCACATTGAATCCAGTTTTTAGAATATGAACATCCACATCCTGGGCAAATAATTGAATCACCATTTGTGATTCAAGGTTTATTTGGGTGGAATTGGGGATGGGTCTTGGGCATGCTTTCCAAATTTCAGTTGTCAATGCATATTAGACTTCTTTTTTTGCGGACTTTATTCTTTTCTCACTTGCTTTTTCTGCCTTTCCCTTCCCTATTTTTTTTTCTTTTTATTCTAAGAAAGTATTGAAAAGTGAAGACGTTATGATTTCTGATCTCTGCTTGCATACTGCTGATCTGATGCTTGCATACTCTTGGCCCCCTCAGTGGTGTTTTGTTGCGCATGAAATGTACTTTATTTTGGTATAGGTATAAACAATAGCTTGGCATATTATATTCTCAATACACCAAAAGTTATACAATGTAAAAATTACATAGAAAAGTATATTTTCCCTAGTAGTTTGTAAACAAACAGGAGCAGATTGATGAGAATATGGTGTCTCCTTCTACTGTTATGCACACACTATAGCATCACAAAAGAAGTCATTTTCATTGCTGCCAACATCATGAAATTTCCATGCGTGCTCTTAGCCACATGCTTACTCTTACCCGCCTTTCCGCTATATTGAATGAAATTATACAGGGTGTAATTTTTAAAATATAGGAAAAATATAGTTGATGGAGGGGGACATTCATTTCCTAAAACAGTTTACCACTCCAAAAGATCGACAGTTAAAAATTTTTAATTGTGAAGTCGATAAAATTTCCCCAAACTCCATACGACCTCACTGTACAGTACAGTTTTAACTGAACAGTTAGGTCCTTCATCCACTGGCGCAACGCGATTGCAATTCGTCTCAATAAAATATCACTCTAGCAGTGGATGGGAGTCAATTGCCAGTCGGACCCTTGCTGTTGTGCAGTTTGTTGTACACCTAGACGACTGCAACGCAACTTGCTATCAACTGCTAAACGACCAACTCCAAATTAGCCTACTCCAAAGCAACTGGCGTGTCAGTTGCATGGCCAACGCATGTCCATTGTCAATGCTTGTTCTGCAGCAAAGAACGCTTTCAATATACGAAGATTTCCCTTATCAACACACTTGTCCAACTGCAAAGAACTTATTTTCAATACATACGATAATCCTTTTTTGATAATTATTTAAATAATTTTTATTTTCGATATTTTAAATATATTATAATGTGCAATCGTGATCAGGTGCTATGCACAAAACTAGCGGAAGCAGTTGAGAAGCACCCATGTACTGAACTGCACGGTTTGCCATTGTGGACGAGACTGACCAAAAAAGTTGCAAGACATTAGTTGCAAGAGAGTTGTGCCGGTGGACGAAGGGATGTGCAACGCAACTCTCACGCAACTGCCATAAACGCGTTAGGTTGCAGTTGCATTAGAAGTGAAGATAAAACTGATCGAGTATGGGGGCTTTAAGAATGTGGAACTTCTAGGACTAATTTATTAATAAAAGTTCTATTTTTTCAGATTGCCGTTTCTATCTGATAATGTGCTGTCAATTCAAGATATGACTCACAATCATATAACAACAAATGAGCCGACTGGGCTCTTTGGGAGAAGAATTCATGCGAGTTACATCTATGAGCCACTAAAAATCACTGAAGTGGCTGAAATAGAAACTGTATTGTGAGATTCACAATAACAAATAACTCAATGTTACTTCAGTATTGCGAATGATATAATGCAGCCAATTTCAAAACCAGTCGAAACGTCTTATCAAATTAAGTAATTAATGTGCACTATGGTAGATAATGTAGCTGACGTTTTAGATAGGGGGTGGGTAACTTGTCGTTGAAGAAGTACCAGTAGCTGGCAAACCCAATTGTGGTAGATCATGAAAGCCATTCTATCAATGAATGCTTTATCTCATAAAACGATTTCCGTTGAACATTTGAAGCAACTGCAATATATGGAGGTTCAAACAATTTCGTCATAATATTCTTGTTTTGTGACATGATATTTAACAGTATCCACTTCATAATTACCACAATGTTTATTTTAAAGGAGCTCTTTGTAATTGGTTACATAGCACGTACTGTAAGTTATATAAATTTTATTGTTGATTCCTGTCTTAGAACACACAAGCTCTGAATATAAAGTGAAGCGGAAAGCTGTTCAACTAGTTCACAAGTTCACCATTCATCCTAAAAAATCACAATTTACACAATATTCTGCTTCCAATTTACTAATCTTCACGCATATTTGTTAATGCATCATCTTCCTAAAAACATTTCAAAAAGAATACAATTGCAGATTAGCGATAATTCAGCAAATTTCAGTTGAGCAACATTTACAACAGATTTAAAATGAAGGGGAATATTCACGAAAAGATGGAAATGATATGTGTTTCCAAATGAAATGCAATTTTTTTTGTGATTCAACATAATGCATTTGTGATTTACCCTAATCAATATATATTTATTGGCATCACGTCAATTTGGCGCATGACAATTTGGCGTATGGCAATTTGGTGTAGTCAATTTGGCGTACGACAATTTGGCGTACATACACATTTGGCGTATGACAATTTGGCGTACGGAAAATTTGGCGTATGACAATTTGGCGTACATACCGATCTCTTGGGTGCACACATTTGTTCAAAATTGCAACTGTCATAACCAGTGACAGATCCAGGATTTTCGTCGGGGGGGGGGGGGGGGGGTTAGCTAATACAGGGGGGGGGGTTTTAGCTAAACCTCACATATTATGCAAATATAAGTTTATATGTGCATGGGAGGGGTTGCAACCCCAAAAACCCCATCCTAGATCCACGGGTGGGCATAACAGTCATTGCAACGGTCCCGTATAACACAGTTGGGTTTGTTTGTGTTTCAGGGTCCATCGACTTCAAAGGTCATTGAGGCCCTATAACACAGTTATGGTAGGCATTCATTGTTCTAGGTAGGCATACCTTGCAATGACTTGTTATGACTGTTAAAATATGTTGTTATGACCGTTGCAATTTTGAACAAATGTGGGCACCCAAGAGATCGGTATGTACGCCAAATTGCCATACGCCAAATTGTCATGCGCCAAATTGACGTAGACCCATATTTATTGCATATCAAAAAGGAAAAAAAAAAAAAAAAAAAAAAATTGCACCACGCAGGTGCAGAATGAAACTGCCTTGAATGTAGTTTTCATTTAAAGTGCTGGGTGGTGGCTTTCTGGGTTTAGTAATCTAATGCAACAATAATGGTCAAGGCAAATTTGCAAAATAGTTTTTGACCTACAGGGTGATTTTAATAGTATTGATGGGCCAAAAAGTGAGTATCTATAGAACCCTGGCCTATTCGACATTTTTTGTTATCCAGCCACATTAGGCCGAATAGCCCAGAGTCCATTGCATTATCGCATATCCAGGTTTTAGTCGCGGTTTTAATCATTGTCAGTTTCGTTTATTAGCGGAACCGCCACCCAATGCACTAATTACTGTAGTCACAATTAATTGCCGTGACAGGGCAGGAACGACTGCAAAATTTCACATCGCTACTGATAGTTACTGCTGTCCTACTGGACTCATCATCATCATACCCTTCTTCCGTAATCCCCCACCACGCTCTCGTCTACCTCTCACGTAACCATGTTTCAATAACAATTTTTAATCACATGGGGGTCCGCGAAACTTGAAACATACATTCAGAGGTCAGCGATACCAAAAGAGTTGCGGAACACTAGTTTGCCCAACTGCAGATTGGACTGTAACTGTTGGACTGGCAGTATAGAAATGAGGATAACAATGCAAAAATGCCTCATTAGTTGCAAAGTTGAGTCATGCATCAGTTGCAATATGCCCCATAGAGGCTCTGAGGGGGGGGGGGTGATATTGCTGCATTGCTCACCCCACGTTGGACCCGCCCCTGTTAAATTAGAGCGCTTCAGTGTGAATATACCCTCACAATCCACTTGTTTTCAATTCCGGGGTGTAACCCGGGCATTTTTCCAGTGCGCCAAAAATTCGGGGCAGCATTTTGGCTGTTGGAGAAAACTATTAATGTATTAATTACCAAATGAATAGAAAACTTCACATATCGATTTTTTTTCCTTTACTAAAAATTTACAGTGCGTAGCGTATTTACATTGGTATTTATCCCGCTTGTGGCAGGGTCGAGCCTGCGGGTTCTGGCCCTACATTCCCGTATATCTTCCACCACGTCCCCGTCCACCCCATACACTGCCTCATTCTTATGGAAAACCTGCTTCCAAGTCTGGTTCGGCTCCCCTTGCCCTGGGTGCTTCTGAATACCTGCATTCTTGAAATGCACCAAACGAGCTCGTCCTCCTCTCTTCTCTTTACGTGCCCAAACACCTCAACCTATTCTCCCTCATTTTTGGCGATGTCCATCACCCCCAAGCTACCTCTGATATACTCATTCCTAATTCTATTAGTTCTCGAGACCCCACTCATTCACTCCAGCACTCGCATCTCGGCTACTTGCATTTTATTGAAGTGACTATAGCATAACGGCCCTAACAACTGCGCTGTAAAACCACCTTCAATTTGGTTGGGGCCCTCCTATCACACAGGCTCCGCTTGCAATTCTCCACTTCAACCACCCTGATAGACTCTTATGTGACCCATAAAATCAATCTCCCCACTGCTTTAGAATGTTGATCCTAAGTACTTTTCCTCTTGCACCGTTTTCACCAGTACGCCCCGTAGGAAGTATGAAACCGTTATTTGCCTGTCCTTCCCAACTGAAAGCTAAATACTCCTTCTTCTTACTGTTTATCTTTAGCCGTCTTAGTCGCCTTGCATCTATCTATGGCTCCTCTAATATTGCTTAGGCGCTTTTCTACTTGTTTTCTGAGCCACTAAGTTTTACAATATTTGTCGGCAAATGCCATGCACTGAGGGGCCCATTTTCCTACTCCCATCAGCAGCTCATCCATAACCAGAATGAAAAGCATTCTGGTTATGGATGAGCTGCTGGACTACGCATGGTTATGGATGAGCTGCTGGACTACGCATGGTTATGGATGAGCTGCTAGACTACGCATGGTTATGGATGAGCTGCTGGACTACGTATGGTTATGGATGAGCTACTTGCTAAGTTATGGGCTTAGTGCTGTACCTTGGTGCATCCCAAAATTCACTGGGAAACCCTCAATATTTCACCAAGGTGTCGTTATCCTGGCTATGGAACCATACATACCCTGAACTCCTCGAATAAGCCCTTTTTCTACCCGCCTTTTTCATAATATCTCCCGAACAACATGTGCAGCACTGTCATAAGCCTTCTCCATGTCGATAAGGATGGCATGGAGATCTTTCTTTGCTACCCTATACTTTGTTACCATCTACCTCAGAGTGAAAATTGGTTCCTTTGTGGACCTACCTGGCATAAACCCAAACTGATTTCCATGGACACTAGTTCAATCCTGGAGGTAACATTCTATTACTCTCTCCCAAAGCTTCAAGGAATTACTAATTAGCTTAATACCACTATAGTTATCACAATTTTGGGTACTATCTAACTATCTTATTTCCCCTAGCTATCCTATTGAAAAGTTTCCCAACCACCAGATTCCTGTCATCCCTAAACTATGCGACAATTCAATGGGGATTCTGTCTGGGTCTACAGCTTTTCGACCTCTAATCTTCCTAAGGGCCCTGACTACTTCCTCTTCTGTAATGCTGTCTACCACTCCTAAAGATGTATCATGGGTGTCAATGCCATCCTCTCCCATTGCAGCAATGAAGATTAGTGGATTAGTTTGTGGGTTGGGGAGTAAGCCAGGCTGCCATAACATGATGAACCCTTAGGAGGCTGCCCGCGGGAGATGAGGAGGAAGGTGAAAGGACAAAGGAGAGGGTTAATTTGCAACACCCAACGTTCTTTACCAACCACCCCTGTTGGTATTGACGTGGGCTTGCGCTGCTTAACTTCAGTGATCTCACGGGAACTGGTGTGTCCAACGCAACTTGGTTGTGGAAATACTCTTAAAACCTCTTCTTTACCTGAGACGGGAGAAACAGGGCCTTACCTTTGCTATCCTTCACCATTATGGCTTGTGGAATAACTTTGGCTGCCCCATCTCTAGTCTTGGCCTATTTAAAATCTTCTCTGATCCCTTCCCTGGTCTCTAACTGATGATAGAGGGCTTCATACTTCTGGTGTTTGACCAGGGCAATGATCCCCCTAGGTGTGGTCTTGAAAAATATTTTCACTATTATTAAAATATTAATTTAGAATTTGAAATGGCGCTGCTTGAACTTGTTTGAACATACTGTACAGTACGTACAGTATACTTCTCTAAACAGAATAGCATTAACACGCAAACACAGCACTGCTTCAATGTGCTTCCCAACATAAAATTTAAATAAAATGATTTGTATTGAAAATGAAAAATATGTACCTTTATTTAGGTACCTTTTAAAATAAGTATCTTTATACATTCTTAAGGGGCAGAAATTTGTCTTTTTGCCCGGGGCGACATAAGTGCTAGAGCGGGCCCTGGGGACACATACAGTAGGTATTCACTTCTGACATCAGCAGGAAACGATTGGAATAATGATTACTGTAATTAACAAATTCTGTCTTTAGTCAATGAGGGTCTGATTTGCATGAGATCTTCAGAACGAAACGATATTTGTTTTAAGTGTCATACTAATAAATTGGCTAATAATTTTATTTATTTGGTAAACCATCAATATTATCCTTCCTCATAGTAATATTTTTTTTTGTGCTTTAAACATTTGAAAAGGTCTGCATAAATCTATGATGAATAATTTTTCTACCTTATGTGCAGTGGATGACCACCAGTTTTTAAACCGTTTATTCCAATTAGTAGTGTTTATATATTATATAGTATTTGAAAGGGATAGCTTGCTATATAAAATTTAGCAAAATATTGCAGACATGAGCCTGCCAGAATGTTAATAGAAACCCCTACCGATTTTCATGGGCATTTTTCGAGATTTTCAAAAGATAATACTACTGTATTACACTTTTTGTTATATACAGTAAACACTGTCTATGGGGCACGCTAGTGAGAGTGTTTGGTATTCAAATTAAACACCCTCATACTTTTTTTATTGAACGGCACGAAACAAACACACAGGAGTTAAACCTTGGTAGTACAGACACACAATAAATTGAAATTCCTATATATAGCCACACCATTTTGGTATATCATAGGGCACCTACCTGATGAAAGCACTATTGACCTGTTTGCCAGTTAAAGTAGACAGGAAAAATGGGATGCTACTTTGAAACTTCAGGCATACTATTACAAGAGCAACTGTTCAAAAAAGACTGTCGTTTGGCATTGGATTAGACATGTGGCATCTCATTAGACACCATGATATGGTAGTTTTCTTGCAATCCGTAGAAAAGGATGTCAATGGGTGGTAGTAGTTTGCCATTTTTAATAAGTTTTCTTCAAAAACTTGCATAACTTATGTCGTTATTTGAATAGTTCATCTGTCATGAGTTATACTGAAATCATTTACCTAATACAGTAGAACTCCAATTTTCCGAACTCCTATCATCCGAATCGCCAATTATCCGAATCGCTTTCAGAATTTCAGAAAAAAAAATTATGAGGAAACGTACTGCGATTTTCAAAACAATGCGCGACTTGGCTGCCTGAAAACGGATCCTGACAGTCAAACAGCTTACTTTCACTGAGATGTTCAGCAAGCATTGACTTCCATTTACAGTATGGTACACGTACACGTCTCATTTTCTCCCATTTAGACCCTTTTTTCGGAAAAAATCCAATTATCCGAATTTTTGATTATCCGAATGGGGTCCGGTCCCAATTGCTTCGGATAATTGGAGTTCTACTGTATTTAAATTAATTTTCAACCCTCACCTTTTAAATTCTTCATTTAGGTACATTTTTGGCTTCTCAATGTGGTGACAGTTTTATCATAAATAATTTGGCTCATTAATATTCTAAAGCAGTATACCTCTAAAGTACTACTAATACCAATTCTACTCTACAAGGAATTGTATTCACTATAACATATTAACATTATTGTCATGTTAATTTCAGAATTGGTACTACATATATTTCCGGAACGACATCATGGGAAATTGATTACGCATTAAAATAAAAATGCATTTTTTAACCTCAATAAACTTCCTACAAAGCGCTTTAGATATGAGTAGGAAAATTAACATTTAAAAAGACCAACTTGCGGTAAAACCTCCAATTGACCGCCATGGCGCTGTATTTTTCAACCCCTCAGCCAGGGTGGCGGTCTACTAGAGATGGTGTTCAAATAGAGGAAGGGGCGGTCTATTTTTCAACTACTGGGTATCTGGCCAAAATTTTGAGGTGCATTTGGCATCAACAAGACGTCCACATTAACATTCATAAACTACAAATATTTTTATGGTTTTGAACACAGAAAAAATGTTAAGAGAAAATTATCCATTTCTTTTACACATGAATGTTAGGTATTGTAAATTACACAAGTAATTCATGAGAGTGGAAGTCCATTAGAGGCAGCGTTTAATTACAGGGTGGCGCTCTATCTTTCAACCTCTGAGTGGCGGCCAATTAGAGGTTTTATGGTATGTTACTTCACAAAGAAGAATCACTTCACGTAGAAAACGTCAGTTATATTTCCCACTGAAATATAAACATCATTTGGGTTTAAATTTCTGATAGCAAGCCAACCATGTTATGGTTAAATATTTTTAAGGTTATTTTGAAAACCATGTCAAGTTTAATTTCTGGAATGCACCCGTTTCTATAAACGCTTACGAAATTCCTAAATGTCTATGTTATTGACTACCAATTTATTGGTAGAATGTCATTTAGGTGCAACTGTACCCGATGGCAGCTATTTCTTGGCATCCCTCACATTTCTCTATTGAAAGGAAGGTTTGTCACATAAAGACGCTTATGAAGTAAATCGTTGTTTTGTGAAATTTGGTATAGGCAGCTAACTCATAAATCTAGATTTCTTGAAATAAATAAAATTGGTGCCTTTTGAATTTGCATTACAATGGTGTAACTAAGGACGGCATGGCAGCTAGATAGAATTTAAATGTAGGTAAAAAGGATGTAAGCAGCATTGACTATATACAGTGGATCAAAAAAGTATTGGCACACTCTACATTTTGTGAATAATGCTGAAATACAACGTTTTAATTAAAAACGGAAATATACATTTCAAAAATGATGATATTTGTGATTTGTTCTTAAAGTGTCAATCAAATTTGGCAACAAATAAGAAAATAATTGCAAAATAACGGAAAATCCCATGCCAAAAAAGTATTGGCACACCCAGCATTTTGTACCTTTTATGGCTAAATGTAATGGTATTTGAACTTTGTCACCTCAAAGTTACATAATAAATTCATTGGTATTGAGTTGTAGACTCAGGGTCACAATTAATTAGTAAAATGACGACCAAGAAACATGAACTTTCTGTGGCAGAGAGAGACTCCATAATTTCACAAAGAAAAGAAGGCTTAAGCTACAGAGAAATTAGTAAAAATGTTAATATTAGCTGTTTCACCATCAGAGGAGTCATAAAAAAATATGAAGCAACGGGTTCAACATGCAATCTTCCTAGATCAGGACGTCCTAGGAAACTCACAGATCGTGAAAGACATGATGTTGTTCGATCAGTAAAGCTGGTGTTCATTTCTTTTGGAATGATCCTTGTATTATTACCTCACCTGTAGTGAAAACTATTCAATGTCAAACGTTAAGGTTTAAACGATCCTCTTTTATTAATGATGGAATGCAACCAAGAAGAAAACAAATGTTTAATGGTTAACTGTTGTTTTGTCATGTTCATATGCTGTTTCCAAATCCTTCAAGCCATTAATATATTTAGTTACACCATTGTACCTCATAGTAATGGCATCTAATTTTTTGAGATATTATTTACAATTGTGATTACCATTGCCATCACGTTTCCTTTAATTTAAGCAATTTCTAAAAATGAATGATGTTGAATTCGACTTCAGTCAGTTTAGTTTCATATGAATTGGTCAGCCCTAGGTCTGCCACCTCATTTCATGTAATTGGAGAAAGTATTAATTTTAAAACAAAGAGTAAGACTAGAATAAGAAAGGTAGTTAATTTTTCTCATACTGCTCTCGAGAATAAAAATTTGACTAAGAATGTTCTACACATCAACGTCAAAATAATTGCAAAAATTAATGGAACAGACTTGGTAAATTGGTAACACATAACTTCAACATACTGGTATATATTTGAATATGTCATTTTATGATACACAAGAAAAATGTAGTAAGTAAAAGAATTCATAATCTTAATCATTTACAAAAGAGATATCTAGGAAGTCTATTATATTAAAACAAGTGACTAGAAACAAGCATCTATCGGTAGAAGGATGTGGTAAACTCCTCATCGAAAATGGTGCTTAATTGTAATCCCAAATACCCACATAAGAATTAATATCTGTCTTATAGCACAAGTCTTAAGTTATTTGCCATCTAAATATATGCCAAAGGACCTTTATGGTTATTTATAAAAGTTCACATGTATACATACCACATGCCCCATTTTGTGTTTCTAATAATTACTGTGTACTACAAACCTGCATGAAAAAGATATTGATACAGCATCATTAGGTCAAGAACCACAGTGGTACTTCAACACCATGAAGTTATCAAAAAAAATTAAATGATTACATAAGATGTTTTATAATTTCCAATATTCATTTCATTAAATGTAGGCTAACATTTGTCAAGAGTAGTAACTTACATAACAGCATTGTTCACAATTCCTTACACCAGTAGAATAGATAATATTTTATTTAAACTGCTAGTAGGATAATTAAAAATCCAGTCGTATTTTATGTTTCTGAAATACATACATGTATGTATATTCGTGAATGCAGATCAAGTGGCGACTCGCTAAATGTTAAGATACCATATTTGCATGTAGTATTTTCTGTATTTCTCGGCTACAAATCACAGCTTGTTTTCAACAGCAGAAAGAATTTGAATTAAATTTTTGCTTTTTGCAGCTTTTCATTTTCATCTTTCAGTGTTCAGAACTTCTTTTCAAACTAAGAGATAAACTTGCTTATTTTCTAAACGTCAAAAATGGCGTCTTTTTATCAATCATTATAACTGAAAAGTCTAGGTAAACAAGAGCACATTATAACATTCTACCGTATTATCTCGCGTATAATCCGCAGTTCTTTCCCCAACAAAATTGCGTGAAAGTCTGGGTGCGTATTATACATTGGAGTAAAAATTTCAGCCATTTTCAGAGAAACACTAAGCACACGTAAAGAATATTGGATCATCCATTGAAAGCGTTAACTATAAATTTAACGTAACATTCGTTTTGACCATTTAAGAAATAAAACGATAAAAACTTTATGTACCCTTATACCATAGATATGTATATTAATACAAGCATAACCATGGATATAATAATACCAGTGTACTCCTAAAAATTAAGAAGAACTGTAATAAAAATAAGTATATCCAGTTATGTCGAACAATACCGATATTAAAACCCTAAAAATTCTTCAGAATCGTCATGTGAAATAACTGGCAAACTTAGCCTGTGTATTTTACATGGGCATTCATCATCATCATCATCATCACACCCTTATCCCGCCTGAGGCGGGTCGGGTCTGCGGGTTCTAATCCTCCACTCCCGCCTAACCCCCACCAAATCCCCCGTCACCCCGCATGCCTCCATGTCCCTTTGCACCACCTGCTCCCACGTCCGTTTTGGTCTTCCTCTACTCCTGGTGCCCCCAATCACCTGTTGTCCCATAATCACCCTTGTCAGTTCCTCCTCTCCCCTCCTCATCACGTGCCCATACCACCTCAACCTACTCTCTCTCATCTTTTCCGCGATGTCTCCCACCCCCAAGCTACCTCTAACATAATCGTTTTGGATTCTATCAGCTCATGACACCCCACTCATATAACGCAGCATTCGCATCTCAGCCACTTGCATTTGCCTTTCATGGTTCTTCCTAGCTGCCCAACACTCTGAGCCATATAACATAGTGGGCCTAACGACAGTTCTGTAGACTTTGCCCTTCAACTTTATGGGGACACGGCGGTCACACAGGACACCACTTGCCTGTCTCCACTTCAGCCATCCTGCATTAATCCTATGGGTCACATCGGAATCCATCTCCCCATTGCTCTGGAAAACTGATCCTAGATACCGGAACTCTTGCACCCCTGGTATCCCCTCATCCCCACAACGAATCTCACCCCCTTGCCCCTGGCCACTAAAATTGAAAGGTAGGTACTCTGTCTTCTTCATGTTCACCTTAAGACCACCACTTTCCATTGCTGTTTTAATGTCTTGTAAGCCCTTTTGTGCATCCTCCTTGGACTCCTCAAGCCTTCCCACATCATCAGCGAATACCAGACACTGTGGGGCCCATTCCCCTATTCCTGTCAGCAGCTCATCCATAACTAGAGTGAAAAGATATGGGCTAAGAGCCGACCCTTGATGCACGCCCACCTGCACGTTGAAGCGTGAAGTATTTCCCCAGGCTGTCCTCACCCTAGCAATTGATCCATCATACATATCCTGCACTATCCTAATATGTCCTTCATTGACCCCTTTCTTCCTTAAAACGCTCCAAACTAACTGTCTAGGGACACTGTCATATGCCTTTTCCAGGTCAACGAATACTGCATGGAGGTCCTTCTTTGCTGCTCTGTTTCTCGATCATCTGTCTTAGAATAAAGATTGGTTCCATGGTGGACCTACCAGGCATAAACCCAAATTGATTCCCCCGGACACTAGTTTGGACTCTGAGGCGACTTTCTATGACTCTCTCCCACAGCTTCATAGAATGGCTCATCAGCTTTATGCCCCTGTAGTTTCTGCAGTCCTGGGCATCACCTTTGCCCTTGAACAGTGGAACTATCCAACTCTCTCGCCATGCAGATGGCATCCTGTCTCCATTGGCTAACTTATTGAAAAGCCTGCCTAGCCATCTAATTCCTGTGGTCCCCAAAATGTGCCACACATCCACAGGGATCTTATCTGGGCCTACTGCTTTTTGACCTTTCATCTTTTGGAGGGCTCTGACTATTTCTACATCACTCACCCTGTCCACTGCCTGTGGAGTGAGTGGGTTGCTGTCTGTGGCCATTGCACCATAGGAAGCATTTAATAAGGCTATGGTAGTATTCTTCCCACCTTTTGATTACCTCTGCTGGTTCAAAAAGGACCCTACCATTGGTATCCTTGACTGTTATGGCCCTGGTAACATCCTTACTAGTTCTATCCCTGGTCTTAGCCAATTTAAAAACTGCTGACTCTCCTTCCCTTGTCCCCAACTTTTCATATAAAGTCTCATACTTCTGGTACTTGGCCAGTGCAATGGCCCTCCTGGCATTTTTCCTTGCCTGAACATAGTCTGTCTTTGACCCCTGATCCCCTATTTCCCTCCATAAATGGAAAGCTACCTTCTTTAATTTTATTGCTGCTTCTACCTCCTCATTCCACCACCATGTCTGCCTACCCTGTGAGTTGCCACCTACTCTACTCATGCCTAGCAGTGCTTCTCCACATCTCCTAATTTTCCTAGCAACCCTGTCCCACATGGCATTAGCTGACCCATCCCAATCCCAGTCCACCTGGCTGAGAGCCTCTTGCCTGAATTCATCTGCCTTGGTGGGCAACTTCCACCACATAAAGATGGATTCTCCTTTCCAGGTATGTTTCCTAACTACCCCCTTTATTAGGAATTCTATCATGAGCAGCTTATGGCCACTTTCCTTCTGAAAATCCTCACTGGGTAGTGCCCAGCAATCTTGGATTTCTGCCCTATGCTGCTCCCTAACCATGAAAAAGTCTATCTGGGACCTCCCCTGTGGGGACTGAAATGTGATTAGGTGCTTTTCCCTCTTCTGGAACCATGTGTTGGCCAATGCAAGGCCATGTGCTCTTGCTGTCTCCAGGACTTTCTGCCCCTCAGGGTTGATTATCCCATACCCTAATCCCCCATGTACCTCCTCATATCCCAAACCATCTTTGCCCACATGGGCATTAAAGTCCCCCCCCAATAATAAGGCGCTCATTTCCCTTACCCTGTCTAATTGTGCTGTTCACAGACTGAACCACCTGATCAAATTCACTCCAAAAACCTACTTTTGTTGCATCCCCCAGGCCTGCTTGAGGGGCATATGCACTGATGAGGTGGAGCCCTATACCCTGCCAAACTACTGTGACTACCATTATCCTGCTACTAACTCTCTTGACAGAAGTGATTCCCTGCTGCAATTCCCTACTCAGCACAATGCCCACCCCATTTCTTCCTTCATCACTACCGGTGTAAATCAGTTTGTAACCATCACCCAGGGCCCGTGATCTGTTCCCCTTCCATTTTGTTTCCTGGAGGAATGCAATACTGATCTTTCGATGTTTGAGGATATCCACTAGCTCCCCACATTCCATGTTCCTAGCCTTAGTCTAGCCCCTGTCTTTAGTGGGCCAGCTCTGACTGGGGGCGCCCCAGTCAGATCTCCAGAACCCACAGCAATAGGGGATGGGCTACCTGTGGGGGGTGCCGTCCAACCCCACAGGAGACACTCATCAATGGTCTTATCACCATCATTACTAAGTGAGCAGAGGTCCCACACTCACTTGGCAGTTCTCTGTAACCAACCTATACTTAACAAAATACAGTCACAGGACTGCCAGTCAACATAATAAACAAAAACACCTACATAAGAATACTAACAATACTAGTAATAGTAAAAGTAATTAATAAAGCCACTATAACTATTCTATATAATGTTAACTACTACTAATATATCATGTAATGTAATACTGTTAATAAGAGAATATATGTACATAGGAATAAAAAATATATATACATCTAATACATAAGAACAAGAAAAAAGAAAAAGAAAAGAAATAAAGGAAAAACTTTTGCCAAGGAAAGTTAGCACCTTTCTCCACGTGGAGCATGGTGGTCGTCTGAGCAGACGCCACCCACGCTGCACTAGAGTGTTGTGAGAGCGCTAGGTAATGACACGAGGTTAGGGCCAAACTCTCGTGCAGCACCCAGCAGTGACGATGGTGCCAAAAAGCCTTGGCCTTACCGTGCCCTGGACCGCCTCAGATGTCACCTGAAAAAGGTAAGTTGATTCCCAAAACTTTCTGGAAAGGCTTCCAAAAAATATTCAGAGAAAATCGGGAGCACACAATGACGAACACCTGCTGGCATGCGCCACCTAGCGACCGATCCTGTATTTTACATGGGCATTGAGATTTTTATATCAACGTAAATCTTGAAACTTAGGGTGCGTATCATGCACTGGTGCATATTATACGCGAGATAATACGGGACTTTAGTGAAAGTTCAGCTAGTATGCCCAACTAACAATTACAGTAGTGATCTTCATTTCCTAATTTCATTCATTACGTATGAAATACCGAAAGGTAATGTACAAAGGCAATAATTAGAATTTTTCATATAATTTCATCGCTGACTCCTGTGCTGTAGATCACTAAAGGCCCCCCACACACGATCTGTTTGGTGTGTCTGTTCGGAGTGTGACGTGTGTGTGCAAAAAAAGTTTTGCTCACACCAAAAATTTTAACTGACGGTGTGAAAAAATTTTATCACATCGGTGTGTCAGTTCAGACTTACGTCAGTTAGAAGTGAACGTGTGTGGGATTGCTCACATTTTTTGTTCTGCGCAAGCCCAAACATGGATAAACGTCATCTTTAAAAAATTGCACCATGGTACCGGTAGAATTACTGGTTGATGTGGACAATCAAATGACGTCACATGACGTTTAACAAAAAGGAGCATAAGTACGTGATGCACCAAACTGATCGTGTGTGGGAGCCTTAAAGGCTCCCTCACACCAACGCGAAACAATCGCAGTCGCAGCGGAATTTTTGCCACAGGAACACGCGCCGAACAGGAGCACGCACTGCGACGCGGTGGATTCGCCTTTATATTCACACCAACGCATCAGTTTAGTTGGATACATTCGTATTAATTCTATTAGTATTTCTGTGAACGCCATCTTGTTCTATCGAAATTCGAACAACGATGACGACTAAAGCCGTGCCATGCAGCGATTGTAAATAATTTAAATAATTCGCTGCACTTTTGCAACCGCGGGCGCTATACATTCGCTGCGGTGTACACATGACCATTGCTCGTCATGGGTAGCGTTTTGATGCGAATAATTCGCCACGAAAGATCCGCTGCGACTGCGATGTTTCGCGTTGGTGTGAGGGAGCCTTTATGGCTATGTCCTAAGTGACAGCGTTCTGCATGAGCGGGCGTATAATAGAATGCACATGCTGCCTTATAGGACATAGCCTAAGAAACCCAAAGAACAGCATTCAATTTCAGCTTCACACTCAGAAGAACCCTTCATAAATAAACCTACTTTTTTTGTCTGAGTCTATTCACAAACATGCTAAAAATGGCAGTAAGTACTTTGGAATATGGAGAACTATAAGTTGTGTAACAATCTTATTGAATTGCAAATAAAAACAATGAATTATATTTTTAAATTCAAAGGTGTTTAATATCACCTTTATAAGGACATACTTTAAAAACTACCAACTTGCCACATGTTCTTATTATTTTATTATTACTGATTTGTCATACTTACGTCATGCACTATAGGCTATGGCATTCACTTCAAGATGGAATGACACATATAGCTGAATGCTAAAGTTTGTGCACCAAAAATCAATCATGCATGTGATCATGTTATGCTGCACTAGATGTACCATGGTATTTCTTTATAGAGTAGTAAAATGTTGGTAATAAATT
Organism: Trigoniulus corallinus; assembly: GCA_013389805.1. Lineage (NCBI taxonomy): Eukaryota > Metazoa > Arthropoda > Diplopoda > Spirobolida > Trigoniulidae > Trigoniulus > Trigoniulus corallinus. The sequence continues at coordinate 24,382,931 of JAAFCE010007744.1, forward strand.
AGTTCAGAGATTGTGCAAGATTTGTTATTTCAAAGCTCAATAAACAAATACCGCTCTACACGAGATAAATGTTGAAACACATTCAATTATGATCTAGTAGTTCCTTATGGTACCTAAAGACATAATTCTCTCAATTATCTGAAACCTCCTCAAAAAATAAGGTATTGTCTTACCTGTGGGAGGCTCAGGTACAACCTAGAGCCCCAGAGATTGGGTTTCTTCTGCAAATTTGTAGTGGGAAATGCAATACAAAGTACTATAGCCTTAAAGAGAGGGCGTTAGATTCAGGCTATAATGTGGGGAATTAGCAGAAACAAGGCTTCGAATGAGGAAAAGGTGGGGCAGAACAGAACTTTCCTGTACTGTGATGAGCTGCATATTTCAGATAGTTGAGTGATCGACAAAAATAACACTAACCTACTGCCCTACGTATTTATGGATTGGCAGTTTTAATACAGACCACCAGTCTACAGCAAGGAGGGTCTTTCTTTGCAGACATCAGCCACCTAGCATTACAATATATTAGGTGGAGTATAGAAGAAGGTAGAAATATGAAATAGGTTAGAAATGTGAGACACCCAGCATATGCTCAACACTGGCATTTGTAGGAGGAGTTGGGTAGCTGCCATAGCACATGGTACCTTTCCAAATTACAGGAGGCCATGATTGTTGGGGGTTAACTGTGTGGTGGAAGACTGAAATTTTTGCAACTGCTGAAATTTTTATGGCGTCCATTTCCAAGAATAGATAAATTAGCTGATTCTTTTATTTTGAAAAATACAAGAAAGGTAAACTATACTGTAATAATTGCTATTTACCATCAGATCAAATTTGACCAGGACTGGTTAATAAAAGTAACGTTTTTATGCATTTCAGTACAAAACTTTATTATCGCCCTCAAATTCGCTCCTTTTAAGCCAATACAAGCATGCCAATGGTTAATCCAATTTTCCATACACTTCAACAACCCTGTCTGCATCTCCCTCCAGGAGATCCTGTGTCGCAGTGATACCCCCATTTCGTTACGGGGGTACACTGTATATGCAGACACCCGGCAGCAAGGAAGCCACCCTGTGGGAGGGGTGGCTATCCTTATCCAGAATGGGTGCATTCATGTGCCAGTGGCTTTGCAGACGCCTCTGCAAGCAGGGAATGCCATATCTACTTTTGCCCATTGTGTGATTTTGATGGGGTCAACGACCTAGTGAGTCACTTCTCAGAAGTGGTGGTCGGGGCGGCAATGGCATCCATCCCCCCGCGCTTGTGTAACCCACCACGAGCACGGGTGCCATGGTGGACGGAGGATTGTCGGAGTGCGATTCGGGCTCGCCGACGAGCCCTTTGCTGCTTCCAATCTCGTCCTACTGAGGCCAATCGTATTGACTATCTCCAAGCCTGGGCATATGCACGACGGGTGATCACGGAGGCCAGACGCTTCTCATGGAGTCAGTATGTCTCCTCACTTACCCATCACACGCCCTCCAAGAAAGTCTGGGAAAAACTGAGGAAGATCCAAGGGAGGTATTTACCATCATGTGGCTCCGGTCTCCTTGTACAAGGGAGACATTGCCTTCTGCTGTGTGAAGTGGCTGAGGAACTGGGAAGGACGTTTGCAGCCGTCTCCAGTTCCCAGCACTACACGGCAACATTTCTAAACAAGAAGCAGGCTGCAGAACGCCATCCACTGAACTTCACTGGTGGTGTCGCCGAGGGGTATAACAATCCATTTACCCCTTGGGAGCTGCAGGCAGCTCTAGCAAGAGCCAGGGACACTGCCCCTGAACCAGATAGCATCCACTATCAAATGCTACGACACCTACCAGAGACAGGCGTTAGTTACCTCCTAAAGGTACTAAATTACATATGGCAGCAGCATGAAGTCCCTGCAGGTTGGCAAGAGGCTACTATAATCCCACTGCAAAAACCTGAGAAGGATAGCAGCCTTCAGAAAAATTACAGACCCATCTCAGTGATGAGCTGCATTTGCAAAACCATGGAACGCATGGTGAAATGGCGCCTGGTGTGGTAAATGGAACGGCACAACCTTCTGGCCAATGCCCAATGTGACTTCCATGCTGGCAGGTCTCCAGTGGATCATTTGATCTCTTTGGAGACTGCAGCACGTGAGGCTTTTCTCCACAGACAGCACTTAGTGGCTGTCTTCTTTGATGTGGAGAAGGCATATGATACCACATGGCGCCATTATATACTGGAGACCTTGTACCAGTGGGGGCTCAGGGGTAATCTGCCCCTCTTCCTCCATAGCTTCTTGTCTAACTCGGCCTTCCCGCAGGAGAAAGAAAGGCGGTCTTTGCTGTTGCAGTGAACGGTTTACCATCCTCCGTTCACACCCTGGTACAGTCGTCCCTATTTGAGGACGACTATTCTATCAGGTACCGGGCTGCAACTGGCACTAACCAGTGCCAATGAGTTTGCCACATCTCGTGGCAATAAGTTCTCCCCTGACAAAACTACTGTCTTGCACTTCTGTTGTGAGAGCTTCACCCTGAACCTCAGCTTACCCTGGATGGCCGCCTCCTCCCTGTTGTAGAGGCAGACCGATTTCTCGGTCTCCGTTTTGACAGCCGTCTGACATGGGTCCTGCAATTGAAGGAGCTGAAGGCTAAGTGCCTTCGCTCCCTGAATATTCTGCAGTGCCTGCAGGGAATTGGTTTTGGGGCAGATCGAACGGTGATGCTTCTACTCCACAGATCACTCGTTCGATCCCGTCTCGATTATGGCTGTGGCGTGTGCGGCCTGGCCGCTCCATCTACTCTCTGGATGCTGGCATCCGGTTGTCCATTGGGGCGTTCCGCACAAGCCCAGTGCTCAGCCTATATGCTGAAACTGGTGAACCACCACTGGCTGTGCTGCAGCAGTACTTGGCAGCTGCATACATTTTGCAGCTGAAAGGTCAGCTGCAGCACCCTACACACCCAGCCGTCTTTAGTCACACTATGAGACGGCCATTCGACTACCGCCTGGGTGTTCCCCCTCCATTTGGTGTGCGGTGGATGGACGGTTTTGCTGGCCTGGGTGTGACTCTTCCTAACGTGCAGCCTGTGCTGCCGGCCTCTGTGCCGCCCTGGACAGTGCCAGAGCCCAGTTTGGATTTTGTGCTAGCAGCCTTCCCCAAAACTAGTACCGATAGGTCAGTGTACCAACAAGAGTTTGGACACCTCTCTCTGACCTATTGGGGCCATGTTTTTATTTACATGGATGGGGCAAAGGATGGCTCCTCGGTGGGTTTGTCAGTCTTCCCAACTGGTCATCTCATAGGGGGCCGCCTTCCAGGCGTCACCAGTGTCTTAACTGCGGTGCTAACAGCTCTGCACAGAGCACTGGAACTCATCCTATTATTGAATGACAGACACTTTGTTATTGCGACTGACTCCCTATCGTCCCTTCAGCTGTTGCACACCGTTTATGGCAGACATGCCATCATCCAGGGTGTGCACAGATTTCTGCTCGTGATTCGTAAGGAGGGCAAGACAGTGTTGTTCCTGTGGGTCTCAGGGCATGTTGGCATCATGGGCAATGAGAAGGCGGATGCCCATGCCCATCTGGTGCCCCACTTGCCAGATATACCTAACACTGCTGTCCCCTCCTCCGATGCTCTCCCTATGGTGCTGCGGGGCGTCCATGAACAATGGCGGGCACAGTGGTTTGTGGAGACCACCAACAAGCTCCACACACTGAAGGACACCCCAGAGCACTGGGGGTCCTCGTGCCACCAGTCGCAGAGGGAGGCGGTTGTGCTTGCTCAGCTTCAGATCGGTCACACGTTCCTCACCCATCCCTACATTTTATGGGGTGAGGAACAACCATGGTGTGACTTCTGTTGGGAGCCTCTCACAGTGGCACATATCTTTAGTCACTGTGAGAGATACCCCAAACTGAGATGGCGACTGGGAGTCAGTCGGGAGCTGTCTGCCTCACTTGGGGATACCCCCCAGGGGGTTGAACTGATTTATACATGTATTTTTAGGCAGCTTTGCATTTATTGTTGTATTGGTTTGGCTTTTGCCTTTTTATTTCTGTGTCTGTTTTGGCTTTTGCCTTTTTATTTCTGTGTCTGTTTTGGCTTTTGCCACTTTTATTGCTATGTCTGTTTTGGCTTTTGCCACTTTTATTGTTATGTCTGTTCTCGTTTTTGCTGCCTTTACTTTTATTTCTGTTTTGGCTTTTGCCTATAATTATTCTTTGATATTTATTTGGCTATTGCCTTTTGTACGTGTTAGTTTTAGTGGGCTTTTGCCCTTATTTATTGCTATCATGGTGGGAAGGCCATTTACACCCCCACCATGATGATTGTCTTTCTGTGCCCTAATGACCATTGTAGTCGATGGGCCCTAAAACAAAAACAAACAACAAGGAAATTCACCATCACGTGGACTTAGGTGGCTTGTTTCTATCCCTCCCTTTTCTTCGTCCCACTGCAGAAAAGGGAGGGATGCCTTCTATTGGTTCGTCCTCCTCCATCTCGAAGGAGGAATCCCCATCGTGACCCAGTTTGGGCATGAAATCACCCCATGCTTTCTGCCGTTGGCCAGAAAGCTTGGGTGGAAGAACCAAGGACACACGCCCCATGGCAGTAGTGGGAGGTGTCCCTAGTTTCTTTCCACCCGTCTCACCCACCACCCCTTCTGTGGAGGAGGCTGGCTGGGCTGAGACAGGGAGGGAGGCTTTCAAGGGAGATGCCTGTCTTTGATGAGAGGAATCTGGGGCCTGCAAAGAAACTGGCACCGCTATTATTGGGGGGCCCATGCATGGGCCAGAGGCATTGATGGAGCCAGAAGAAGCCATGGAAATGGGGTCGGGGTCCGTCTGGCAGCCAATGCTTGCACAAACCAGCACCCGATGGACCCCATGGGCCCAAGATGGCGTCAAACGGATGAGAGGGGGGAGCTAAGGTAGGGTGTCTGTCAGGGTACAGACAGAAGACAGAGCAGCTGTCTTTGCAGCACCTTCATAGGACACCCCACGACTGGGGATCCCTGGCAAGGCTAGCAGCCACCACGCATCCTGAAAGCTGATACCCTTCTGGACATGCAACTCCTGGATCACACGTTCCTGCAGCCAAGTGGGGCAATCCTGAGAAGAAGCAGGGTGGTTGCCCTTACAGTTTATAGAAAAAGGTGCAGTCTTACAAGACTCAGGGGAGTGGTCACCCTGTCCACAAGTGCCACACATGGCCTTTGCAGAACACGAATTCTGTCCATGGCCATATAGCTGGCTCTTGAAGCACCGAAGCGGACTCGTGATGAAGGCACTAACAGGCAAGCGGAGGTAGCCAGCAAAGATGTAATCTGGCACCTTGGGCTAACGAAAGGTCAGCACCAAGGTGTCAGACGGGTGGGATTCTCCATCCCGTCGGACGGAGGTGCGGCTGCCAGCCACCACACCCTGGTCCCTAAGCTCCTCCGCTATTTGCTCTTCTGATTAACCGCATAGGTCAGGGCACCGCACCACACCTCTACTGGTGTTTAAGGTGCAATGGGGTTTGACCACAACGGGGATGTCACCGAGCTTCCGCAATTTTAGTAATGCTTCGGTCTGGTGGGGGGGGGGGCAGATGCCTCCACCAACAAGGTGCCATTGCACAGTTTCTTGATCGAGGTCACATCACCAGCAATGCCCTTGATGGCTTTCCCGATAAGGAAGGGCGACGCCTTCCCCAATGCTGCACCATCCTCCCCAGAGATGGAAATAAACTGGGGAGGATAGGAAGAAGGTATGGATGGTTGTTTGACTGCACCTAAAATCTTAGTTGAAGGAACATAAGGCTAAGAGGTCGTTGCCTCTTGTTAAGGGCAGGTGCCGATGCCATAGTCGCCACAGGTTCATTCCCTGATCCAGTTGGCTTACTGGGGGAACGCGGCCTCTTTGTTGGAGCAGTACATGTCTCCATCAGCTCAGTGGCAGCAGGCCCACTCAGTTGGGTGGGACTGAGCCCGCCATCTTCCGGCTCAACACAAGTCAATAAAGGTAAAGAAGGGGAGGGGTGGGGTTATTTGTAGAGGCCCCCAGCCTCTGTTTTATAGTTGCCATAATTTTAAATAATTATGTATTTGCTGCCTGCAGGTCTTACTGACCACACAGAGCCATACACGGGGACGCCCATTCGGGTCGTCGCGACTACTCGGACAGGATACTGTTAGGGTGGCGTAATCCCCGAGTACGGGACCATTGGCTTCGGGGTTGACTGCCGGTCCACTTACAGCAACCCTAGGAGGCATAACAACTTATGCACCCCTGGCCAATTGACCAAGACCGGGTATCCGCCTTGGCCACTCGTTTTCCCTGGAAGCTGTGGCGAAAGTGATGTGTTGGGGCTGTAGGTCGCAACCCTAATTGTCAATGTCTGTCAGCCAAGCCACCAATGTGGGGTGGCCCAGAGACATCGCTGGACATGCGCCTCCTCAATCACCAGGATCTGCTTTTCCCAGGGGTGCAGGTCTCCATGAACGACAAACATGTGGGTAGGTGTTTATTTACGGTCACCTCAGTGAGGAGCCTACATCGACCAAGAACAAGTCAGACTGAACCCCTCGAACAACCACAATGTTGATATCGTCCTGTCCATAACAGGTCATAGACAAAGACGACAGTGGTGTTGTCCAGACTGGGGCAAGAAAGAGTCACCCCATTGTGTCGTCTCTTACGACATGCAGGTATGCAGCGTGCCTATTCTACCCCGGGCACACACGGGTATCCACTTACAGCAACCCTAGGGGGCATAACAACTTATGCGCCCCTGGCTCATTGACCAAGACCAGGTATCCACCTTGGCCGCCCGTTTTCCCTGGAGGCTGTGGCCAAAGTGATGTGTTGGGGCTGTAGGTCGCAACCCTAATCCTTGATGTCTGTCAGCCAAGCCACCAATGTGGGGTGGCCCAGAGACATCACAGGACATGTGCCTCCTCAATCACCAGGATCTACTTTTCCCAGGGGTGTGGGTCTCCACGCATGGCAAACACGTGGGTGGACGTTTATTTATGTTCACCTCAGTGAGGAGCCTACATCGACCGAGATCAAGTCAGTCATCCAGTAAAGGACAGAAGGACAATGACAACCACCATGATGGTATCGTCCTGTCCAGGACACAAGTAATGGCCAATGACGATAGTGGTGTCGTCCAATCAGGGGCAAAAAAAGCCACCCCTATTAGTCGCCTCTTATGACATGCAGGTATGCAGCGTGCCTATTCTACCCCAGGCACACACGGGTATCCACTTACAGCAACCCTAGGGGGCATAACAACTTATGCGCCCCTGGCTCATTGACCAAGACCAGGTATCCACCTTGGCCGCCCGTTTTCTCTGGAGGCTGTGGCCAAAGTGATGTGTTGGGGCTGTAGGTCGCAACCCTAATCCTTGATGTCTGTCAGCCAAGCCACCAATGTGGGGTGGCCCAGAGACATCACAGGACATGTGCCTCCTCAATCACCAGGATCTACTTTTCCCAGGGGTGTGGGTCTCCACGCATGGCAAACACGTGGGTGGACGTTTATTTATGTTCACCTCAGTGAGGAGCCTACATCGACCGAGATCAAGTCAGTCATCCAGTAAAGGACAGAAGGACAATGACAACCACCATGATGGTATCGTCCTGTCCAGGACACAAGTAATGGCCAATGACGATAGTGGTGTCGTCCAATCAGGGGCAAAAAAAAAGCCACCCCTATTAGTCGCCTCTTATGACATGCAGGTATGCAGTGTGTCTATTCTACCCTGGGTATCAATGCACCACACTCAATGACAGTTCAGCAGTGAAAGGCAGCTCAGCAGCAAATGCAATGGGGAGTTGAAATTAGTGGAAGGCAAAGTATTTCTGAAAAAGATAAAATTTCAAAAATGCCAAAATATTACAGCCTGTACACGAAAATACAGCCAAGGAGTCCATTAGGGTACTGAGGGTAATAAGTAAGGCTAAATAGATGACAAAGCTGACCGAGCATTTCTTATGTCAGACCGAACAGAGATAAATGTAGGTAGCAGAATTTCATTCCTTATTTACTGACCTGAAAAAAAATTACACCTCAAACCTCAATATTCATTGGATATTTTAATTAAAGATAAGTAATCAAACTGTATAGACAACTTCAAATACAAAAATTAAATGTCAAATTGATAAAAACAATTTAAAACATAAAATGAATATGACTGAATTTTTCTTATGAGTAAGACTTATTGATGACTCACTTTAATAAAGTGAAGTAAATATTATCACAATAATTCCATTTAAGGAAACATCTGGGTTTGGCACACAGATAACAGACATTAACAAATTATTTGATGGGGTGTTTTTTTTTTCAATTTTACTTAATTGAAGTACTTTTCATAAACACCGCATATAGTAAACTAAATACAGCTTCTTCAGTTCCATGCATCCACATTTTATGAAAAAGTGATGCTTGTGAACACTGATACATTATAGTTGAAATGCTTCAGAAGAGAAAAATTCAAGAATGATTTATAATATTAAACACCATGAAAAAGATGAAGTACACTGGGATGACTGGAAAATACAATAACATTAATGTTTCTCATTTCTAAATTGCATAACAACTGTCTCAAAGCCTATACATGTAAGGAAACAGTTCCCCTTCATACAAATGAAGGACTTTACCAGCAATCTGTTTCATAATATCATCTAGTATTTTTAAAAATGTGTTACTACATATCATTTAAAGTATTAGACATTTACTCTATTAAATTCCGTTGATGTAATTAACATGTTTTGATCTTTACTACAGTACCACATATATCCAGACAATATTGCAGTACAAACATTAGTAACTACTGCAACTCAAAACCATCCATGTACAATAGCTAGGCCCTTCATCCACTGGCACAACGTGATTGTAACCAACTAGAAAAAATATTGCTTCAGCGTTTGATGGAGGTATATTCAGAGTCGGATCATTGCTATTGTGCAGTTTGTCTGCCACCTATATGACTGCAATGCAACCTGCAATCAACTGGCAATCGACAAACTCAAAAGCGACTGGCTTGTCAAGTTGGGGGCCCAACGCTTCTCCAACTGCAAACAAACCCTGAAATTTTCACGTGATATATTCAATATATTATTATTATGTCCAATTGTGATCAGGTGCAGTGCCAGATTTAGATATTCAGAGGCCCTAGCCTAATTCAATTTTGAGGCCTTTTTTCAAGCCCTTGTGAACCCATTTTCTTAAGTTTTGAAGCCCACTAAATGTTAAGGCCCTAGGCTTCAGCCTCATTAACCCATTGGTAAATCCGGCACTGATCAGGTGTTATGTACAAAAGTAGTGGAAGCGGTGGAAAAGCATCCTTGCTCATACAACTATAGTTTGGCAGAATATTCCAACAAAACATCTCAAGAACGTTGGGTTGCAGTTGCATTACATTGCGTTGCACTGGTAGATGAAGGGCCTTAGTTTCAGTAAATATTATGTGCATTATATTACTGTTTAGAATCAATAAAGGATATTTAATCAACAGCAATAAATATTTTAAATTATGCAAGTGCATTACAACCAATCAATCCAAAGTCATTTAATTATTAGAATACATTTCTCAAAAATGTGCCTCATAGAAAACATGATTAGCAACTGTCTTTTGACACTTTGGCACATCAAAGAAATTTAAACTTTAACAACTTCCCAACTGACACAGTGAAAACCATATATAAAACGGGTCTACGTCAATTTGGTGCATGACAATTTGGCGAATGGCAATTTGGCGCACATACAAATTTGGCTTATATAATGTATACCAATTTGGCGTACATACAAATTTGGCATATAATGTATACCAATTTGGCGTACATACAAATTTGGCATATAATGCATACCAATTTGGCGTACGACAATTTGGCATATGTACCGATTTCTTGGGTCATAACAACAGTCATTGCAACGGTCACGTATAACACAGTTGGGGTAGGCATTCATTGTTCTAATACCTTGCATCTGGTCTGATTATCTGGTCTCATAATTTGGTCTGATTACTGTAAAGTATTATTTTCTTTTTGCTCCCATCCCCTAAAAAGGTGAAGGTGGGAGGGGGAGAGGCGACATCAGATGGTTCTGATATTTCTTGTGATTAAAAAGTTTTTGGTTTCAGTTTTATTACAATTTTTTCATTGCTTTGCTTTAGTTTTAAAAAATGCTATTTGAACAATTCTAATAAGATGCATGCTTTGCCATGCACCAATTTGACGTGATCCCACTAAATTGAGTAGGAAAATGCATATGCCAAATTGTCATTCGCCAAATTTGTATGTACGCCAATTTGACAACACCAAACTGCCATATGCCAAATCGTCATGCACCAAATTGACGTGATCCCATATAAAACAATGTATGCTGACTAAATAAATAACAGTTTCATAAAAATAGAAATTAAAATCAATAGGTCATAGGAGGTTTAAATGAAATCAGTCAAAATTATCATTCCTCTTACTGAAAACATATGCTCAAATAAAGTATCTACTGCATTACACTGTACAACTATTATATTTATATGTCTAGTTGGAAAGATGTTGAAATCACATGGCATAAATTCAAATCTACAGCAGATGGTAGGAAGACAACTAGTAGGAGACAAAAGGTAGGACATGACAATTTAGGAATATGAGAATTTCTAGGAAGAAACAATTTCTGAATTATGACAATTTTCAGAACGTGACGATTGAACACTTTAACAATTTGTAGGTTGTGACAACTTGTTGTGATACAACAATCTGCATTATATAATGCCCCTAGGAGGTTTGATATTAAGACTTCACACCAACTGTAATACTGAGCATTTAATGACTTCTGAACCATTTAAAACTATTTGCATGCCATCTTATTCTAGCCTACCATAATTAACTTAACCAAACCTAAACTAACCATTACTACTGGAATATACCATATACTCTGGAATATATCATCATGGGAGACAATAGGTGATGTTTTTCCCTTGTGCATCTCAATCCTTGCACTTAGCAAATTTTGAATTGTGAAGACACATTTTCAAACTTCTCTGGGGTAAAACCGGCCTTTTCAAGGCATAAACTCCTAAGTTTCCAGTATAAGGTAGGGCCATAGGTGCTGAGGCCGATTTAGGCAGTGGGGAACGTGTTGTGATGTTTGGCAATAAGCCTAACCTTGTGGCATTTTCTGTGATCCCAGCATGGTTAAGTGTGCATTGTCTGCACTGTCTGCGAGCACACTGCATTTGGGGCCAGTCATTAACTCCCTATGGCAAAACTTAATTATTTAATCATTTCTTCCTTTCAAAAATTAATGTATAATGTTTGTTTTTGACTTGTTTGTTTTGTTGACATGAAGTCGTGGGACTACAGCATTTCATGGTTTCTTGCTCGCTTGGCATTGATAAGATAATTAATGAGTGTCTCCTATGGGGTTGGATGGCGCCCCCACAAGTAGCCCTGCCACTATTACTGCAGGTTCTGGGCATCTAACTGGGGTGCCCCAGTCATAGCTGTCACATCAAATCAGGGGGCCAAACGAATGGGACTAAGGCCATGGAATGTGGGGACTCTCTCATGGAAGACTGGGGAACTAGTTGCAACCTTAAAGCATAGGAAGATAAGTATTGCATTCCTCCAAGTCACAAGGTGGAAAGGGAATAGATCAGGTCTCTTCACAAGTGGGGTGGGTATTGTATTAAGTAGCGAATTGCAGCAGGGGATCACTTCAGTTAAGAGAATCAGTAGTAGGACAATGTTAGTCATGGTAGTGCATATGCCCCCCAAGCAGGCCTGGGTGACACAACAAAAGCCGATTTTTGGAATGATTTTGATGAGGTGGTACAGTCAATAGACAGCACAATTAGACAGGGCAAGGGAATGAGTGACTAATTATTGAGGCTGGAGGGGCAGAAGGCCCTTGAGACAGTAAGGACACATCATTTTGCAATAGCCAATACGTGGTTCAGTAAGGGGAAAAAGACCCTAATCACTTTTCAGTCATCACAGGGGAGGTCCCAAATAGACTTATTCATGGTTAGGATGCAGCACAGTGCAGAGATCCAAGATTACTGAGCATTACCCAGGGAAGATTTTCATAAGGAAAGTGGCCATAAGTTGCTCATGTTAAGCTATGGCTACAGTGGTGCACTTTTGCCTTCCTCTTGCTATTCCGCTTGCATTTCAGCTTGTGTTTCATCTTTCAACATTGCATGTGCTATTGAAAGGGCGTTTTATGAATTCAACTTGATGCCCACATTGGTTCATCAGTTGTTTCAGGTGCTTGTCACAGAAGGTAATGCAGAGCTATTACTTGGGATTAGTGCATCATTTGTTATTAATAAAAAAGTAAAACCCAGTAGATGAAGAAAACGCGACTGGAAGAAAGTTTTTTTAAAACCACGTACAGTGAACAAAAAAAGTTTCCAAACACCCATAATTTTGGGGATATTTCCAGAAATGCTTTTATTATGTACGTCAAAATCAACACTAATCTTTAGTAATAATATAAAACAACAATTAATATTATCAAAATTTTGATATTCATCATCAATCCTAATCTCGCCTGTGGCAAGGTAGTCTGTGGGTTCTAGCCCGCCATTCCACCAGGCCCCCGGCCCTCCATTCCTCCAGCCCAACAGGCCCCCCTCCGCCCCACACACTGCCATACCTCTACAGGCAACCTGCTCCCACGTCTGCTTTGGTCTAACCCTGCCCCAGGTGCTTCTGACCACCTGCATTCCTGAAATGGACCTGGCACACTCCTCTTCCTCTCTTCTCATTACTTTTCCATACCACCTCAACCCATCCCCCTCACTTTTGGCGATGTCCACCACCCCAGGATACCTATAATGTACTCAAGCTATGCTGTAAGGATCAAACTGTTGGAAAGTGGGGAAGAACCATGCTAATAAAATGCAATTAGCAAAGATGTGAATGTGGCAGTAGATGAGTGGGGTGTCGAGAGCTAATAGAATTAGGAATAAGTACATTAAAGGCAGCCCTGGGGGTGGTGGACATTACCAAACAAAGGAGGGCACGTAATGAGGAGGAGTTCCTCAGGTCCATTTCTGGAATGCAGGACCTCCATGCAGTATTCATTGACCTGGAGAAGACCTATGATAGCGTCCTTGGAGCGTCGTATTGAGCGTTTTGAGAAAGAAAGGGGTTGATGAAAGTTATATTAGGATAGTGCAGGATATGCATGATGGTTCCATTGCTACGGTGAGGACAGCATGGAGAAATATTGCTGGCTTCACCATGGAGATTGGTGTGCATCAATGGTCAGCACTTAACCCATACACTACCCTATCAAAAGTCATGGGACACCACCACTTTAAAAGAAACACAAATATACATATTTTAGTATCTAGTTGGTCCACGAGTTGCTGCTATCATAACGTCTACTCTGTGGGCCATACTGTCAACAAGATTAAGATATGTTGTGAGATAATTTATGCCATTCTGCCATAAGTGTCTTGGACAGTTCGGTAACAGGTGTCAGGTGTCCTGCATAAGTGCACAATCAACGTTCCAACGCATCCCACAGATGTTCGATGGGGTTCAGATCACGACTCTTGTGCTGGACAGCCAAGTTCTTGAACCCGCATTTCATCAAACCACGTGTCTACAGCCCGTGCTTTATGGCAAGGTGTGTTATTGTGCTGGAACAGAAAAGGGCCATTGCCAAAGTGCTGCCAGAGAGATGGGAGTGCTGCATTGTCCAGAATGTCCAGGTAACGCTCTGCATATAGATGTCCGTCCATAGAAACGATTGCACCCAACCGATAACATGAGAAGCACCCCACACCATCACTGACCCTCTGCCCGAACCACCACAGGCACAACACAGCTTGGCAGGTAACGTTCGCCATACCCAAACCCGTCCAAATTGATTGCCAGATGGTGTAGCGGGACTCATCACTCCATTCAATTATTAGCCATTGAAAAAGAGGCCAGTGTCGTCGCTCTTTGCACCATTGCAATCTCCTTTTTTCATTGCTGGTGCTAATGTGAGGCTTGTGGGCTGCCGCTCTGCCATAAAATCCCATTGCATGCAGTTCTCTGTGAACAGTCAGGGTGCTCACAGTTGTTCCCATCGACTCTATGAATGATCTTGTCAGTTCATCAAGCAATGTGTGATGGTTTGCAGTGACCATTTTAAGAAGAGCTCCAAATGGGACTGCAGGTAATTGGGGGCACCAGGAGTAGTGGAAGACAAAAACGGACGTGGGAGCAGGTGGCGCAAAGGGACATAGAGATATGTGGGGTAGAGGAGGACTTAGTGGGGGATAAGCGGGAGTGGAGGAATAGAACCCTCAGAACTGACCCTGCAACAAACGTTATAAGGGTGAGATGATGATGATGATCACTATGACAATTTGGGCATCGTACTCTTCCTGCTGAACTCCCTGGTGTTCTTTCTTCAGTGGCAATGTTTCTATACCATCTTGCCAAATGATATGATAAGTTACCTATAAAAATTCACCCTGACAAGACCAAAAATATCGCTTTCTTTCCTTCCCTAAACAGTTCGTCTGTCTTTCATGATTCCGCCTTCTTTCACATTATTGGCGTCCTCTTCAACTCTTTCCATACAGTGATCTCTAAAATTAATTCATTGTCCTATCCTTTTCGCCACTGTTAACCCCTTGTGTCGGTGCCCAAAAAAGTTCTTGTCTTTTGAGCCACAGTACAGGCCTTGATTTGGTACTCAGCACCTTTCATTCTCCCCATAGCCCCTACCTGGTTACTTCCTTTGGATGTACCCCTCCTCAACACCATCTCTCGCCAGTTTGTGCCAATTTAACATTCTTCCCTTCAGATTCCATGTACTTTATTTTAATTTGTTGCTTCTCGCTGCTACCTTGCATAATCCTCTTCATCCTTGTAACTATATTGTTCTCTGTTTTAGCTCCTCTCAGATAGTCAAACTGACTTGCAGGTACCTGTTTGTATCCACTCTGCTTGCCTACCAGTGGTGTAGCCAAGGGGGGGGGGGGGTTGGAGGGTTAACCCCCCTTGGGCCTCAAATATAACGAAGAGGTATACACCCTATCGAGTCATATCCCCCCTCAGAAAATCCTGGTTCATGCTATCGACAGTCATATCCCCCCTTCAGAAAATCCTGGCTATGCCACTGTTGCCAACGATCTAAGATGGCGTTTCTTCCCCACCAAGTGCATTAGCCATTGGAATATTCTTCCTTAGAATAATAGTAGGTCATCTGTTTTCTCATGTTCTAGGTATAAATGTATCTCTAGTTGAATACATTCGTGATCACTTTCATTCCCTTATTTATTCGTCTTGAAATTTGCATATTGTGTTGTGGTGTTGCATTGTACTTGTATATGTTTAAATAAATTATAATTATTACTATTATCTTAGGTATAATATGCACATTTTCCCAAAAACAAAATTATGGCAAAGTCTGTGAGCATAAAACTTTCCATTCTTTTCAGACAAACACCACAAGTTCAGACAAAGTTTATGCGAATTTCACCCTGCTCCCAATTCGATTTTTCAAGTACAGAATCTGAGTATGCAGCAATCTGAATAAGATGTGCTGGTCGATTATCCTAACGCTAAGGTGTTGGTGAAGTCTTTTGACCCCCAAGAAGAAAAATGCAACAAATTGCAGGCAGAAGCATTCTTTAATATTAAAACTTCTTAAGGCCCCCACACACGATCAGTTTGGTGTGTCAGTTCGGTGTGTGCACATCGATGTGTTCAGTTTCATGTGAAGAAATGAATTGCCCACACATGATCATTTAGGTGTGTCACGAACTTATGTTCCTTTTGTATTAAGGCTCCCTCACACCAACGCGAAACATCGCAGTCGCAGCGGATCTTTCGTGGCGAATTATTCGCATCAAAACGCTACCCATGACAAGCAATGGTCATGTATACACCGCAGCGAATGTATCGCACCCGCGGTTGCGAAAGTGCAGCGAATTATTTAAATTATTTTCAATCGCTGCATGGCACGGCTTCAGTCGTCATCGTTGTTCGAATTTCGATAGAACAAGATGGCGTTCACATAAAAACTAATAGAATTAATAAGAATGTATCCAACTAAACTGACGCGTTGATGTGAATATCAAGGCGAATCCACCGCGTCGCCACGCGTGCTCCTGTTCGGTGCGTGTTCCTGTGACGAAAATTCCGCTGCGACTGCGATTGTTTCGCGTTGGTGTGAGGGAGCCTTTAAACGCCATGTGACGTCATTTGGTTGTCCGCATCAACCAGTAATTCTACCGTTACCATGGTGCAATTTTTTTAAAGACGACGTTTACCCATATTTGGGCATGCGCAGAACAAAAAAAGTGAACAACTTGATGTGAGCAAGCCCACACACTCTCACTTCGGACTGACACAGTCCGAACTGACACACCCATGTGATAAAATTTCTTCACATCGTCAGTTAAAATTTTTGGTGTGAGCAAAAACTTTTTTGCACACACACGTCAGCTTGGTGTGTGGGGACATTTGTAGAATGGCATGTTAGTAACATATATTAGCAGGTTATTTTGAATAAAACTTCCCAACATAGTAGGAAAACATTAAAAAATGCACTGACTAAATTTATAAAGATGACATTCATAGATGAATATAAATGCTTATATTTAGAAATTGAATTGCGAAATTTTGGAAAAAAAATCGTTAGACAGCTAAGGTTATAACGTGTTAAGAGAAATTTTATTATATTGCTGTAAAATAAAATTCGTATGCTAATGAGGTCCAAAAGATCCCAAATTCAAACATATGTTGACATGCTAGTGGACTCTAACAGACCCAAGAACTGCATTTACTATGACTAAGAGAATTTGACTTTTACCCCATTATCTATTCAAGACTATGTACCTCTCAGAAGGAATACAAAAAATTTCATGACATTTTAAATGCAAAAACCCCACCAGCATAGTTAAGGGTTAAAATTCTCATTCAATTAATTCAACCAAAGTGTCAATAATGCTGATAAAAATAAACCATTTACAGTATTTATTCTAATAAACGGCGAGCCGTTTATTTTTTTTTTCAAAGGCTTTTTTGTTGCACCGTTTATTGGAGGGCGCTGTCTATTGTTTGTTTGTTGGAGTTTAAGGTCCCCTCAACTACGAGGTCATTAGAGACCCGGGCGCTGTCTATATTTCAGTACCTTTAATAAGGCACCCACACTGACAACCCAACCAATATTCCTGTGGGTTCAAGATGCCTGGCTGAGATGACCCCAGTCAGAGCAAGTTCAGTGAACCTGCAGACCTAAACC
Organism: Trigoniulus corallinus; assembly: GCA_013389805.1. NCBI lineage: Eukaryota > Metazoa > Arthropoda > Diplopoda > Spirobolida > Trigoniulidae > Trigoniulus > Trigoniulus corallinus. The sequence continues at coordinate 24,400,164 of JAAFCE010007744.1, forward strand.
TGGCACAGGTAGGATAAGGGTATTGTGACAATGATGATGAATTCAGTATCTTTAACCTTTAAGCATGTAGGTGGGGTTTTCACAACATCCGAACTCAGAAAAGTTAGGAAAAGAAATCAATTATAGTTACATTAGGGCTGTGAAACCTTTAGTAGCTTTGTTTTATTCAGTGAATTGACAGGTGTTTTATCAGCTTTGTGTGCTCACAACACCCCATCTACGTACTTATGTAACTTTCTTTGTAAAGTGTGTGTTAGGATTTAGCTTAATTTTTAATTAAAATGCCCCAGATATACTGACACTTTCCTTACAGGGAGCAGTTTGGCCCATGCACAGGGTGGCTAGAGATTGATGGGATTGTTGACCTAACATAAAGAAAAGGGGCACTAGTCTATGTGTGGGTGGCTAGTTTTGGGCAGAGAGGATTTTTATATAATTTTTGGTACAGCCAAAAATGTTTTTGCAAAATTATATCTAACAGAGTGTGTAGTTAGATTTTAGTTTGGTTTCCCATTAAACAACATTGGGTTTTAAAATCCCTCTCAGTTTTTCTAATGGTTTGCTAATTTTGATGCTAATTTATAAAATTTTTTTTTTCTTTTTATTTTTAAGCATTCTGAAATTTGTTTTGCATGTATTTCTTTGATATGCTCCAACACATATAATAAAATTTTAAAATAATTATTTTGGTTATGCAAGCTATTTTTGGGGGTGGGTGTGTGTGAGAACCCCACATATGCATTTATGAAACTTTTAGTCACCAACGTTAAACAGTGCACCGATTATTTGAGGGCGCTGTTAATTAGAATAACTATGGTAAATCCTTTTCTGCATCACCCTATACACAGAATTTTGCTGAAATGTTTTTTTCGGGTGTTCTATGAAAGGACGATTTAATTCTTTTAGGAAAAATTATGTAACCAGACAATCTAGAATGCTTGAAGACTCACAGTAAAACTTGCGACCCAAAGTGGATAAGCTGCTGAAAGCAAACGATGAAAATGAAGATTCCATTGAGTTAGCCTGTTGGCAGTGCAGATTATTAGACACTCAGGATACTGAATCCCATCACGTCAATGATGATGAGGTTACTGATTTTAAAATTTAATTTTGTTCTCTATTTGCAGCTGAGTGGCGTTGGACACCCTAGTTCCCATTAGATTACCGAAGTTAACAAACGCAAATTCAAGTTAGTACCAACATGGGTGGTTAGTAGGGAACGTTGGGTGCTGCAAATTTCCCCTTTCCTACATCCCCTACACCAGTGGTGACGAACCTGTGACCCACCGTGCAATTTTAAGTGACCGAAACGTCAATCATATCTAGTTTATTGTCTCATGGTGTGTGGGGTGGATGGGGACCTGGCGGGCTAGAACCCACAGACACGACCCTGCCACAGGCGAGATAAGGGTTTTATGACGATGTTCTCTATTTGCTACTTTAATAAACTAATTTATTCATTAGTAATAATAATATTTTTATTCTTAAAATTAAATAGTGATTGCACCGGACCCACGGACAACTTTGTGGGATTTTTTAGTGTTATTGTGACCCGTCTTTAAAAAAAGGTTCGCCACCACTGCCCTACACCTATCTGCTCCTCACCCACAAGTAGCCTAATTAGGATTCGGCCTGTTATGGTGGCTTCGCTTATTCCTCAAACCATTAGCATAACATTAACGCTTCTAATCCATATGTGTACACCTACAACTTATTAGAAGGAGTTTTCCCTAATCCTAACATATCTTTTCTCCAATTAGTTAGGATTAGTGAGGTTGCACTGTATACCGTTTTATAGAATATGAGAGTGCATTTCATATGGCGACCATTCAATTCGAAGTTTTGACATAACAAGAGTCACAGTACAGAGGCACACACTGCTTGTTTGTTTGTTGGCGATTTAGGGCCTTCAACTACAAGGTCGTTAGAGCTCTGTCCACAGCATAGTTCTTATGCAGAGACTGTGCAGACACTACACTTATTTGACGATGTTTAGGTATTAGCAGTAACCAGTTTTCCACGTCATTACTAGCTGGGGTTATGCTGCTTAATCCATTTTTGGCCAGGACTTCAAATCGGTTGCCAATTTTAATAATTTTCAGAAAACACATTATTTACATCCCCAATAACACTTTTTTATTGTAGAAAAAAATCTAGATGCATTTGAGCAAGAGAAACAAAAGGGTGCGTTTATGCACCCTTGGCTGTTGGAGTTGTTAGTAGAGAATAACACAATCCCCTTGGCTGATTAGCCATCAAAAGCTACTCAAGCATCTAATCCTAGAGATATCCCCTGCATTTCACTGCTTGCACCACCATATGGATTAAATTTAAATAAATACCCTGTACATGAAGCCAAACACCAAAGTTTAAAATTAAATCTCAGTTTTTCTTCTAATAAACATCTTTGCAGAGTGATGAAAAACGTAAGGAACCAATGGATGAAAAAGCTCCAAGCTGAATAAACTTTTTATTTAAAATGTCAAACAGTGGTCATAGCTTAGAAAATTTATCTTCTAAATTTAGGGCACTGTTATCAATTTCATGAACAAATCCTTTACTAACAAGTGGCAGTTGCCTATCTTCATTTTCCTTTTGTTAAATGTACTAGCTGATGCATCACTAGTATTTTTTATCACCTTCTAAATGAAGCTCTAAACTTCTAACAATATCATTTAGTGATGCTACCCCAGAATCATTTATAGGAATTTGGTTTTCCTCAATATATATTTCATCAGTAATTGGGACCGGAGATGGTGGAATAGTAACATCTGCTATCGTTTTCTTCTATTGCATTAAAACCTATTGCTTTAAGAATTTCTTCTTGAGTCACATATTTCTCTACACTCATCTTTAAGAATTTGTTGATGTATACAACTATTGATTAACTTACAGTTTGAAAGAAAACCAAAACCACAAAATAATCCACACCATGAAAACAAAACAAAAACAGCATGAAAACGCGTGACAATAACATAAGAAGATATTAAAAAATAGAGACATTCTGCAAGACCCTACTGACAACTGTCACAGCCAAGGTTGCATAAACGCACCCTTTTCTTCTGATTAGAGTAAGAGGCTTGATTAGAGGATAAAAGTACACTTTCAAAAAACAGATATGTTATTTAATGTTTGAATATCATAATTCAGCTGGCAGAAAATGTGACTTTTAATATATAACATTTTTAAATAATTTTTCAACATGACCAATTACAAAACTCCATTTTAGGGCTGTTAAGGATTTTTTTTTATCACATTTCACATTGCTTATAACTTACTTAAAAAAATATTATTATATTAAATCTAATCTTATGCTATTGAAATACAATTATTGGCAAAGCAATATTAAGTCACATTTTCAGGAAAAAAATTATATAGAAAAGGTGCGTTTATGCACCCTTGGCTGAAAATGGGTTAACTTCACTGATCCAACTCTCTAGCACACACTGCATCACGGATTTTATATATAGATAATTATGGCAATATTGTCATTCTAAAATGTGTTTAAAACATGACTGTTGTGCATTGGAGGCGTTCTACAGCACGACACTACGTGACAAAAATATTGTTCTGGAGGAACTTTAGCATGCTGTGCAGTGAGTGTCATGCTGCTGCAGTGCGAATTAGTCCATTCAGATGCATTGTAAGTATATTTTAATGCATCATGAAGTGCTTTGCAGTGCAATGCTGTACCACTCAAGTGCGGTTTTAACTTTACCTTTAGTCATTCAGCACGTGTTGAATGTTAGATGTCAGCAGTTAAGATGCCCATGAAACTTTTATATGTTGCTTTGTATATGCATAGATGGTGCTGCCAGATGTAGTGCAACAGACTGGGCAGGAACTACTGCAGCCCAAGAAGTGATAACATCATCATGGGAACGATAGACAGTTAAATGGAATGCAATGACGTCTCATAATTGTTCCCGCCTGGTCCATTCAGCAACACTGTCTATTTACAATTTCCATAAAATTCGAGTGTTGCAAAAATTATAGCGAAGGGGCTGCAGCCCCTATGGACGAGCCGCCACTGCTATAATTGTCTTCCCCCAACTTGTCGAACCACCAATTGTCCCAATCCAGTCCCGTAACAGCGGAATGGAACGCCTATGGCAAGTGTCTAGCTTGCGCCTCCCTGTAACCCGATAATGACAAAAAATTAAACCCTTTAATATAACAAGTTAGATCTTACTAAATGCAACGTAACAGTCCGTGTTTCTTCATGAGGATTAGAATGGTCCAGTAAAATAAAAACCACGTGCAACTACTAATTACGAAGATATTCAAACAAGAGTTTAATATAACCCTGAGCCTTATTGTTGAAAGAATAATAACACTGTAATCTTCCGGTCACAGTATCATTTGGTAGGAAGTGTAAGGGCAATAATTTGGTCCTTTGTCTATAGCTACACCAAGCCCTGATGTCCTGCATGATTTAAGACTTTCAAAACAAAAACATCTACACTTCCTTTGACGTGATAAATGTGTGGAACTCACGCAAAAAGAGCTACTGATTACATAGAAAAGCAAATATGGAGTCCAAACGTGAAATGTAAAATAATGAGTAAACCAGCCATTAAAGTTATTAGGATGTTCAGAAGATTACGCACAGCTGTCGCACCTCTCCCAGTGTAAAGATAATTTACAATTTGAATTGTTAGATCCAAAAAAACAACAGCCTCTCTTATTTGGTGAACAGCAACATCATGTGATGACTAGATTTCAAAAGAACCCTGCTGATGAAATAAAAATTTTCTAATTTTAATTACACTTAAAAAAATCCAAATGCAAAACGCCATGTTGTGTTGTCAACTCAAAGGCCAAATTCAATATGCTATCAACTGCTTTTTATGTGTTTTCAGTTATGTAATTCGGGGAATTCTAAAACCTTCCGGTGGCATAGAGGTATTCGCGGAGAGGAAGAGCCTCGGGAGCGGCGAGTTGCGTTGGACACACCAGTTCTCGTCTGATCACTGAAGTTAAGCAACGCAAGCCCAGTTAGTACTGACATGGGTGGTCGCTCGGGAAAGCTGGGTACTGCTAATACCCAATAATCGTCCCATTAGTGTAGTGTCTGTGCAGTCTATGCATTAGAACTACGCAATGGACGGGTCTCTAATGGCCTTGTAGTTGACGGGACCTTAAACAACAACAAACAAAAAGGAAGAGCCTCAAAAACAGAATACGAATAGCTGCAATGAAAATGCTACGTACATGATTGTGGTGTCGGGAGCGGATAGAATTAGGAATAAGTATATGAGATGTAGTTTCGGGGGTGGGGGACATCGCGGAAAAAGTAAGGTACAGTAGATTGAGGTGGTATGGACACGTAATGCGAAGGGAGGAGGAGCTCATTAGGTCCATTACAGGAATGCAGGTGGATGGAAGCACCCGGGGCAGGGGTAAACGAAAGCAGACGTGGGAGCAGGTTGTCCATAGGGGTATAGTAGTGTTGGGGTGGACGGGATATTCGGGAGTAGAGAGCTAGAACCCGCAGATGCGATCCTGCCACAGGTGGGGTAAGGGATGATGCAGTCATTCCCTAGGTAGTGTGGTCGATTACTGCTTCTGCTTCAGTGGTTGCAGGTTTGATAGTGTATCAAAGTGATTTGGTTTCTCTCTGGTGAGAGAGAGGTCCTGAGTGCGCCTTCAGTCGGATGGGAAGTAAAGCGGAGGCCCCGTTGGGTGTGTAAAAAGTCCTTTACATGTGCAGAAGTCCTTTTCAGGTGTAGCAGCTCCCCCAATCAATAAAACAAGCCAACAATAAAATTGTCTGCATAAAAATACCGTCAAGCAGATGGCCCACGTGTCCCAATGGGACAAAAATGAGTACCCGATCCAATCTTAGACAGGAAAAGGATTAGTAGCTGTTGTTTATGGTCATACTCATGGCTTTCCTGACTTCAAGACCTCTTGCAAGAAAGAAATAATTTTGTCAGAAACACTTCATGACAGGTTGAATCCCACGGAAGAAGGGACGTATTATACCCAAGATTTCTAGGGACAACAGTCTATACTTTTAGCTCTTTATATATCAGAAATATGTGACCATTTCAACATGTGACGATTTCGGGACATGTTACAAGACACCGAATTTCAACATCAACATTTTAACAATTTTTCTGAGCATTATAGTTATATTACAATGGAATGACTTCTATGAGTCGAAACTTAATTTGCATGTTCTAGGATGCAACTGATTCTTTAGAGATTTGACTAAAAACCACAAAATATTAACAATTCGTTGTAACAATATTATGTCTCAAGAACATGAATTCCTAGTTTCCTAACATTGACATCATAAAGCGAAATGACTTAATAAGTTAATTGACGTCAAATGAACGGCATAGTATAAAGAAGACGGAAATATAGAAAGAAGAATTAAGGAAATGCCAGGAATGCACATACAATTCAAAAATGGAGACAGTCACAAGGTGAAAACGTACATCTCCAAAATATTAAAAACAAATAAATGAACAGCTACGTACTCAATAATATTCTAAATAACTGGAATATGTTGGATGGAGTGCTGATGTTGATGCAGGAGAAGGAGGTAGACCCATATGAGCAGAAGATGAAGATGGAGTTACTGTTGTCTGATAGGAAGACGGTGATGGCGTAGGTGGTGAGCATTCTTGGTATGATGGTGAAACTGCATCCCCTGCAATAGGTGAGGTGTCATTCGACAGTGGGCTATCACCATTTCTTGATGCACTCAAGTCCAACGAATGCGTGATGTGAGTCGTCACTCTTTGGTCAATTGCCATGGAGTATGGAGATGCGTGCGAAGATGGCCGAGAAATATGCTCAACAGTTCCATGTTGCAAAATATATGAAGCTGCCGACACTGTCTGTACTGCTGTGGTAGCTGCAGGATGCTCCATGGCATAGGAAAACGTGTGAGTCATAGCTTCTAAACGATGCTGTCTTGGCCGAGGTGATAGACGAGAAAGGAACTCCATGCCATGACTTGATGTCCGACCCAAATTGTCGATTGCATGAGATGGCAACTCCATTGAAGAACTTCCAGCTACAGTGCTGCGAGAAAAGGAGTCTAAACTGTGAGTCGGTGGAATCCTTGAAAGGTGGTCGACAACATAAGAGTGAGATGATTGCACAATGCCATCAATGCTATGTGCACCTGACCGTCCCATGTGCTCCAAGCCATGGGAACTTGACGGTGAACAGGTGTCCAAATGTGCCTCCAAATCTTGTGGAGATGATGAACGAGTAAGATGATCCAGACTGTGTGGAGCTGTTAAATGTCCCAAAGGTTCCAGTCTATGAGGAAGAGGGCGTGGTAGTGACTCTATACCATGAAAAGAAATCTGTCCTACATGCAAATTGCCATGAGATACTGAGGATGGAGGCCGGGACATATGCTCATTCAGGGTTGGTTCTTCAGGAGGCGTAAGAGATCGTTCTGTAAGATGTTCTACGTGAGATGCATTGTGAGCTAAATGTTCCAAAAGGTGAACACCAGGACGTGGCACAGTTAAATCCAGGCTATGAAGTGGAAAGTGATCTATGTCGCGATGACTTAGTACAGACGGATGGCGAACATACTGAATAAGACCATGTTCAGTCTGTGCTAAAACTGTGCTCACACCATCTCTAGAAGAATTAGGGTCCTCATTATCATCCTCCTCATCTGTCACTATTAAATCTGCTTCATGATGGGGGTGTTGCTGCTTTAAAACTGCTTCACTCAGGCTACTGGTTTCATCAACTATATCACCTGTTTCTGTTTTAACATTGGCATTAAGACTGCGATCTTCAAGGTCATAACGTGAAAGTGTATTGCTCAGGTCTTCAGCTGATGGCTCATTGCTAAGATCATTAAGGGGCTGGTTATGATCAACAAGGTTGCCATCATTACTTTCAGTATCACTGTGAGATCGCATATCCATTGCATATTCACCTTGAGCTAGTGCAACTGCATAATGGCGAACCACAGAAAAATCACAAGTCATGGCAGCAACAATATCAGATGGAAACTTGGCATCCTTTGGCAGTAGTCGGCTGCTCAAGGATGCATATGAAGCAGCTATAGCAGCAGCTGTTACCATTGTACTGTGAGGTAGACATTCATTCGGAATTATATGATCCTTGTGCTGTACATCGGAGTGATCCTGAGGTTCCAAATGTGATGCTTCTTCAACTTGAGGTTCAAGTTCAAGACTGTGCTGTGAAACTGAATTGTCCAAATCACTCTCCAATTCAACATCGGATGCAGCAAGGTCTTCAGGGCGATCTAAATGCATTTTAGTAATACCAACAATGTCACCCATACTACCAGTATTACACTGATTACTATCTTGTGAATGTTTAGAATCATGTATGAGACATTTGCTATTTTGGATTAGCTGTTGTTGAAATGAATTTTCTTTCACATTGTCACCTACATCATCATCATCCTCACATAGTTCAATTTCAGTGTCATCTGAGCAGTCTTCAACTTCTAGGGGCAAACGATTGACTGGCGATGCCTGAGGTGCTATTGGCAAAGTTGAGAGTATGTTGCCCTCATTATCAGATCCGCCAACTAGTGAAGAGCCAGTAAGATCAACTGCATCGGTGTCCTTACACTGCTTGAGGGGAAAAGTATCCAAATTATTAATTTCAGCATTATTATTATTGTTATGAAAAGGTTTATCTTCTAACTGAGGTGGGGAAATGGCACAACTGGGTGCAGATGTAATAGCCTCCATATCTTCTTGAGGTGGAAATCCAGTCATAGAGGATGAACATAGCGACGAGTCTAAGTCAGAAGTAGTGTTCCCTGACATCACACTTTCAGCATCCCCAAACTGAGAGATAGGTACCATAGCAGGGTTCTCTGTATTCAAGTTGTCATTATCATCATCATTGCCAGTTCCACCAGAGTAGCTTTCAAATGTGTAGGCTATGCAGCGTGCTATTGACGGCATGCTGTCCATTGTATAACCATGAACTTTTTTATAATGGAACTGCAGGCATTGTTTGGTTGTGAATGCTGCTGTGCACCTGCTTTCTGTGCAACTGAAATTAAACTCTAATCTTATTAGTCCACGTGAAAACATAAGCACTAACGCTAAAAAATATATTAGCTGGTTGCATAAGGTGTCCACAAAAGTCGAAATATGTGCAAAGCCAAGTAGACAAATATGGACTTTAAAGTACATCAACTCCATAAAGGGCCCACAATTTTAAAACAGGGAACACTAGCAGCAAAAAGCATGCTTTTCAGTAGTTGTACTACACGTATTACATGCAAAATATAAATTTCATATCAATAGAAATGAAGCTTTCATACAAAACATCCCGTGCCCATATAACAGTTTCATGTGAATCGCCACAGATCACATTTGTTGACGGATAACGTTCCCATGCAATAATCACATGCCTCTGTTTCTTCTTCCTTTTTTATTGTGAAATCCATTTCTTACCTACAGAAAAGCTAGATATTAATCAGCATGTATGAACAATAAAATAAAATTTGTGATTTAAAAAAAAAAACAACTGAATAAATACGTGAAGGAAATTTGAGAGAAACACACGCATGCAAGAGACAGAGAAGAGCCCTGTGACAGCGACTCTAGAACAAAGGGATGAAATAATATATTTTTACAAAGTTGCCTGCTGTCCTTATTAGCGTTTAGTCTCTATAAAGGTGCAAATGAAAAAATCACAAGAACCAGCTTTCTTTTAACAAAGATGCTTCATGGTAACATTATATCATCAATAGTTTCTGTCTCTTACTATGGTGCAGTCGTCTGTCATTACCATGCACTGAGGTACGTACCCCGTTCCCTACTCCAACCATCAGCTCATCCATAAATCATCAGAATCAAGCGGTATGGATTTGGTTAGAACTGAACCTTGTGTTCTGTAAACCTCCCTAGTATGTACCCAAGAAGCTCTTACTCTGGTTATAGATCATACATATCCTTCACTATGCCGATACAGCCTTCTCCCACCCTTTTTCTTTTAGCACCTTCTACAATTCCTTATGTGGGATGCTAAAAAACGCTTTTATTAGATCAATGAATTTGGCACAGAGATAGGTACAAAATTTAATGAGTTTATTGCTGATTTTTTAGAAAAGGTACCAGGTCATCTCATTCCAGGCTAAAACACAATTCTCATAGGAAAGGGCTACTAGGTAGTAATAGGGAAGAGGTAGGTAGGCTTCCAGCAGTAACTAACCCATTGACTTTGCTTGTGGTTAACTGCAGAAGTATAGTAAATAAAGTGGTTGAGTTCAATGCCCTGGCTGCTACATCAGATGCCAATATCATAATTGGTACTGGATCCTTGTTGAGGGGAGATGTTAAATCAGCAGAGATTTTTGCAGATAAGTATATAGTTTACAGAAAAGATAGGGAAACAGGTAGAGAGGGTGGAGTCTTTTTGGCCATAGATAAATCCCTGGAAAGCTCTAGGCAATTGAGTTATGAAGAAGATTGTGAAATGCTATGTTGTCGTGTTGCTGGCTCTTGTGGTGGGGGATGGGGGATGTCGTTGGGTTCTATCGTCCTCCTGGTGATGATCCACAACCACTGATCAGACTATCAAAATCGCTGGAGCTTCTGCATCAAAGAAAAAAGGTCCCAATGATAATTATTTGTAGGGACTTCAATTTACCAGGGTTGGATTGGGGTAGTATGCAGCCCAATATAAATTCAAGATTATCAGGGGCTCTAAATCTCGTTTTTGATCAAATGTACTGTAATGGATTGGAACAGATTGTGACCATGCCTACACACGAGCAAGGGGCAATTTTAGATTTATTATTCACAAATGTGCCCAACTCTATAAATAATGTAGAGTGTATTGAAGGAATTAGTGATCATGCAGTGGTTAGGGTGGAGATAGTGAAAAGGTTACCTAGACGGGTGGCAGGAAGGAGGGTGGCATACCAATACAATAAGGCTAATTGGGAGTATTTCAAGTCTTATCTGGAATATGAATTAAATGATTTTTACACCATTGCTAATACCTGTGGTGTTGAGGAATCTTGGAATAGATTCCTAGCCCTATTAGAAGAGGGTACACAACTAGCTGTCCCCACCAAGATTATAAGGAAAAACTGTTCCAGAATGGTATACTAAAGAGGTGAAGGTAGCTTTGCAAAACCAGCGAAAGGCTAAGAATGCACTTAGGAGAAGGAGGGACGTCAATAGTGAGGTGGTCTATAATGGGGCCTGCAAAATGGTTAAAGGGTTCATGAAGGAAGCTTACAAGAACTTTCATGAGAACATTTTGGGAGATAGGATTAGGAAAAATTCAAAGGCATTCTGGGGATATATAAAGAAGTGTAGGAAGGAGGGAGACAGGGATACAGTGGTTAAGGACGGGTCAGGAAATTCAGTCAAGGATAGTCTTATGATTGCCAACGTTTTTAATAATACATTTGCAAAATGCTTTGCAACAAGTAGAAACAACTCCCAGCCAGAATTTGTTAGGGATTAGACAGGAGGAATGGATGAGGTTATTATCACTAGGGCGGGAATTGAGCAGCTACTGAGTAAATTACCAGTATATAAGGCCATGGGCCCTGATGGTGTTTCACCATTTATTCTGCAACGGCTTTCTGGGATTATTAGCTGTTACTTGGTGGAAATTTTTACAAAGTCATTAGCCACAAGGATTGTTCCAGCATCATGGAAACTAGCAAATGTGGTGCCCATTTTCAAGTCTGGGGACATGACAGACCCTTAGTGCTATAGACCAGTTTAATCAACAAGTGCTGTATCCAAGATATTTGAGCACATCTTATTCTCATCTATAATGGGATGTGACACCCAAATGGTTTGCTTGATGGATCATATTCAAAAGGCTTTAGATAGCAGAAAGCAGGTTGATGTTGTATTCTTGGACTTTGAACAAGCTTTTCCCATGGTGCCCCATGATAAGCTGGTCTCAAAAATGTCCTACTTAGGGAAACATAGAAATGTTGTTCAATGGGTAAGGTCCTATCTGCTTGATAGAAAACAGAGGGTCATTTTCAAGGGTTGTGCATCTCAGTGGAAACCAGTCACATCAGGGGTCCCTCAGGGAAGTGTATTGGGTCCTTTGACACATGTGCTGCTCGGGTATTAGACGATGGGTTATCATCCTGTGTGCAATTACAACAGGATCTAGATAGGATTTACAATTGGTGTGTAAAATGGAAATTGCCATTAAACCTGAGGAAGTGTAGGATCCTTACAATATCCAGATCTAGAAAGCTACTTGATTTTGATTATCACATAGGTGGAGTTAGGGTTGATAGGGTTGTAACCCATAAACATCTGGGAATTGTCTGGGAGGGCTGGTCAATTCCTCCGTCTGATTAATAGGGTCCTTCGAGATAGCACAAAGGAGGTAAAGGAAACAGCATACATTTCTATGGTAGGCCCAATTTTGGAGTATGGCAGTCCAATTTGGTTCCCCTTCAGGTAGGACTTATCTTGGGAGGTTGAAAGGATCCAAAGGAGGGCAGCAAGAATTGTACTTAATAGGTTTTCTCACACAGAGAGTGTATCTGCCATGATTAAGGAACTAGGGTGGGATACATTAAGCCAGAGGCATATATCTCACAGCATCAGCCTTTTTATAAGACTGCTGCTGCTAGGATGTAATGGACCTTTGGCTGGAAGTGTGTCCCCAGCCGAGTATAAAGGTAGAAAGGATCATCCATATAAATTGAAAGAGGTTAGGGCACAGACAGATTCATACTACTGGTCATTTTTGCCAAGAGTCATTCGACAATGGAATAACCTTGGTGAGGATAAGGTGGAGAGCTTCATCCAAGGAAAACCAACCATAGCTAGTATTGTATTAGGGAGGCTCCTGAATTATAGCTTAGGGTTTTAGGAGTATTATGTTATCATAAATAGGATTGAGAGTTAGTCTCTCCACTGCCATATTGGCCAAAAAAGGCTGCTTGCAGTGTATTAAATTAGCATTAGAATTAGAGATCATTCTGTGGCCCTATGTAATAACGATTGATTCCATCCTGGACCCACCAGGCATGAATATGAACTGACCTCCACCTTTCCAGAACTCGCCTCATAGCTTCATGACGTTACCATAATTGGTGGGCATTATCCAACTCGTTCACCATGGAGCTGATACTCTGCCCTCACTGTGGCTCATGTAGACTTCAGGTTATGCGAAACGTAAATTAGGATCCTATCTGGGCCTACAGCTTTTGGCTTTTCATCTTCTTAAGGACTCTATTTCCCCCTTCTGCACCTGTGTGGTGTACGATGGCTTTTTCTCATAAAACAACCCTCTTTACTTTGCAATGGCTAGATGAGGCAAAATTGCCAGGTGTAGGAATTCCCCCTTTAAGCTTGGTGGAGTAACCCAAGGAAGAGTAGACCGACGATAAATAAGCATAGGAGTTGCAGTTTTGGTCAGCAATTTGCTGTGGAAAAACCATGTCCAACACTGTATATGCCCATTCAGAGGGACAGCATGGCTACCCGACGCCACCATAGGCAGGAAAACGGTCAGAGTTGTTTTGTTGTTGAATTTTGCAGTAAACCGAAAGGTAACGATGTTTACCAAAATTTCAAATCACGTAATGAAAGTCAACTCCAAAAATTTCAAATGAACTTCTGGAATAGAATCTTAGGAAGAGGTCTCAGATAGAAAAATTTATCTGCAAAGAATTGGAAACTAGTAAGTCACACATCCAAGAAGTTGTTGAAAATACCAACTAATACATCACTCATATGCTCAGTTTTAATAGCACAAATGTTCCTAAACCTGCTGCAGGTGGGTACATGGTCAGAAATGACATTAAAATTTGAAAGATACTGTTTATGATCAAGTTCAGAGAACGTGTCGAAGATAAGCAAGCTGGCTCAGAATGGGCCTTAGGCCAGTCGTGGCGAACCTGTGACCCATGCAATTTTAAGTGGCCAGAACGAGAATCATACTAGTTTATCGTCTCATAGTGTGTGAGGTGGAAGAGGACCTGACGGGCTAGATCCTGGAGACCCAACCCTACCAAAGGCAGTATAAGGGTATTATGATGACGTTCTCTATTTGCTGCTGTAATGAACTAATTTATTCATTATGAATTATAATTTTTTATTCATAAAATTAAATTGTGCTTGCACCTGACCGGCGGACAACTTTTTGGGTTTTTTTTGTCTTATTGTCACCCGTCTTTAAAAAAAGGTTCTCCACCACTGCCCTAGGCTATTTCAATTTTGAGGCCCGTTTCAAGCCCTTTTTTGAGGCCTTTTTATTAAGTTTTGAGGCCTGCTAAATGTTGAAGCCCTAGGCTTCAGCCTACTTAACCTAATGATAAATCTGCCACTGAACCTATCTCTATTAACCACTACAGTAGAGTCCCGCTTATCCGACCTTCCTTTATCCGACGTTCTGTATCAACCGACACCCTCTGGGTGCGGTCTCCTGAGCCGTTGGCACGATACTGCTGCCAGAAAGAGATACCAATGTGGATAAGTGATACCAAAAGAGATACCCAAGTGTGATAAGAAATTTCTTTAAACATTAAACATGTATTTACATGTATGCATGTATAATTAAATTTTAGGAACAATAAATGCTTGTTTTGCTATCGTCTTGAATATATCACAATTAAGTAATAACAATTAATTTACACATTACGGATTATCGGACCTTTTTGTTTATCCATTATTATGCCTGTCCCAAATGAGGTCAGATAAGCAGGACTCTAATGTACCAAAGCCTCCTAGATAACAAGGCCTTTACACCATGACGTCACTTGCTAGTGACGTCACACAAAGTAGTGCTAGCATGCTTGGCGAACTACAATATTGCATGCAATTTAAGCCATTTTTTAAATACAAATTTCAATTGAATTTTCAACGCAAATATTTTCAAATCAAAATTATATCAAATTTGGATTCTGGATAAACAAAATGCCATATAGTTGTGTTGTGTCTGGATGTAGGGAAACTACAGAAGTGGGCATAAAGTTTAGGTCTTAAGCTTTCCAAAACACCCTGAAATGGTGACGAAATGGATTACAGCCATTAAGAGAAAGGATTTTAAAATGACTAAAAATAGCAAGGTAAGCAGATTTAATATTTAATAAGTGGTGCAGCAGTAGTACTGAAAAGTTACTGTTAGGTCCCACATTATGCATGGTAGGAAACGTATTTTCATTCCACCCATAGGTTTAAATTAGATTTCCCATATACTTTAGGTTTGTGAACCCCATAGACAACCCAACCAACATTCTATCAGCTTCCAGACGCCTGGCTGGGATGCCCCCAGTCAGAGTATGTTCAGTGGACCTGCAGACCTGACCCTGCCACAGGCGGGTAAAGGTTATATGTATATATATGTATGAAATACATACAGTGTATATCATCATCATCATACCCTTATCCCGCCTGTGTCATGGTCGGGTCTGTGGTTCCAATGAACATGCTGTGACTGGGGGCACCCCAGCCAGGCGTCTGGAGCTCACAGGAAATATTGGCTGAATTGCTTGTGGGGGGATGCTGGCCTACTCCACTGTTCCAACAGCGCATTACACTTATATTTTTTACAGACATTACACATATGTTTATGGCAGGTAAATTAATGCTTTGTTGGTTATAATATTGCATGGTGTCTGACCTTTCACATAATAACTACAATGCAACAGGAGTCAGGCTCATGCCCACATACAGTGTATAACATACAGTATATAATGCATGAAATACATACAGTAACGTTTTATATATTTTTTAATACATATTTCATGTATAAAACGTTTACCTATACGTTTAGTGTCATTTTTTTCTAATTACCTATAATTCTCAAAATTCTCTGTGGGCCACATGAAAGACCATCGCGGGCCGCATATGTCCCCAGGGCCACGTATTTGAACACTCAAGAGTATGGCGATTAGTATGAAAATCATTGCTTTACTGTTAAAGGGCAAGCGTCACCATTCGTGATTGCTATTGCATTGTAGCACTACTATGGGTGACGTCACATATGAGTGAGAAGGCCTTCTCTTTAGGAGGACTTGAATGTAAGAGCTGGGGCGTCGCTAGAGGGGTGCAGACCACACTGGGAGACACCATCTCAACTGAAAACTTTTATCGGAATTTTCTTTAAAGAAAAATATCAGGAAGCAAGAAAAAATCAACAGGGATCAGAAGGCACTAGGTGTAGAATTTGTACCCAGGTGGAAGGAGGGGCGACACCTTGAGGGTTGGGGGGGGGGGGGTAACACCACGAGTTCACTGCATTGGGTAACACCAACCCTAGAGACGCAATTGTAAAAGTCATACAAATTCTTAGGATGAATAGAAACTCCTAACCCGTTATCCACCTATTGCATGGGTTGGGTACCCATTTCGTCCTTCTGAATGGACACAAGGGTAATGGTGATATATTTGACAGTATTTTTCCATAGCTGGTTGTCGACCAAAATTCCAACCACAATGCTTATTTATCGTCTGAAACCTGGCCATAATTCAAATATTATTCAATGCATGTTCTAGGTTGCACATTTCTTTGAAAGGCATTTGGTAGACTTAAGAAAGCAACTCCTAACCCTATTCCCGCCTATGGCAGGGGCCTGAGTACCCATCTTGTCCTTCTGAATGTGTACAAGGGTGATATATTGCACAGTGTTGTTTTGAACCCAGCTGCATGAACACAAAATGCCACCCCACTGCCAATGTCATTGTATACTACACGAGACCATGGTTTTACTTCTCATTGGAAAAAGGGCACACTCGGGGTTATCATTTCACGTGTATGGCGTTGCACACGTCATTTCTTGTCTGATCACTGCACTTAAGCAGTGCAACCCCAGATAGTACTAAGATGGGTGGTTTCTTGGGAACACTGGATACTGCTAATACCTATGTACAGTGGAACCTGGTTTGCCAGCACAATTCGTTCCAGAAACATGCTTGTCATCCAAAGCACTCATATATCAAAGCAAATTTCACCATAAGAAATAACGGAAACTTAGGTGATTCGTTCTACAACCCAAAACGCAGGTAGGACGGCACCCCCACTGATAACCCCCACCGGTTCTGGCTGGGGATCCCCCAGCCAGAACTGTCCCACTAGGTAAGGGGGCTAGGCCATGGTTAGGGATGTGGATTGTAGGGACCCTTAGAGGAAAAACAGGGGAATTAGTGAATACTCTGAAGCATAGAAGGGGTAGTGCAACCGATGGAAGAGCAACTGATCATGGGCACTGGGTGAGGGATACAAATTACTATACACAGGTAGTAAGGAGGGAAAAGGGGTGGGTATTGTATTGATGAAGGAATTGCAGCAGAGGATCACAGCTGTCCATAGAATTAACAGCAGGATTGTTTTAGTTACTGTAGTATGGCAGGGTATTGAGCTCCACCTCATCAGTGCATATGCTCCCCAAGCAGGCTGTGATGAGGCCACCAAAAAGGAATTTTGGTGGGATTTTGATGAGGTGGTACAGTTGGTAGATAACAGAATTAGACAAGGAAATGGAACTCATCGTCTGATTATTGAAGGGGACTTTAATGGCCATGTGAGCAAGGAGGGACAAGGATATGGGGCTGTCCATGGTGGATGGGGGTATGGCCAACTCTCAGCAGAGAGACAAAAAGTACTTGATACAGCACAAGCACATGGCCTTGCATTAGCCAATAAGTGGTTTCAGAAGAGGGAAAAGCACCTAATCACTTTTCAGTCACCCCTGGAGAGGTCTCAGATTGATTTCTTTATGGTCGAGATGCAGCATAGGCATGAGATTTGATTGCTGGGTACTCCCCAGTGAGGATTTCCAGAAGGAAAGTGGGCATAAGTTACTCATGATGGAGGTATTTGTGAGGGGTGTAGCAAGGAACCACCCATGGAAAGGTGAACCAGTCATTAGGTGGTGGAAGTTACCGCCAAATGCACATGAATTCCAGTGGGAGATTATTAGCCAGGTTGACTGGGATTGGAAAGGGCCAGCTGATGCCATATGGGGCAGGGTAGCCAGGAAGATTACACAATGTGGAAAGGCAATGTTTGGCACAGTTAGAGTAGGAGGCTCATACCAGGGCAGACAAACTTGGTGGTGAAATGGGGAGGTGGAAGCAGCCATCCATCAGAAGAAGGCAGCATTTCATAGGTGGCAGGAAATGAGGGACCAGGGATCAAAGACAGAGTATATACAGGCAAAGAAACATGCTAGGAGAACCATTGCCCAGGCTAAACACCAAAAGTATGAGGCTTTATAGGAGAGCTTAGGGACTAAGGAAGGTGAGTGGGAAGTTTTTTGACTAGCCAAGACCTGAGATAGAAGAGGTAAGGATGTCACCAGGGCCATAACAATGAAGGATAGGAATGGTGTGGTCCTATTCCAGCCAGAAGATGTAATGAAGAGGTGGGAGGAATATTACAACAATCTCTTAAACACAGATACCAGTGAAAGGGTCATGGACAACACCCCTGCCACCTCAAAAGCTGAGGACTTTGTGAGTGGGGTGGAAATAGTTAGGGCCCTCCAGAAGATCAAAGGTCACAAAGCCATAGGGCCAGATAAGATTCCCAATGATGTTTGGAATAGCTTGGGGAGCACAGGAATTACATGGCTGGGGAAGCGTTTCAATACAATAGGCAGTGGTGACCGAATGCCATCTGCATAATGGAAGAGTTTGATTGTCCCACTGTTCAAGGGCAAAGGCGACGCCCAGGACTGTGGGAACTATAGAGGCATTAAGCAAATGAGCCATTCTATGAAGATGTGGGAGAGGGTCGTAGAACGTCGCCTCAGAAATTGTACTAGTGCCTGGGGAAACCAGTTTGGGTTTATGCCTGGTAGGTCAACAATGGAACCCATCTTTATTCTATGACAGATGGTTGAGAAACAGAGCAGTAAAGACGGACCTGCATGCCATCTTTGTAGACCTAGAGAAGACCTATGATAGTGTCCCATTACAGGTAGTATGGGATGTTCTAAGAAAAAAGGGAGTGGATGAAGGGCATATTAAAATAATACAAGATATGCATGATGGTTCCACCACTAGGGTGAGGATGGCATGGGGGAACACCAGATCAACTCTCAAGGATCAGCTCTCAGCCCTTATCTATTTGCTTTGGCAATGGATGACCTGCTGACAGGAATAGGGGAATGGGCCTCCCCAGTGCTTGGTATTTGCTGACGATGTAGGAAGGTTAGAGGAGGCTCAACAGGGCTTACAGGACATTACAACAGCAATGGCAAAGGGGGGCCTGAAGATGAACATGAAGACCCCCTGGCCAGGACGAAGGGGGTGTAGTTCTTTGTGAAAATGAGGTGCTACCAGCAATAAAAGAGTTTAGGTATCTAGGATCAGTGATTCAGAGCAATGAGGAAATCAACTCTGACGTTACCCACAGAATCAATGCGTTATGGCGAAAGTAGAGACAGGCAAGCGGTGTGCTGAGTGACTGGAACGTCCAAATAAAGTTGAAAGGCAAGGTTTACAAAACTGTAGTTAGGCCTGCTATGCTGTATGGATCGAGTGCTTGGCAGTGAGAAAGAACCATGAGAGGAGAATGCAAGTGGCCGAGATGGGAATGCTGCATTACATGAGTGGGGTGTCTCGTGCTGACAGTCCACAATGAGTATGTAAGAGGCAGCTTGGGGGTGCAAGATATTGCAGAGAAGATGAGAGAAAATAGGCTGAGGTGGTATGGACATGTTTGCAAAGGGGGGAGGAGGAGCTCACGCAGTATATTATGACGCAGCAGGTGGTGGGTGGCATCAGGAGCAGGGGGCAGGTTGTAAAAAGCGACATGATTGCATGTGGGGTGGATGAATGCCTGGTTGGGGATAGACGGGAGTGGAGGATTAGAACCTGCAGACCTGACCCTGCCATAGGTGGGATAAGGGTGTGATGATGATGAATACAAAATGCAGCATAAAGTAAAAATACATAAAAAAAAATTAAATGCACTTTGCCTTCAGAAATAATCGTGTTGATGTGAGCGAGACGAGAGAGAACAGGAAGTGCTAAGTAACAGTCACTAAATTTGGACACAAAACAAAAAAAAAAGTATGGAATTACAGAGTATTTTGTCGGGACGCAGTGCTGTTTTGTGATAACCTTTATTTCGTGTTAAGCGTTTTCGTCTTAAACGGATTTCACTTTACTGTAAAATCTCACGTAATGCCTGTGGATTATACACAAAACATAGGGTCATTTAGTGCAGACTATATGCAAGGGCGGACTATAAATGAAACCAAGGGTTCTCAATGACAACTGCTCGCTTACTGAACATTTTATTACACTTAACAACACGACTTTACACAGTACGCTCTTATTTATATGATAATGCAATATAAAATCTTTTGCATTTCAATTTCATCATCATAACAATCTGATATATGGGCTCCGTATTAGGCCCGATTCTTTTTAATATTGCAATGTATGCCGTTCCTTCTAACTGTTTGGATTGGAGACCATGGTCATTCACAGATGATAACTTTCTGGGCCATCCCATTAATGCAGATCAAATTCCTGATGCCCTCACTCTTATTAAACCTGTATTGGATAGTCTCTCCCAGTGGTGTTTTTCCATGTCTACAAAGTTAAATGCACAAAAGACGAAGTTTATAACTTTTCCGATAAGAAACCAGATTGCTGCCTTCAGTATGGCTTCCAAGCCCTAAAACTCCTTGGGGTGACATTTGATTCATCCCTAAAATTTCTGCAGTATCACAATGTAGTCTTATCCAAATTGAACTCATTGGTTTTTTTTTGTTTAAGCGCTTAAAGCCAATCCTTTTAACTAAGAAACTCATTCTCATTTTCCATGCCAAGGTCATTTCTCCACTCCTTTTGCTGCCCCCCCCCCTTTTGGCTGGGCTTACCAAAACGCAAATGCACCCTCGTACAGTTGCCTACAATAAGATCCTGAGGGTTCTATTTTGTATTCCTCCATGGGCCTCTGTCACTTGTTCCCTCTCTCCTCGTTTCTCCTATATTCCCAACTACTTGAAATTGTCTGTGCTTTACAGAATGAAGCCCATCCCAGGCATTGTATAGGCGAGATATTTTGCTCATCTGTCGATTTTCGCTATACCCACCATTACCGCTTTGAGCCTTCCAGCCCGTTTTCGGATTGAGAGTGAGGCCGTTTCCTTATGTTCTCTTTAGACGGTGGAATGTCCTCCCCTATGAAGTGCGATTATTTGTGTTTGTGTGTGCTCAGTATCGTTGCCAAAACAATTGTTCCCACTTAAAGAAGAAACTTAGGGAATATATGCAGTTAACCCTGTAAATTGCTTGCCTCTGGAATTGGACGAATCTAAGATTTGTTAAGTGTATTTCCTCTTACATCTATTAGTCAGCAGTGTTTCCTCTGAATGTAATTGTTTGTGCTTTCACTACCATGCAATCATCATCATCATACCCTTATCCCACCTGTGGCAGGGTCGGGTCTGCCGGTTCTAGCCCTCCACTCCCGTCTATCCCCCACCAGATCCCCGTCCACTCTGCACACCACCATATCCCTATGGACGACCTGCTCCCACGTTAACTTTGGTCTACCCCTCCCCTCGGGCTCCCAACCACCTGCATTCCTGGTATGGTACTAACGAGCTCTTCGTCCCCTACTCTCATTATGTGACCATACCACCTCAGCCTATTTTCCCCCATCTTTTCGGCAATGTCCACTACCCCCAGGCTACCTCTAATATATGCATTCCTAATTCTATCTGCTCTCGACACCCCACTCGTTAACCACAGCATTCACATCTCAGCTACTTGCATTCCATTTACATGGCTTTTCTTCACTGCCCAGCACAGTGGTGGATCCACGGGGGGGGGGGTGATCGGGGTGAACACCCCATGCTGTGGCCAGGCCAAAGGCCTGGCTACTTTGGGAATTCGGACTGGCTGAAACTTACAATTTTTTTTTCAGAATCATAATCACCCCCCCTGAGCCAGCATCTGGATCCGCCCTTGGCCCAGCACTCTGAACCGTATAGCATGGCTGGCCTAACCACTGTCCTGTAGAACTTCCCTTTCAACTTGATTGGGACCCTGCTATCACACAGCACTCTACTTGCCTGTTTCCATTTCAACCACCCTCCATTGATTCCATGGGTCACATCTGAGTCTATCTCCCCATTACTTTGAAATGTTGATCTTAAGTACTTTACCTCCTGCACTTTTTTTACCAGTTCGCCCCTTGAACGTATGTCCCCGTCGCTTTCCTGACCCTCCCAATTGAAAGCTAAATACTCAGTCTTATTCTTATTTATTTAGCCCTCCCTTTTCCATTGCTCCTCTTACATCATTTAGACCCTTCTCTATCTGCTCTCTGCAGTCACTAATTTTCCCTATATCATCATCAAATGCCAGGCACTGTGGGGTCCATTCTCCTACAGCCGTCAGCAGTTCGTCCATAACCAGGATGAAAAGGTATGGACCAAGTGCTGACCCTTGGTGCATCCCAACTTTCACTGGGAAGCCCCCAGTGTTTCCCCAAGGTGTCCTTACCCTGGCTATGGAGCCATCGTACATATCCTGGACTATTCGAATAAACCCTTCATCTACCCCCCTTTTTTTGTAATACTTCCCAACCAACCTTTCGTTGGACACTGTCATAGGCCTTCTCAGGTCGATGAAGATGGCGTGGAGATCTTTCTTTGCTGCCCTATACTTTTCTACCATCTGCCTCAGAATGAAGATTGGCTCCATTGTGGACCTACCTGGCATAAACCCAAACTGATTTGCATGGACACTAGTACTATCTCGGAGGCGACGCTCCATTACTCTCTCCCAGAGCTTCATGGGGTGGCTCATTAGCTATATACCTCTATAGTTGCCACAAACTTGGACATCCCCTTTACCCTTGTAGAGTGGTAGTATCCAACTCTCATGCCATGCAGATGGCATTCTATTTCCACTAGCTATCTTATTGAAAAGTTTAAATGGGGATTCCATGTGGGCCTGCAGCTTTTTGACCTTTCATCTTCTTAAGTGCCCTGGTTACTTCCTCCTCCGTTACACATTCCACTGCCCCTGCTGGTGAAGGATTGGTGGCAATGCCCTCATCTCCCCGCTTCATTCAAGAGGTTCCGGAAGTACTCCTCCCACCTCCTCTTTACCTTGGTCGGAGAGAGCAGGACCCTACTTATGCCATCCTTCACTGTTATGGCTCGGGGTATATCTTTTGCTGCCCTATCTCTAGCCTTGGCCAGTTTGAAAACTTCTCTCTCCCCTTCCTTAGTCCCTAACTGTTCATAGAGGGCCTCATACTTCTGGTGCTTTGCCAGGGCAATCTTCCTCCTAGCAGTGGTCTTGGCCTGCCTATACTGAGTCTTTGATGACTGGTCCCCTATCTCCTGCTACCTGTGAAAAGAAACCTTCTTTTGCTTGATGGCTGCTTCTACCTCCTCATTCCACCACCATGTTTGCCTGTTACCCTGGACTGTGCCTCCCACTCTACCCTGCCCCAAGATGGATTTCCCAACGGCTCTAATTTTTCGGGCAACCCTGTCACACATTGCATCTGTTGTCCCTTCCCAATCCCAGTGTATTTGCATGTGCATTTCTTGTGCAAATTCCTCTGTTTTGGTGGGTAGTTTCCACCACCTGATAACCTGCTTTCCTTTCCAAGAATGTGCCTTGCCTGTTGTTTTCACTAATAGTTCTAACATTAGTAGCCTATGGCCACATTGTTTTTGGAAATTTTCACTGGGGAGTGCCCAGCAATCATGAACCTCTGATCTATGCTGCCCTCTGACCATAAAGAAATCTATTTGTGACATCCCTTGTGCAGACTGGTATGTGATAAGGTGCTTGTCCCTTCTCCTAAACCATGTATTTGGCAATGCAAGGCCAAGTGCATTTGCTGTGTCAAGGATTCACAGCCCATCTGTGCTAACTGTTCCATAACCCCATCCTCCATGGACCTCCCCATAACCCTGGTTGTCTTTACCTACATGGCCATTAAAGTTTCCCCCCCCAATAACTAAGTGCTCATTCCCCTGCCATTGCCCTACTGGTTCCTGCAGTGAGTGTACCAAGTCCTCAGATTCTGTCTGGAAGCCATCCTTTGTGGGTTCATCCAGACCTGCCTGGGGGGCATACATGCTGATGAGGTGAAGCACTACTCCTCTCCAAATCACTGTAACTAACTTGAACCTGGTATTGACTCGTTTCACCTGGGTGACCTTTTGTTTAAGCTCACTATCCAATACTAAGTCCACCCCATTTTGCCCCCCTTCACTGGCAGTATAAATAAGCTTGTACCCCTCACCCAGGGCCATAGATCTATTCCCCCTCCACCTAGTTTCTTGGAGGAAAGATACCTGGATCCTCCGTCGTTTTCGGGTATTTACTAGTTCCCCTGCTTTGCCTGTAAGGGTCCCCACATTCCATGTTCCCAATCTGATGTATTCCCTACTCCCTTCAGAACGTGCTGTGGCTGGGGCCACCCCAGCCAGGTGTCTCGAACCCACAGGAACGTTGGCACTGCTTGCAGTGGGGGGATGCCGGCTTACCCAAAAGAGGACACTCAACGTGCTAACTGCCACAGGGTCCGAGGTCCCAACCCCCATGGCACTGTAATACAGTTTAAAATCAGTATGGTGTGAAATAGGAAGATGAAGTTATCTTAATTAGTGGGGTAGGAACATTTAAAAATGGCAATAGAAAGAGAACAATTCCACAAATAAAACAAAAACAATACCAAAAATAAAACAAAACAATACTGAAAATAAAACAAAAACAATACCAAAAATAAAACAAAACAATACTGAAAATAAAACAAAAACAATACCAAAAATAAAACAAAACAATACTGAAAATAAAACAAAACAAAAATCCTTTTGCTGATGGGAGTTTCTGCACTTCCATGAACGCAGCATGGTGACTGCTGGTGCAGACGACACGCTGCCCCAGAGAATGCCAGGATTGAGGGGGAAAATGCCATGAGGTTAGGCCTACTCAGCCAAACCCCGCAACACTTCCCCACACTGCTAACGCACCCAAAACACCTGCAGCCCTACCTTCCTCTGGCCCTTTGTACTTCTTGCCTTGAAAAAGGCGGTTTTTTTTCTTCAGAATTTCGTGAGGCACACCATAAATGGTTTGTTTTACCACAGCCCATGGTTTTGCATACACTAGAGCACCCACGCCACCTCGTGTCCACCTTTCACTAGCATGCAATGAAATAATAATAATATTTCATGTTAAAATTCATTTGATCCCACTGTCCCTACAAGTTGAGCTACTGGCCACAATGGGAATTTTAAAGAGTGGACTCTACACGAGTGCAGACTATATTTGAAACATACCCATCGCTTTGGGATGTGGACTTTACATGAGATTTTACAGTATAAGCAAGACATAGGGTCATTTAGTGTGTACTATATATGAGGGCAGACTATATTACTGCAGACAATAAATGAAACAAAGTGATCGCAATGAAAACTGCTCCTCAATTTTCTGAACATTTTATTACACTGAACAACACAACTTTACACAGTAAATTCTTATTTATATGATAACAATGGTAAACAGTGATTTTATACAAAGTCAATGATGCTGATTATGAATATGTCATTGGTTTTCCTGGATTAACTAATTAATTTGGTTTAACTAATGTTTCACCGTGGTGAAAATTGTCCAGAATAGCATGATATATACAGGGTGTTTCTTTTAACCCTTGTGTTACTACCCAGGTACACATGTACCCATTTTTGCCTTTACATTGATGCCAAATAATTTGTTTGAAAAGGATCATTTTGTCCAACCATATCCCCATTATTTGGGAAGTTTCAGAGTGAATTTGTGTATTTATGTTTGATTTTAACAAAAGAATATTAATTGATATGACATTTAACTCATATACCCCTCTTGTTACTACCCGGGTACACGTGTACCCATAGTAATATTACAGATGGTAAAAATTAATTAAATGGATGAAACAAGATAATGCTATGTTTTAATTGTAGGTCTCTGACATTTTACACCTGATTTTCAAGTCTTTCTTCTCTATTTATTAGTTGCTGCATGATGAACCAACAACAATTATATGTCCATGTATATCACGTTGACAGAGCTGGATCCAGAGGTGGATCAGGGGGAGCACTTCAAAAATGTGTGCCCCAACTATTTTCAAATATTTAAGATCCCTTAGTATAAATCCATCCAGACCCAGAGGGGAAGCAATGCAGCAATTGTTCCACCTCAGTGCCTCAATGGAGCACAACTGATGGTGCATTTTTGCATTGTGATCATCATTTCTATACTGCCAGCCCAACACTTGCAGTCCAATTTGTAATTGGCTAAACCACTGAAGATAGGACATTATGTAAGGGGCAGGAGAGGACCTATTGGAATTGCTAGCTAGATTTATAATAAAAGGATTCTGAATATTTAAAAATATTTAGGGCACACCTTTTTTGATATGCTCAGTGGTTTAGCCAACTGCAGATTGGACTGGCAGTATACTGTAGATGTGGAAATAGCAAACGCTAAAATACCTCATCAGTTGCAAAGTTGAATCAGTTGAAATATGTGTCCCACTGAGGCACTGTTGGTAGGGGGAGCAATTGCTGCATTGATCCCCTACGGATCCACTCCTGCACGTTGAGCAGTAGTAATATTAGTTGCTGGTGTAGTCAATGCAGAAATGCATTCAGTTTGTATGCAAGAGTTTGCCCCCATTAGCATGCTCTCATTTGGCAATTCTACCAATTGTTTGTTTGTTTGTTGGAGTTTAAGGTCCCGTCACCTACGAGGTCATTAGAGACCCATCCACTGTGCAGTTCTAATGCATAGACTGCACAGACACTACACTAATGTGACGATTATTGGGTATTAGCAGTACCCAGCTTTCCCGAGCGACCACCCATGTCAGTACTAACTGGGCTTGCGTTGCTTAACTTCAGTGATAAGACGAGAACTGGTGTGTCCAATGCAACTCGCCGCTCCCGGCAATTCTACCAAATTACCAATGCAGCCTTCACAGAAGAAAAGGTACCCCCTGAGGGTACCTGGTCATCCTGACATTGCTTCTGGCTACTCCCCACACCTTCTTCAATAAACAAAGCAATAAATGTCGCTAGTAATGCATCTACAGGGTCAGAGTAATGCCATTTTGCAATGGGGTACACATGTACCCGGGTAGTAACTTGTGTGGAAAATTTTGGGTAGTAACACAAGGGTTAAAGTAACCAATGCCTTTTTAAAAAAATTTGAGATATGGGGTAAAATGGTTAGGAAAAAGTTACAGTTGATGGAGGGGACATTCACTCCCAAAAACAGTTCAGAAATTTTGGCAGTAGTTGTTTTCAGGACAATGCAAAGTAACCATTTTTTCAATAGATAGGGGTTGTTTTAACTGTCATATCACATAGCTCTAAAAAAATGTCAAATTTTGATATATGATATTCCTATACCTAAAATTGAAAATACACCTTCAAAACTGCATTAATGAGTGTGCACTAATGCCCAAGACTACAGTATGTTGTCTCAGGTATGGAGTTCAGCAAATTGTCGCTTTTATGCACTCCAACTAGCTAGCATTGAGTTAACGTGGATAGTGAAACCTTGGCTTGTGCTTCAAGTTAGCTAGTTGGAGCGACTAAGAGCGACAATTGCTGTGCTACCTACCTGAGACAAATTCCAACTAGCTAACTTGGAGCGACTAAGAGCGACAATTGCTGTGCTTCCTACCTGAGACAAATTCCAACTAGCTAACTTGGAGCGGTTAAGAGAGACAATTTGCTGAACTCCATACCCAAGGCAACATTCCATAGCCCTGGGCCATTAGTTTACACTTTTAATGAGGTTTTGAAGGTGTATTTTTAATTTTAGGTTAGGAACATGATATATCAAAATTTCATATTTTTTATAGCTATGTGATGCAATAGTTAAAACTACCGCTATCTATTGAAAAAAATATAACTTTGCATTATCCTGCAAAAACAACTGCCAAAATTTCTGAACTGTTTTAGGAAGTGAATGTCCCCCCCCTCCATCAACTATAACTTTTTCCTAACCATTTTATGCCATATCTCATAGATTTTTTTTAAAAAAGGCATTGGTTACTTTAAAAGAAACACCCTGTATATATTATATAATTAAAAATGGTAATGAAACTGTTTAAAGTCATACAGAAAGTTATAGCACAATATATACTGTATATGCAGTGGAACCTCTATAAGTTGACCACTCAAGGGTGGAGAAATTGGTCAACATAGAGAATGCAATCAACACTTCTCTAAGGGTGGTCGTGTAAAATCCTTCATCCCTTTAAGTACACCAAACTAGGTTCCTCCTCCTCCTTCCACTTCACATGAGGCAGTTAAGCTTTGCTATCTCCATTTCTATGCTGTCAGTCAAGCCGTTGCAGTCCAATCTATAGTTGGACATAGGACATTGTCTAAGGGGCTGTAGAGGACCTATTGTAACTACTACCTAGATTAATTCTAAAGGATTCTGATTATTTCAAAATATTTGGGCCACCCTGATCCACCACTGCATTGGACAAAAAATGGCTACAGAAAAGAGATTTTTACATACATATGAATCTGTTAAACGAGATTCAAGACATGGAGGAAGCAGAGGACTATGCAAATTAAGGTGTGTTGCAAAAAGATACAACCAGCAAAGAAATGCAGGAAAACTGAAAACAATCCATACTAAATGAATGCAACATAACTTGAAATTAAATAACATTATTTAATTTGTATGAGATAGTTATGGAAAATCGTCTAGTGTTTGTAAAATGAAAAGAACATAAAAAGTCAAAAACAACTGTTACAAAATTATACAACCACTTCAGTTAATATCCAGCAAATGGTGCATTTTTAGAAATTAGGTGGAAAATGCAATATGGCGTTGATTGGACAAGATTTTGAAACACAGTAGGCTGAATATCTTCCCAAGCTGCAATTATAGATTTCTTTAACTCTGCAATGTTGCTGTACAGTTACCGTTTACTGTAAACATGTCTGGACAGAATTCCCCACATGTTTTCCAAGTCTCTCCTGCCTTGGAGTAAGCTTTTGTGTTTGACCTGGTGATTTTTTTGTCCCATACTCATTTCTAAGTTTTAAAAATCTATTTGCAACATATGGGCTTCATGCAATTTGTTTTGGAATTGCTCTGGATGACAAACCTTCCTCATGTAAGGCACTTATTGCACCCTTCTCAAAATCACTCAAAGCTTTTTTTCTTCCCATTACAGTAATTTCCTTTACAGACCAACACACATTAAAATAACGTGTAAGCCACTGCAGTCACAATGCAATGTGTTGGCCATGCATTACCATTTGTTATATAAAGGCATTTGCAGCTTGCCTAGGGTGGTTGTATTATTTTGCAGCACGCTGTCTAACAATGACTTGACTTTGTTCCACGGCTATTTCATACTAATAAATTATGTGGATTTCATTTCAAGTTATGTCACATTTGTTTTGTGTGGGGTGGTTTCAGTTTTCCTGGACTTCTTTACTGGTTGTATCTTTTTCAATGCATCTTATAATCATATGATAGAGGCCTGTTTCAATCACTTGCTAGAAATGGCAAAGCCATTCTCGACAAAACATATAGAAGTTGATTGCTTCAGAACTAAAACTGGCTGTAACCTTACAATACTTTGCTATGAATATAAATACAAAATCCTTTGTGATGGATACCTTGCTAGTGAAATTTTTCATACCAGACCCATATGCCTAGATTTCAACCAGCACCAAAGCAACACATTTGCCTTTTGCACCCATTCCAGCTGCTCCACCCCCAGTACCTCTTCCAATGTGAGGGTTACCCATCACATCCTGACATTCTCCACTTGATCCCTGACATCTGCCACTCCTATTGAGGTGTGGAGGACTATTGGTAAATTGAAACCCTCTATTCCTCTTGGCCCTGTTGGGATAAAACCTACCATTATTAAGGCATTTCGTGAAATTCTGGCCCCTGTTCTGGCAGAAATATTCTCCTTATGGATACAACAGCATTTTGTTCCAAATAAATTGAAAAGGATCACAGCAGGAACTGGCTAATTACATCCTATTTCTATCGTCTCTCCTATCTTGTAGATACTAGAACAGATTATTTCTGTCCTTAGCCCAGCACAGCATGGCTTCCAATAAAAGAGATGGAGTAAAACGAATATGCTTATGCTATAGGGAGGCATTCTTGCCATGTAAATGCCTTTTACCTCAATATCTCCAAAGCATTTGACAGGGTTTCAATTCCCCATCTTGTTTGGAAATTGACACATTATGGCCTAACTGACATATTTTCTATGACCACTTGCCACATATTTTTTGTGGGTTGCAGATTGTGCGATTAAAGCAGTCAGGGGCAGATCCTGGGGTGGGGGTTGGGGTTGCAACCCCCCTAAATTTTGGGTCGACATTGACACTGACAAATTAAAATTGCATTTACAATCGCTGCCAATAGCTCAATCCCCCCAAAGAAAATCCTGGATACGACCATGGAAGCAGTGTAGTGTAGGAAGTAGCACCAAGCCAAGATTGTGTTTGTGTATGGCCAAGCAGATCGAAACGGTCAAGAGGCAGCACAGCTATAGCAAAACAAATACCCTCACAGACACCAAACACATCACACAACATTTCAAGCCATTTTGGGTGTTTGTGTGATCATCTCTCATTGGGTAAGCATATGGATTTCAAAATATAGTTAACAATTTCTCTGAATTTAAAATAATGTTTTGCTTAGCAAATGACACTATGTTATGAAACATATCTTTCATTTCTTCATAAGACCTAATATAATAAATGCTTAGTAAGACATTAACTGGTCACTAATTCCCTAGACATAATAGACATCAAGATGCATAAATAAACTTAGCGATATCAAGCCAAATAACACATTGTTAGTGGGAGATGCAGTACTATGGCTCTTCTTGATTAGTAGTGGAATGTGGGAAGCATAGTACTACATTTCACATTTTGACTTCTATTCCAATTTATGACCTTAATAGCCAATGCAAGGCTATGTGCTCTACCTGTCTCAAGAATTGCCTGCCATTCCTTACCCCCATCCCCCATGGAGCTTCTCACATCCCTGACGGCCCTTGTTTGCATGAACATTAAAGTCCCCACAAATAAATAAACGTTCATTTCATTTACAATGCCTTACTTCAAAATCTAGTGAGTGCATCAACTCATCAAAGTCCTTCCAGGAACCCACCTTAGTGGGTTCATCAAGACCAACTGGGGGAGGATAAGCACTGATGAGGAGGACACTACTCCCCACCAAACTACCATAACTAACATTAGCCTAACATTTATTCTTTTAACTAGGATGACCACGTGCTTCTGCTCACCATGTAATACTATACCTACCCCGTTTCATCCTCCTTCACCACCTGTATATATAAGCTTGTATTCCTCCCCCAGGGCCCTTGATCTATCCTCCTTCCACCCAGTTTCTTGAAAGAAAACTTGACATCTTTAGGACCCTAATTTAACAAATTATGACTCAATTTGTAAAAAAGACACTGATGATGCATTCACATTACTTCAAAGCATACAAGAGAAACCCAGTATGTTTAGTACTCTTATGTCTTTTCATGAATATTAAGAGTAGCCATATGCCATATGTCAATTGATAATACAGAATACAAATTTTTGCAATCATCTTTAATATCAGCTTGGTTCAACAATTTGGTTAGCCTCACTTTGAAAATGTATTGTATTGGCAAGTAAACAGTAAAATGATTCCCATTTGATGTGCCATGAATGTATAATACTGTATTTCTTCTAATTAACAGCACCATCCAATAACCCGCACACCTTCAAGGTGAAAAAATAATAAACAGCGCCCTGTAATAAATGGCACACTGTGCAATATCCTTATAACAATATCCTTGTCCTTATAACAATATCCTTATCCCACTTGTACCAGATTCGTGTCTGTGGGTCCACTGAACATGTTGGGGAGTGGCGAATTGCGTTGGACACACTCATCTGATCACTGAAGTTAAGCAGTGCAACCCCAGCTAGTACTGACATGGGTGGCAACTTGGGAAAACTGGGCACTGCTAATACCCAACAATTGGTGCATTAGTGTAGTGTCTGTGCAGTCTTTGCATCAGAACTATGCTGTGGACAGGGCCCTAATGACCTTTGTAGTTGAATGGTCCTAAAGCACTAACAAACAACAACAACTGAGCATGTTCTGACTAGGGTCATCCCAGGCAGGCATCTGGAAACCACAGGAATATTGGCTGGGTTGTCTGTGGGGGGATTAAAGGAACTTAAATATAAACAGCACCCTCTAATAAACAGCACTCTTCAATAAATGGTGAAACAAAAACGCCTTTGAAAAAATTAACGGTGCACCATTTATTCAAATAAATAGGAAACGTAGGCTGGAATATTTAATGTCTTCCTATGATGAAATTGGATTTCTCATTGTGAGATACACTACCCTATCAAAAGTCATGGGACACCACCACATTTTTTAGTATCTCGTTGGTCCACCTTCTGCTGCTATCACAGCATTTACTCTCTGGGGCATGCTGTCCACAAGGTTTTGATATGTTGCGACAGAAACTTTATGCCATCCTGCCATAAGTTTCTTGGACCGTTTGGTCACAGATGTCAGACGTTCTGCACAAGTGTGCGATCGTCGTTCCAACACGTCCCACAGATGTTCATTGGGGTTCAGATCGAGACTGTGCAGGCCAGTCAAGTTCTCGAACCCCCATTTCAGCAAACCATGTGCCGACAGCCTTTATGACAAGGTGCATTATCATACTGAAACAGAAATGATCCATTGCCAAAGTGCTGCCAGAGAGATGGCGGTGCTGCATTGTCCAGAATGTCCAGGCAACGCTCTGCATTTAGATGTCCATTCACAGAAACGATTGCACCCAACCTATACCATGAGAAGCACCCCCACAGCATCTCTGACTTCACCAAAATTTGTGAGTGGCGAGTTGCGTTGGACACACCAGTTCTCGTCTGATCACTGAAGTTAAGCAACACAAGCCCAGTTAGTACTGACATGGGTGGTCGCTCGGGAAAGCTGGGTACTGCTAATACCCAATAATCGTTGCATTAGTGTAGTGTCTGTGCAGTATATGCATCAGAACTATACAGTGGACGGGTCTCTAATGACCTTGTAGTTGACGGGACCATAAACTCCAACAAACAAACAAACAAACCAAAATTTGCCATGCATTCTTGATTAGTTTGATGTGTTGGGGAGTAAGTCAGGCAGCCATAACAGGACGAACCCTTAGGAGGCTGCCCGTGGGAGATGAGGAGGTAGGTGAAAGGATGAAGGAGAGGGTTAATTTGCAGCACCCAACGTTCTTTACCAACCACCGTTGTTGGTATTGACGTGGGCTTGCACAGCTTAACTTCAGTGATCTCACGGGAACTAGTGTGTCCAACGCAACTTGGCTGCACAACACAGCATGGCAGGTAACGTTTGCCATACCCAAACCCATCCATTCGATTGACAGATGGTCAAGCAGGACACATCACTCCATTCAACCATTCGCCATGTCCAGAGTCCAATGTCATCACTCTTTGCACAATTGCAATCTCCTTGCCACGTTGCTGGTGCTGTTGTGAGGCTTGTGGGCTGCCGCTCTGCCATAAAAACCCATTGAATGCAGTTCTCCATAAACAGTCAGGTGTCACAGTTGTTCCCGTCGACTCTATGAATGATCTTGTCAGTTCCACGAATGACCTGGCTGCCAGGTAGGGGGTTGAGAGACACTGGTCTAAAGTAGTCACCGTCTATCATCATAACTATAATCATAACCTTAATCCTTATGCTACTACCCAGAATTTCCCAAATTAGTTACTACCTGGGCACATGTGTACCCTATTGCAACATGTCATTACTATGACCCTGAATATGCATTAGTGGTGACATATATTGCATCATATATTGAAGAGGGGGTTGGGAAGGGGTCCAAAACAATAACAGGATGACCTAGTACAGAGGTGGGGAACCTGTTCATTTGTGAAGGCTGCATTGGCAATTTGGCAAAATTGGCAATTGAGAGCATTCTAATGCAATCAATCACTTGCATGCAAACTGTGTTCATTTCTGCATTGACTTCACCAACAACTACATACATACATGGACATGTACAGAGGTGTGAATATTATTAGAATAAAAAATTTTTTTGAATATTCAATATAGCTTTTTGACTCAACAGTGTTGCCACTGGCAATGTTGCCAATCAACGATTATGTTGTGAGACAGCATTCTAAAATTAAATCAAAATAACAATGGACTACAATATAAACAGCCAAAAATTAAGATTTATAATCATTTTTACTTAAAAACAAGAAGATTTTTTAAAAATTTATTTTATTCTTATAATTTTTACACTTCTGTATGTTCATTTGGATTGTGCATGCTATATTTCTTATGCAGCGCCTATTAAAGTGAGAAGAAAGACTAGAAAATCATGTGTAAAATGTCAGAAACCAATTTGCAATGCCCATTCTTTCACATTCTCAGTTTGGAAAAATTGTCCACCACCTTAAGTAACATGACATCCTTTGACAAATTTTTAAGGATACAATAAAGTGCTCTAATTAACACGCAATATTAACTTGCTTCATTGATTTAATGATTTGTACATTTTGTAAGGTTCCTATAGCTACATGTGTACCTGGATAGTAATAGGAGGGGCATATCACATGTCACATGACCTAATATTCATTTACTAAAAAATATACAGGATTTATTTTTTAAAGTAACCAATGCCTTTTTAAAAAAAATCTATGAGATATGTGACAAAATGGTTAGGAAATAGTTATAGTTGATGAAGGCGGACATTCACTTCCTAAAACAGTTCAGAAATTTTGGGCAGTAGTTTTTTTCAAGACAATGGAAAGTTACTTTTTTTCAATAGACAGGGGTAGTTTTTACTATCGCAATGCATAGATCTAAAAAAAATGTGAAATTTTGATATATCATGTTCCTATGCCTAAAATTAAAAATACACCTTCAAAACTGCATTAATGAGTTGCACCAATGGCCCAGGGCTACAGGATGTTGTCTCGGGTATGGAGCTCAGCAAATTGACACTCTTAACTGCTGCAAGTCAGCTAGTTGGATTTAGTCTCAGGTATGCAGCTCAGCAAAATTCCGCTCTTAGCCTCTTCAACTAGCTAACTTTGAGCACAAGCCAAGGTGTCACGATTCACGTTAGCTCAATGCTAGCTAGTTAGAGCGTCTAAGAGTGACAATTTGCTGAGCTCCATACCCGAGACAACATCCTGCAGCTGTGGGCCATTGAAGCACACTCATTGATGCAGTTTTGAAGGTGTATTTTAATTTTAGGTATAGGAACATGATATATCAAAATTTTAATTTTTTTTTAGATCTATGCGATGCGATAGTTAAAACTACCCCTATCTATTGAAAAAAATGTAACTTTCCATTGTCCTTGCAAAAAACTACTGCCAAAATTTCTGAACTGTTTTAGGAAGTGAATGTCCCCCTCCATCAACTACAACTTTTTCTTAACCATTTTATATCATATCTCATAGGATTTTTTGAAAAGGATCTGATTGGACAAAACGATCCTTCTCAAAGAATTTTTTTGGCATCAATGCAATGTCAAAAATGGGTACATTTGTACCCAAGTAGTAACATAAAGGTTAAAGGTGTCTATTCTTAATAATGCTATATAGCACTGTTTGAGCACAAATTCAGAAACTTCTGACAATGAAGTCAACGACTTGCAGAACTTCTCAATTGAAATTCCGAATTTTCAGAATGCAATCGAAACTACTGCATGAACATGGTTCCATAATTTTAGCATGAAATTTGGGATTTGTATAAAGTAGGACTTCGCCATGAAATGATGTAGAATGAGAACTACTAGATAAAAACGTTTAGCACAATTTGAAAAGATTGTGCCATTGTTTCAGCATGCAGAGGCAAACAGGCTGTAGAAATAAAGTACAGTAGTCCCCAAGTGCTACAAGCGGTAGCTGAAAATGTATGCAATTTATGTAATGGAAGAACAAACATCATATTGGGCTAAACGTGCTGACATGTGGTACCTAGGTTACCACATTTAGAGCTGGCCAGAGGAGTGTGCAAACAGTGCATCCACACAAGGCACCACTATCCCACATCAGCAATGTCTTGCAAAATTTAAAAAAAGCAACTATTAATCCTTATCCAGCCTAAGGCAGGGTGGGATACCCATCTTTGCCCCTCTGTAGGAACATATGGGCAATCGGCTGGGTGGCATTTTTATGCAGCCAGGTGCAAAACTAAAAAAATAAAGACCTTATAATGACGTTCATAACTTTTTGATTTGAATGGACACGCCATTCAAGAAAGCATTTGACCAGACACTGCTCTTTTATAGGCCGGTGTCACACGTCAAAGTGTCCTGGCACATACCTCAGTGTCCGCTTTTACATCAAAGTGTCCCAGCTGTTTTCCATTTTACCCGGTTAGGTTTTTTTTGGTTCGATGGTGTTTTAGGGCAAAATTATTGCCAGAAACAAGTATTTTTATGAATAAACAATATTGTTGTAATGACAGAATTGCAACTTGAATGTGGTGACGTTGAGGCCAGGCAGAAGGAAAGCAGAATTGAGATTTTTGTGTCTAGAAAAATGAGATTCATACAACTGGAATATTCGTGGCTACACGAAATCATTCATAGAATCGATATGTATCTTGTCCATGGGGAGAAGGGCGGGGGACCGAAAATAAAGATCATTGTAATGATATACAGTGAAATTCGTTTAACACGAAACTGACGGGACCAAAATATTTTTTCGTGTTAAAAGAATTTCGTGCTAAGCGATTCATACAGAAAACCCATCATTGTTTTGTATGTCGTCATATTTTATTAATTGGATTTATTGCTAATTTACTTGCTAATTTGCTTAATTTAACGGCCAATATTCCTGTGGGTTCCAGATGCCTGGCTGGGGTGCCCCCAGTCCAGGGCATGTTTAGTGGGCCCACAGATCCGACCATGCTGCAGGTGGGATGAGGGTGTGATGATGTTTACTAAAAGTTACATTTGTGGGCATCATATTAGATTCAATATTTTCAATTTAAATAATGATGTAGGCTACAAATGCATAATTTAAAAAAAAAAACCTAAAAGAATTATTGTTTTTGGGATAAAATGTGCTTTATTTTTCAGTGTCTTTTTGAGCATAAATTGTCAATAAAAGGCCCCTCCCCATAGTTTGAAAGGCTTGTCAATGGCATGCCTCTACCACCCTGAACCCAGGCTGTAATCTAGTAACAGTGGCAACCATTGTTTATTTGTTTAGTTTAACGAAAACTCTGGTCTATGTTGTATATCCAGTATTTTGTTAGCTAGGAAGGAAAATAA
The DNA here is from genome assembly GCA_013389805.1 of Trigoniulus corallinus. Classification (NCBI taxonomy): domain Eukaryota; kingdom Metazoa; phylum Arthropoda; class Diplopoda; order Spirobolida; family Trigoniulidae; genus Trigoniulus; species Trigoniulus corallinus. The sequence continues at coordinate 24,437,445 of JAAFCE010007744.1, forward strand.
TTTCGTGTTAAGCGATTTTTGTTTCGTGTTAAAAGAAAAAAAAATGTATGGAATTACAGAGTATTTTGTCCAGACCGCAGTGTTGTTTCGTGTTAACTGTTATTTCATGTTAAGCGTTTTCGTGTTAAACGGATTTCCCTGTATACCAAAGACAATTCATCACCTTCATCTTTCACCTCAATCCCTAGGTAATATTAATAACCAGGTAAAATGGAAGGCGTACACCAAAAATGGTAGAGCATTGCATCATCTACGACAGTAGATGATGCAATGCGTGTTCTGCAAACAAATTAAATGCAGAAATAAAGTCGTTGGAAAGAAATCGGTAGAATTTAAAATAATTTTTGGATGGGATTGTAATCGGAAAACGACATAGTTGTTCGTTTTATTGTTGTATGAAGTGGTAGTAAGTACCAAGTGTAGAAAGTGTACAAGCTGACTTAAAGTTTATGTTGAATTGTAAATGTTCTGTGCAAGTAAAATGTCACAGTGGAGCGTCCACTGATATACGAGATGGTAAGTTAACATTTGATTTAAATTACGCCTTGATTCAAGTTGTATATCTTCTCCGCAGTGCATAAGTGCTATGCAGAAAAGAGACTAATTCGGGCAACAGCATTCGTATCTAAATGGTGGACACTTTGAGGTACTCAAAAATTGCCTCAAAGTGTCCAGCCAGACACTTTGAGGCACCCCCCGGACACTTTGACGCGTGACACCGGCTCTGACCGTTCCATATCCTCCATACTCACTGGATTTCGCATCCTGTAAGTTCCACTTTTTCCCGAATTCATCATGGATAATGAAATTAAGGCAGAAAGCTCTTAGATCAACACAACACTTCATGAAAAATAAGCACATGTAGGCAATAAAATATTGTTTCGTGCATTTTTGTTTCATTTGAATGCCTCATTTCGTTAGCTACACATAATAGAGCAGCACTTAGAACAGTTGAAGTCAAAAAAATACATGAGATATCACTTTGAAATTTCGCAGCAATGGGGTTTGCTGGACAGTAATAAAACTGTAATATTTTAATAAATCTGTGCTAAAAAAAATGCATAAATTGCCCACTATTATGAGAAAATAATATAATGTGCAAAATGCTTTTAAGGTTATCGAGACCTTTATAACTCACATGCAATAAAAATACACACAATTAGTTTCAAAATGTTATAATGCACAAGTTCCAAACACGCATTGCATTAAATGTTGGCAAAACCCAGTAACTTCAACTAGGGAACTTCTAACTTCAAATCCAAACTGTCAGAAAAAGCACATACACTAGCAACGCCTGGAAGTTGAATTCAGCAAAAAAAAAAAAAAAAGTAAAACTCACCGAAAAGGTTTAACTCCTGAATGTGTTAGCATATGAATCTTCAAATTGGATTTGTTTTGAAATGTCTTTCCACACCTGTCACACGTAGCAGCAATATTTTGGTCTTTATGATGTACCTCCTTCAAATGGCGTTGCAACGCAGCACGAGATCCGAGTAATTTAAAACAAGATTTGCATTGGAATTCCTTTAATACTTCGGAAATATCTGTGAATGGGAAGAAGAAATACAAACTCTCATAGCTGCATCTAAATCTATTACTGACTATATTTCTTAAAAGTTACAATGTAGTTTCTCGGAGTTTCATAATGCATATACTAAAATTATTGTGCACGAAAGTTTAAAAAGTGTTGCATTCCGATTTTGACATCGCCATCGAAAACTGTTCCTTCCTGTAGCAAGTGAAATTGTCACTTCAATTAAAATAAACTGCAAAACCAAATTAAAAATACAGCAGATGTCGCAGCAAGTAAACGAAATGATTCGATATCCTTGAGGCATGGTTCTCATTTTCTACTTCATTGACCCCTGAAAGGACTTTAGTCTGCAGTATTCCAATAAAGTGAATTATATTAAATGCCACCTTTGTGGAAAACCTTTCACAGTCTCACAAACATACAATTATTGTAAGTGGCAGAGCAGAATGTCAAATCCGCCGGCCGAGACAAGATCATGATGCCCTTATCCCGCCTGTGGCAGGATTGAGCCTGTGGAATATGGTCCTCCACTCCTGCCAATCTCCCACAATTCCCATCAACCCTCCCCACACGTCTTCTTTGGTCTTTCTCTGTCCCTTGTGCTTCCAACAGCCTGCATCCTTTTAAGTGGCCTGATCAGCTCCTCCTAATCATATCATTAGTATTAAATGGCCATACCACCTCAATCTATTCTCTCTCATCTTTTCCATGATACTGTATCTCCCAGCCTCAAACGACCTCCATTCCTGAATCTCTGTTCTGGAGATCCCACATACAGTCAGGTCATTTTTCCACATACGTTCCTCAGAAAATCGTAGAAAAAGAATTCGCATAAAATGAGACTATAAGTCTATGGAAAAATGAGGGATACGTTCCATAATTTTTAAAATTTGCATAACTCAGAAATGACGAATTAAAATGAATGTACAACCGCATAAAAAAAAGTATGTTGATGTTAAAGAAAACAGGTTTCTTAATAAATTTCTTTGGGAAGCTGAAAAAGATTTATATGAACATTAAATAAAATTGTATTTCAATTCAATTGTCCATCTGGTAAGGGTATACACCACCTGCAACCTGTTTGTAAATCACTTTCATCATCAGAAATAACTGTCTTTGCAATAGATCTCTTTGATATAGACGATAAATTTTCACAAACATATTATTTTCACAAACATATTTTTTTCTCCCTCTCTGCAGACTTTTGTTTTGAACATCATCATCGTCATACCCGTATCCCACTTGCGGCAGGGGCCACCTCAAAGTGCCCACCATCGAGGTCCGAATGCAGATGCCCGAATTTGTCTCTTTTCTGCAGAGCACATACGCACTACAAATTTCTATCAAAATAACTTACCCCGGGTAATGGAAAACGGTCGAGACACTTTGACACCAGCCTGCACCTAAAGTTAGTTTAATAATATCATCGTCATTTAAGACATCATCCACCAGCAGTTCTTCTATATCATCATGGTTAAAAAAAGTTCAAATCACCTCCAAAATAAGTTTTAATTTTAGAGTATGTTCAGTGGAACTGCAGACCCGACCCTGCCACAGTCGGGATAAGGGTATGATGATAATGGTATGATTGTTAAGTGTCACGTACAAGTGACGAACCCCCTATTATGTATGCTAATTTCTGACAGACTAAAACGTCTTTGACTGGCTAAGACAATGGTCGGCGGATTTTATCAGTGTCATGGGCCTTAGACTGACTATACTTCCTGAACAAGCATGCATATTTGGCCAAATTTTTTTAACCAAATGCAAACCGCGTAACTTGGAAATCGCATGAAAAGAACCGACATAAAAAGAGAGCCAACTGTATACACAGCAGCATTCGTATTTCGACTACTTGAATTATCTCTTCCTTCCCACCCAACACTCCGATGCATATAACATTGCTGGTCTAGCCACACCCTGTAGAAATTTAATATGAACGACATTGGGACCCTGAAATCACACAGGAGTCCACTGCCCTGTCTGCACTTCATCCTTCCTACACTATGGGTCATATCTGAATCTTTTCTCTAATTCTAATTCACTACACTGCAAGCAGCCTTATTTGGTCAATATGGCAGTGGAGAGATCAACTCTCATTCATACTTACGTTACCATAGAATGCCCAAAACCCTAGACTATAATTCTGATGGCCCACCCTACAATAATAGCAATGGTGGGGTTTCCTTCGAGGAAACCCTCCACTTTACCCTCTCCAAGGCCATTCCTTTGCCAAATGGTCCTTGGTAAGAAAGACCACTAGTATGAATCCGTCTGTGCCCTAATCTCTTTCAGCTTATATGAATGATGCTTTCTCCCCTTATACTCAGCCTATGGGTCATGTGGTTTGAAAGACGTTATCTCAAGTTCGTCTCAATCTACCACTTGTATATTGTAGTACTGCAACAAATGACTCCTGCACTGGAAGGATTTCAATATCCAGTCATCATGATCCATGGCAAAGATAACAGGCAGTTATATGGAAATGGATAGTTTTCTTGAAACGAAATTGAAATGATTCACAACATCCTAACCTGAATGCATACGCCGAATGTGAACCTTTAGTTTTTGTGGCTGACAAAACTTCTTTCCACACAGATCGCACAATGGGCGACTTCGACATGGGTTTAACTTGCATCCATATGTCCGATGCATATCCAGGTAATTCAATCTTAAAAAAAACTGCGGAGAAACAGAACAATCACTTTAAGTAAATCTCTTCATCCGCTACTCTTCCCCAACCCGGAAATCAGTAAACAAAGCTACATACAAACAAAAAAAGAGCGGTGAATAAATGTAGGGCAAGTTCTGAACCATGTGCCATATTAGAAAAAAATTCGCAAATACCCTTTTATATAACCAATGTAGATAGTCCCCAAACCAACTTTCATATACATAGCATTTAGCGATACACAAAATTCGAGCTGTTTCCAAACAAGCACTGAGCACGATTCCAGACAGTTTGGAACTGCCATATATTCTTCAGTAATATTCACAATGCTTGCACCAATCTAAGAGTCTTTCTAACATTCCAGGAAACATTGCATTGCACGTAGAAATCATCTGCAAATTTCCAAAACAAAACTCACTATCTCGGGTTAGTAAAGTTAACAGTTCGATCACAGCAAAGACGTAATTAACTACCATGAGCCAGTGCCGTAACGAGGGCGTGGCGAAGAAGGCGGCCGCCACAGGCGCAAATGGGTTGGGGCGCAGTATTTTGTCCTTATTGGGTTACGGGGAGACGCAAGTTAGACACTTGCCACAGTCGCTTCATACCCTCATTACGGCTCTGTCATGAGCCAGTATTTCGCCAGGGCAACATGAACTTATCACCCCCATCTTGTTCATCCAAAAAGCTTCAGTTTAACTGCCGTTCCAAAATAAACTATAAATTGCAGTTTTTAAGCTAGAAAAGATTAACAAAAACATCTTTCATGTTGCTGGCAGCCAACCATATCTTCAAATAACAACTACTATAACTTATCCCGCCTGTGGTGTATTCGGTAATCCATGCAGCAACCTCCATGTTTATTTCTTCGACCAATTTTTCTTCATGGAGGCACTTTTTCTCCACCGAGAACAGGGAGACAGGTCCAACTAGTGAAAATTTTGCCAATCTAAACGGTGCATGTCGAAAGAATTCTTTCACCCGTAAACGACATTGCATGCAGCTTTAAATCGTATACGGCCATTCTCGGCTGATCACTGAAGTTAAGCAACGCAACGCCGCACAGTGGGGCAAATAGCACGAATTCCTGGCAAAAATGTCAAAAAATGGAAATGTTTATCCCCCTGAAAATGCACTTGAAATTGATCGTTGAATACCTCCTGCATAAGATACTAAGATATCAGTCACATTGAAAAACAGTTGTTATCTAAAAAGTGTGTTGAAATCCTATTGTTCAAGCAACTGGTTTTGCAGACTGAGTTTCAAGTAAAATTGTGCTGTGCAGTTCTTAAAGGATTAATTGTTTTATACAAAAATTTAACTTTTTTTAATATGGCTTCATTACCCTCAGGTTTGAAAGTTATTTTGATAATTCAATTTCTTTTTACTCTTCAAAATATTATTTTATGCTAATAAACAACTTACATGTGACATTTACTTTTGCTTTTATGTCACATTTTTTGTTTCTAACATTTTAGTTGACATCATCACATTTCATGTCTGTCCTTTTGCGTTTATAATATTGCCTACATATTGATGTTACTGGAAATCAAAGAAAATCTTGCGCATGTTTGTGCCTTTTTTTGATGTCTGCCATTTTAACCCTAGAATCACAACATGTTTGCAACATGGGGTCATGGGTGACCCCATGTTAATAGTGCATTCTTGTTAAACTTGTGCATTCTTGTACATTTCAATTTCCACATTTAGCATGTAATGCTGGTTCAGTTCCTGCTCCAAACATTCAAAGTCGGCTACAAAAGGGCGTTTGGGTCACCAGTGACCCCACGTTGTAATTTGTGTAACTTTTTTATCTTGCACCCCAAGCCAGTTTGTAATGCTAAATTTTTGTTTAAATCTTTAAAAGTCAAATTATCTTGCTTTTCTTATTCACCATTTAGTGTTATTGATCTTACATACTTTTTTTTGTTTTGCAATAATTTTTCTGCCAGTAAACCCTTATTATGCAAATAAAAGGCAGTTTTGACATCCTATCAAACTTTGGCATTTTTATATTAAGTAACCTTAATATTTAATGCTTTTACATTATAAACAGTTTACCTATAGTAAAAAGTTATCAGAAATTGTCATATTTCTTCATAATACCTATTAATTTAAAAATTTGACTAAAAAAGAAATGGGTCATATATGACCCCACGTTGTGATATGCGTCATAAAAATGTCACGTTGTGATTCCAGGGTTAAATAATAATGGGAGAAATAAAAAAGACATGTTTTGAATGAAATGTAATAAACTGTCTGTTAACCATGTGTAATAATTTTCATTACCTTTAAAATTCGCTAAAAAAATTTTTGCCAAGAAATCATGGCTTTTGCCCCACTGTGCGCCGGCTAGTACTCGTGTCTGTGCAGTCTCCGAATTAGCAAAAATTCGCATCCGACGGAAGGCGTACTGGGGACCTCTCTCTCTCTGAACCAAAAGAAACCAAGCAACCTCCATTCAGTATCGAACCTGAAACGCCACCGAGGCGGTTGGTCAACCATATCTTTCCCCCTTTCGAAATGGGTTTACACTGCGCGCAATATACGCAACTGGCCTCGCCCTTCCCATTTACAATAAGCGAAACTTCGCGTGGAGCAAGCATGCAAAAAGTATGTACGGTAACATTACATGAGTGGGAGTGGCGAGGATCTTTGATGCGAGTCCAAAAACCGACGGTGAGGTGGTCTACACTACGCGAGTCTTGCCTTATGAAACAGTTGCGCGAGTATGTTGCTCACAGTGTAAACCCAACTTAATATTACTTTATATTTTAGTTTCATTATCCGTTTTACATAGGGTAATTAATAAAATTATCCCTTAAGAGATAAATATTAGTGGCACGTAAACATGAAGCAAAATAAGTAAAATTAAACGAATCCCAGTGTAACACCCATGTGTAGTATGTTTTAATATCTGAAACTCACCTTTTTACAATACTGACACTGGTATGCTCCTTTCCCTTCATGCATTTCAGATGCGTGCCTCATTATGTTCTCCTTTCCAAGAACTGCTATGCCACAAATCTGTTTTACAAATCACATTGCAAACAGTTATTTCAAGGTAGCGCTACGGATATCAGTATGTACCATTTAATTTACCTTGCAGTGGTATTTTCGAATGGTCAAACTGTAATTCGGGTCATGAAATATCATACAATGCATCCTATAATATAATGGATGAGCAAACTTTTGATTGCAACCTCCACAGCCTAAGAATACAATAAATTGAATATGCAAAGGATGAACAACCACACTGCACCCATCTTATAAAAATTAGAAATTGTGCACAATTTTGTAATCTGTCCCCACTTGAGAAACATGAAACTTGTGGTGGTAGTGGTAACTCTCTTGGGTTCCTTGAGATACTTGGTTGAGCTCCATGACAGTGGTAAATATTCAACGCAAAATTTAAATTGAATTACGAGATGACGTGAAAAGTCCTGTTTTAAACGCCTTAAGAAACTCATTTTAAGCGATAGTTGTACTTCTTTTGGGTGTCATTCTACATCGCCGTATAACATCCTGTGCTTTTATTCATGTCAGTTGGGGGGGGGGGGGGGGGGGGGGTAACAAATATTATGTTTGTCTGTATTCCAAATTATAATAAAAAAAATAACTAAACCTCTGCTTCTAAATAGCAGAATAAACACTCACTTGTTTTTTCAATCTTTTTCTTCGACCAAGACACAGTGGGGTCTTCAGCCCAGTACGTTAGCTCCATTCCAACTTTAATGTCCTTTATAGTGACAAAGTAAAATCTATCCTTAAAAGTTATTGCTGACATATTCCGCTCGCTCTTACATGGAGCCGGTCTCACGTATCTCAACCAATTGCTGGATTTTGGATCAGCAGTGGTCAAGTAATGTTTAGAATTGCTGCCAAAAAGCTGAAGGACAGAAAAAAGACATTCTTAAAATTCTATTTAAAATAAACCAAATTAAACTACATTATCGGAACTTGCCTCCCAGATATTCTTCAGATCCATATCTTCATGAATGTCAGCTTCCTCAATGTGCTGCCCAACTAGTGGACCAAATTGAGTGTACTGCTGAATGGTTTCCATGGCCATCACACTTGGACCATGTCCTTTATCAATAGTAACTAATTTCAAACACTATGAAAATAGCATTTTTAATATTGCAGCTAGGCATTATTGGAAATGCTTATGTAGGAACGCTACAAACCTTTGGTAAACTATTACTTGCAAAACATCCATCCAAGCCATCAATCGTGTTCACAGGATAATCATTAATGATAGCTATAGGACGATGAAGAGGACAGCTGTCCTGATGATGCTTAAGACTACAATCGATGCAAGCCCTTTCTTTATCACTTGCTAAAATTAAAATTTACTAATCAGTAATAGTTGTGACAATCAAAATTCAGAGTAAGAATATCTTACAAACGGACATGCATTACTTAGCCGCCCAGGAAGGTCATCTTGAGAAATAGACTCAGCTGGCGATGGTGCCAACCAACTAACTGGGGCCTTTCGAATATCGCCCGAGGACGATCTTTTTCTTTTAGTATGCTGAGGAGTCAGTATTCGTGCCCTAGCTCGTGTCTGTCTTATTCCCTGTTTTGCTTTTTGCGTAGCTACCCGAGTTGACCGTCTAGTACATCTCATTTCTTTAATCCCACCTGGTGTCCAATCCACATCTTTTTCGTCTTCGCTTGGACTATAAAAAGTAAAACACAATAATCACTATGCTTTTCAAGAACTAAATATTCTAACATTATAAATTCGTAATTAGAAAAACAGTAAACTTCACTTTGAAAATGGAAGCCGTGAGACTAAACTGATAGTCTTCTCCGTTGTTTATCCATTAGCATTTTTATGAAATGTGCCTGGCAATGTATTAAAAGCTAGCTAAGGCTAAACAAGAACATGATTTTAAAAGGCAGTGAATTCTCAAATTGATATATCAGAAACCTATCCTTAGAAACCATAAAGTCCGCAATCCATGTGTACTGTAGGATTTAAATCTGCAACGCAACAGTGGTACCTGCGTTATCAACTTTCTATTACATATCATACTTACATGTCATGATTTCAATTGTAACATTATCAGTAAGAGTAAGGCGTGTGTATAATTCGGATACCATGTTTCTCGTTTTCGGTCCGGCAAACGTTATGCTCCGTTTCGGTATTAGTTTTCTTTGATTTGTTGGTGTTTTATGGCCTTTCGACTGCAATGGCCGTTAGAGCCCCGTCCACTACGTAGTTCTAAAGGCTCCCTCACACCAACGCGAAACAATCGCAGTCGCAGCGGAATTTTCGTCACAGGAACACGCACCGAACAGGAGCACGCGCTGCGACGCGGTGGATTCGCCTTTATATGCACACCAACGCGTCAGTTTAGTTCTTTTTTTGACCAGCTTGTTCTCATTATTTCTATAATTTTTTAGGTGAGCGCCATCTTGTTCTATCAGAATTCGAACAACGATGACGTTTAAAACCGTGCGTGCAGCGATGTTAACTAAATCGCTGCACTTTCGCAACCGCGGGCGCGATACATTCGCTTCGGTGTACACATGACCATTGCTCTTCATGGGTGGTGTTTGATGCGAATAATTCGCCGCGAAACATCCGCGGCGACTGCGTTTTATTCGCGTTGGTGTGAGGGAGCCTTAATGCAGTCATTACGGACACTACGCTAATGCAGCGATTTTTGGTTATTAGGGTATGTGTGTCAATTCCCAATAAGAGTATGAGAGATGGAAAGAGCCTATGAAGGCAGGCCCTTATATTGGACAAATGTCCTGAACTGGATGTATGGGCCTTCAGCGGACAACAATACTGTCAAGAAATTTAGCATATTGAAGACGGAATACTTTGAATGAAATTTTTGGAATTTTCACTTCACCCTCGTTAATATGATGATGCTGATGATAATGATACTATTATGTGTGTGTATGTTAAAAACTGATTGATGTTGATGGTTTAGAGTTTTGAAACGGCAAAAAAAATGGACTACTTATCATACTTTTACAAATTTTGATGGATTCCAGGTAATATTAGATATGAAAATGGTTTTGGATCTTATAAAGTTTTTAAAACTTGAAAACGCTCTAATTATGCAATCTAACTTCATTGTTGTCAATAAGTTGTTTGTTGCTACCTCGAACTTATCTCGAACTGCATACAGTATTCGAAACGCACGAAACCATCAATTTTAAAAATCCTCCATTAACGTTACTGTTAATACGCCAACCCTAGCGACGCCACTGGTCTGTAGTCACTAAATTCCCCTACATTGTCTGAAAATAACATGCAGTGAGCACTGACGGGCCATTCTCCTACTCCCGTCACCAGTTCGTCCGTAACCAGAATGAAGAAGTATGGACTTAGTGCTGAACACGGTTGTACTCCAACTTCACTGGGAAGCCTCCATTATTTCCTGAAGGAGTCCTTACCGTGGCTATCGAACCATCACACATATCCTGCACTATCCTTCCCTACTAATAAACCCTTCTTTCTACCAAACTACTTGCCGTGGAACACTGCCATAAGCCTTTTACAAATAAATGAAGATTACATACAGATCTGTTTTTGCTGCCCTATGCTTTTCTATTATCTGCCTGAGAATGAAAATCGGTTTCATTGTGCACCTACTTGACGTTGACCCAAATTTATTTGCCCCGACACTAGTTCCATCCCAAAGGCGACATTCCAGTACTCTCCCCCATATGGTACACATTAGGAAATAAATATAGCATCACACTGTCTTTAGGTATAACTGTCATGTAAGTTTTAAGACTCCCTCACACCAACGCGAATAAAACGCAGTCGCCATACATCCAATTCAGGACATTTGTCCAATATAAGGGCCTGCCTTCATAGGCTCTTTCCATCTCTCATACTTTTATTGGGAATTGACACACATACCCTAATAACCAAAAAATCGCTGCATTAGCGTAGTGTCCGTAATGACTGCATTAAGGCTCCCTCACACCAACGCGAATAAAACGCAGTCGCCGCGGATGTTTCGCGGCGAATTATTCGCATCAAACACCACCCATGAAGAGCAATGGTCATGTGTACACCGAAGCGAATGTATCGCGCCCGCGGTTGCGAAAGTGCTGCGATTTAGTTAACATCGCTGCACGCACGGTTTTAAACGTCATCGCTGTTCGAATTCTGATAGAACAAGATGACGCTCACCTAAAAAATAATAGAATTAATGAGAACAAGCTGGTCAAAAAAAGAACTAAACTGACACGTTGGTGTGCATATCAAGGCGAATCCACCGCGTGCTCCTGTTCGGTGCGTGTTCCTGTGACGAAAAGTCTGCTGCGACTGCGATTGTTTCGCGTTGGTGTGAGGGAGCCTTTAAAGTAGATCGTGCTTTGGCATGTTAAAGATACGAGCTGTGAGCTACCTATGACACACCTCAAGCAAACTAAGGCACGTTGTCCTTGCATGTATTTCTCTATCCGTGTTCCGTAAACCCATTTCAAGCGTTCCGCCAAAAAATTAAATGCACAAATGAAGGGGTTAGAATCCATACAATTTAAAATAATTTTTGGATGGGATTGCAATCAGCAAACGCAAATGATATAGTTTTCGTTTTATAAATAGCATTATAGTTAAAGCGTTAAAGTTTATGCTGAATTGTAAATGTTCCATGCAAGTCAAATGTCCAGTTTAGTGTTCCCTGGCTTCAAAATGATTGAGAACCACTGCATTACGTTGCAACAGCCCGTCCTTCACGTTCAAAAGATGTAGCAACCCTTCATGGTTTGGTAGCTGGGGGTTGCACTACAGTAAACTGCCGAGGTACCGTCTAATATGAAAATTTGCTAGGAAGCTGTTGGCCAGTTGCCCAGGATGGGTGCTGCTTACCTTCCCTTTGATGTCACTCAGGCAATAAACTGGAGGTAGCTAAGAAGAAAACCTCTGCTCGATGGGCAGCATAACATTGAAATGCAATTAAAACTACATTCAGCTTGGAAACTTACCTGTCATTTTCTTCCTCTTGTTGTTGTTCCTGTTCTTTGTTAGAATCTGGTTTCACTTCCACATTTCGAACCGGTCTTCCTGAATCCCTCCTTTCATTATCACATCGAATGGTTTCATTAATAGCCATTATTGGTAATGATTTTTCATCGTCAGTCTGATTCCGATAAATTCGAACCACGCCTTTTTCACTCTGGGATGTGTCAACAGGTTTGACATCTTCATTTAGTGTCTTGTTATCATCATCTTGATTACTACTTCCACAATCATCATCTCGCAAACGTTCCTGCGGAACTACCTTAGCGCAGTCGCAACCTACAGCCACAGTTCCAAAGTCACTAGTCTCGACGTTATCAACAGCTTGCTGAAGATTTCCATGCCTAAGAGCGAGAGAAATTCGAGAAATTTTTACCCTTAGTACAGGTAGTGACTTACTGTTGTTTGGTCCTTCAGGTGTCCTACTATTTCGGTTAACAGATTTCGGTCTTCGCCTTCTTCCCATTTCTCTTATGGCTGATCCATCTCCTATCGATAATTTTCATTCAGCGTAGTGTTCAAACAGTGACTATATTAAACGCATTACAGAGAATTTCGAATGCTAGAAACACACTTTTAAGTTATCAAAAATAATTATGGCAGTATGCTTGCTGTGAACTATTTACATCGTGAAGAATCTTACGTTAAATTCATTTTAATCCCTCCTAAATTTTTTACAATACCGAGAATCACCATATTTTTATATTATCTATGCAAGTTCGTACGCCAAACAGATCTTATTTCATTTAATTCTACTAAATTCCGCGGACGTCGCCATTGAGGGACAGGGCATTTCTAAAACAACGGCACCTAGCAGACAGGTTCATAAGGTACGGCGTGTTAAAGAAATAAATGTTAATAACTGTGCTGCTAACAACCTTTCTTATCATTACAAATGTAACAAATATTGATTTGTTTCCGAAAACTACAGTTTATTATGCCTGGTTCCGTATACCCACGCGCTAACGCTATTACCGTTGAATCAGACGACACAGCACAAAAAATGGTGACGTCACACTGCTACTTGGGGTGTAGCAGAGCAGCTATGCGTGACGGTAGTTGAGTTGACCAGTGGTCAACTCACATAGCGTCCCGCACGTCACGCTGCGTTCTGATTGGCTGGCGGTTGAGCTGTCTGCTTGAAAAATGGCGGAGGATAATGTACATATGTTCTGTGATAATGTAAGACATGACGGCGGCGTGCGGTGACTCCAAATAAAGCGCTGCACTTAAGGAATTGCGCTGGCGGTCCTTCATAACGCACTAGCACAAAATGTCATCAGTGGTGACGTGATTAGCGTTGATATGTGGTGATACGGAACTAGGCATTACACATACACTGTATTCGTGAATTCAATAGGAAGTTTTATTGCAACGCTTTTTGCAAGCGTACGCTACGCTCTGCAGACGAATGCAACGCTATGCAACTGCAGAAACGCGAACGCTGCGTTGGTCAAGCTGAGCGTACGTTTTGCCAGGTTCCGTATACCCACGCGCTAACGCTATTACCGTTGTAACAGACGACACAGCACAAGAAATGGTGACGTCACACTGCTACTTGGGGCGCCACAGAGCAGCTATGCGTGACGGTAGTTGAGTTGACAGGTGGTCAACTCACAAAGCGTGCCCGCAAGTCACGCTGCGTTTTGATTGGCTGGCGGTTGAGCTGTCTGCTTAAAAATTGGCGGAGGATATACTGAGATATGACGGCGGCGTGCGGTGACTCCAAATAAAGCGCTGCATTTAAGGAATTGCGCTGGCGGTCCTTCATAACGCACTAGCACAAAACGTCATCAAGATGTCATCAGTGCGACGTGATTAGCGTTGAAGCGTGGTGATACGGAACTAGGGACGTATGCTCTGGTGACGCTGGATGCTGAGTAAAAAATAAACAGAAAATGGGTGACAGTCGAGGAGGTCTCTCGGTAGGTGGCGCTCATGTATGGGCCGTTGCAGACCGTACGCTCAGCTGGACCAACGCAGCGTTCGCGTAGTTGAATCTCCTAGTTGAAAATCCTTGTTGAAAATCCTAGTTGAAAATCCTTTTTAAAAATCCCCGTAGTTGAAAATCCTTTTTAAAAATCCCCGTAGTTGAAAATCCTTTTCCATTCCATCTCCCTATTCCTCTTACTCCCATTATCTCGAATCCTACTCTCATTACATCAACTTCAGCATCTATTATAGATCAGATTTATATCTCTTCCCAAGCGCCCCTAGCCAATGTCTCTTCTTTCGGAGTTTAGACTTGATCATAAACTGATTAGAGCCGGGTTTTATACTCATTTGGCCAAGTTTTCATACACTTCGGCATCTACAGCTTCCTGTTCCACTTTGCAACAAATAAGTTGAATGTGGAAAACTTTATCATCATCTCACCCTTCTCCCCCCTGAGGCAGGGTCGGGTCTGCGGGTTCTGATCCTCCACTCCTGCCTATCCCCCACCACGTCCCCATCCACTTCACAAGCCTCCATGTCCCTCTGCACCACCTGTGCCGAACGTCCGTTTTGGTCTTCCTCTACCCTTGGTGCCGCCAATCACCCTCAGTCCCGTAATGGCCCTAATGAGCTCCTCCTCTCCCCTCCTCATAACATGCCCATACCACCTCAACCGATTCTCTCTCATCTTTTCTGCAATGTCCCCCAATCCCAAGCTACCTCTAACGTAAGCGTTTCAGATTCTGTCAGCTCGTGGCACTCGCATCTTTCATTTGCATCTCCACCACTTGCATCCACCTTTCATGGTTCTTCCTAGTAGCCCAACATTCTGACCCATACAGCATAGTGGGCCTAATGACAGTTCTATACACTTTGGCCTTCAACTTAATTGGGACCCATCGGTCACACAAGACCCCGCTAACCTGTCTCCACTTCTGCCATCCTGCCTTAATCCTATGTGTCACATCAGAATATATCTCCCCATTGCTCTGGAAAACTGATCCTAAATACCGAAACTCTTGCACCCCTGTTAACTTCTCACCCTCACAATGGATCCCATTGCCTTGTCCCTGGCCACTAAAATTGAAAGCTAAGTACTCAGCCTTCTTCATGCTCACCTTAAGGCCCCCTCTCTCCATTGCTGTTTTGATATCCTGCAGGCCCTTTTGTGCATACTCTTTGGACTCCTTCCAGCCTCCCCACTTCATCGGCAAATACGAGACACTAGGGGTCCATTCCCCTATTCCCGTCAGCAACTCATCCATTACTAGAGTATATAGATATGGGCTGAGTGCTGACCCTTGATGCATCCCAACCTGCACCTTGAAGCATGCCGTGTTTCCCCATGCCGTCCTCACCCAGGCAATAGCGCCGTCATACATATCATAATATGGCGTTCATCAACCCACTTTTTAAAACGCTCCATACTACCTGTCTAGGGATCATATGCCTTCTCTAAGTCAATGAATACTGCATGGAGGTCTTTCTTTGCTGCTGTGTTTCTCTGTCATCTGTCGTAGAATAAAGATTGATTCCATGGTGGACCTACCTGGCATAAACCCAAATTGATTTCCCCAGACACTAGTTTGGTTTCTGAGGCAACATTCTATGACTCGCTCCCACAGCTTCATAGAATAGCTCATCAGCTTTATGCCTCTATAGATTCCACAGTCCTGGGCATCCCCTTTGCCCTTGAACAGTGGAACTATCCTCTCTCCATGCAGATGGCAACCTGTCACAATTTGCTAACTTATTGAAAAGCTTCCCTAGCCAAGTAATTCCTGTGTTTCCCAAGGTGCACCAAACGTCCATGGGTATCTTATCAGGGCCTACTGCTTTCTGACCTTTCATCTTTTGAAGGGCACTGACTATTTCATCCTTGCTCACCCTGTCCACTGCCAGTGGAGGAAGAGGGTTGCTGTCTGTGACTGTTGCAGAGTTGGCAGCATTTAAGATTTATTACCTCTGCTGGTTGGAACAGGACCATACCATTGGTATCCTTGACCGTTATGGCCCCTTGTAACATCCTTACTAGTTCTGTCCGTGGTCTTGTCCAGTCTAAAAACAGCTTTCTCTCCATCTGTTGTCCCCAGCTTTTCATATAAAGCTTCATACTGCTGGTGCTTGGCCAGGGCAATGGTTCTAATGGCACTTTTCCTTGATTCTTTGATTAGTTTGTGGGTTGGGGTGTAAGCCAGGCAGCCATAACAGGTCAACTCCTTAGGAGGCTGCCAGCAGATGAGGAGGTAGGTGAAAGGAGGAGGAAGAGGGTTAATTTGCAGCACCCAACGTTCTTTACCAACCACTGAAGTTGATATTGATGTGGGTATGTGCTGCTTAACTTCAGTGATCTAACGGGAACTGGTGTGTCCAATGCAACTTGGCCACACGTTGCTTGAACATAATCTGCCTTTGAAACCTGATCCCCTGCTTCCCTCCACCTATGAAAAGCAACCTTCTTTACTTTTATAGCTGCTTCCACCTCCTCAATCCACCACCATGTCTGCCTACCCTGGTAAGTGCCTCCTACTCTACCCATGCCTATGGTTGGTTGGTTGTTGGTGTTTAAGGTCCCATCAACTATGAGGTCATTAGAGACCCATCCACTGTGTAGTTCTAATGCATAGACTGCACCGACACTACACCAATGCAACGATTATTGGGTATTAGCAGTACCCAGGTTTCCCGAGTGACCACCCATGTCAGTACTAACTGGGCTTGCATTGCTTAACTTCAGTGATCAGACGAGAACTGGTGTGTCCAACGCAACTCACTGCTCCTACCCATGCCTAAAAGCACCTATCCACATTTCCTAATCTTCCTAGCAACCCTGTCCCACATGACATTTGCTGGTCCATCCGAGTCCCAGTCAACCTGTCTGAGGACCTCCTGCTGGAATTCCTCTGCCTTCGTGGGTAACTTCCACCACCTGATAACTGATTCTTCTTTCCAAGTATGTTTCCTAACTATTCCCTTTATTAATAATTGTATTATGAGCAACTCATGGCCACTCTCCTGAAAATCCTCACTGGGTAGTGACCAGCAATCCTGGATCCCTGCTCTATGTTGCTTCCCAACCATGAAAAAGTCTATTTGGGATCTCCCCTGTGGTGACTGGAAAGTGATTAGGTGCATTTCCCTCTTACTGAACCATGTATTTGCTAATGCACGGCTGTGTGCTCTTGCTGTCTCAAGGGCCTTCTGCCCCTCTGGGTTGATCACCCCATACCGCCATCCCCCATGAACTTCCTCATATCCCAGGCCATCCTTACCCACATGTGCATTAAAGTCACCTCCAATAATTATTCACTCATTTCCCTTGCCCTGTCTAGTTGTGCTATTTACTGACTGTACCACCTCATCAAAATCCTCCCAAAACTCAGCTTTTGTTGTGTCCCCCAGGCCTGCTCGAGGGACGTACACACTTATGAGGTGGAGCCCAATACCCTGCCAAACAACTGCAACTAACATTATCCTATTACTGACTTTTGTAACTGAAGTGATCCCCTGCTGTAACTCATTACCTAATACAATACCCACCCCATTTTGTCCCTCTTTGCTACATGTGTAGATCAGTTTGTATCCCTCAGCAAGAGCCCTTGACCTATTTCCCCTCCACCCCATCTCTTGGAGGAATGAAATACTGATCTTCCTATGCTTTAGGGTTGCAGCTAGTTACCCAGTTTTCCCCAAGAGGGTTCACACATTCCACATCCCTAATCTTAGTCTAACCCCCTTATTTGGGTGCATTGGCTGTGACTGGGGGCATGCCAGTCAGATGCCCAGAACCCACAGTTAATAGTGGCAGGGCTACCTGTGAGGGGGTGCCATCCGACCCCACAGGAGATGCTCATTAGTCATCTAATCATCCCCAATTGAGTGGAGGTCTCACACTCACCTGGTATTCTACCCTTCACAACTTACACTTGAACCAAAAACTTACATGCTAATAATAAAAGGTTATTAATTTATAGCAATAATAGCAACAACAAAAATAAACCCTTAAGTTAGGGTGCCAACAGGCCCAGTGAGAAAGTGTAAAAAAAAACAACCCAGCAAAGTGGTTTGTGGCTACCCAGATGTCTACTTGCCTGCAGAGACAGACAAGTCACTGCTCTGCAAAGCATGATGGGAGATGTGATGGCGTCGTTAGTCTTATTGCCTGCCATGCTCAAAAAATACCTCCACGTCTTACTTCTGTTTCCAGCCCCACTTTCGTCTTCCTACCTTTTGTTACCTGGCTGTTTTCCCTTGAAAAAGGCATTTGTCTTTCTTTCTTTGGTTGATCTTTCCCTTCAAAAGTGCAAATTTTCACTCACAAGCAAAAAAGAAGCCAGCTACCATCATGCGACCCCTAGTGGTCCTCTCAAATGTGGAAAACTTTAATAATCTTTTATCCATGCAGGACTGGTCACAGTTTTATACCTTGAGAGACTCCAATCTCCTAGCTGCCAGTTTCTATAAAACAATCCTATTTGCAGCTTCTAAGAGCTGCCCCTGCAAGTCCTGTCAATCAGCCAACAGCTGGTGGAATGGGAAGCTAACTGCCCTCTCAGTACACTGTAATTCCTTGTTTCAAGTGTATCTAAAACATTGGTCCTAGGAATCCTTGTTAAATTATAAACAGGCCAAGCAGAAGTTTAAGGCTCAAGTTAGGTTAGCAAAATATGGCCAGATTACACACTTAACCCCCTGAAGCAAATTTGGTCAACTGTAAACCTATGTATTAATAGAAATAACTATTTTCCCTCTCAGTTATCCCAAGAATTCCTATGCTTTATTGCAAACCCTCTTAATGAGATGAACCCCAACTCATTATCCTTTCGGTACCCCTCTAATGTCTCCAACTTATCTCCTCTTATTACCCTTGTGGATCTCTTAGCTCTTCTCCAGTGTCTTAAGTCCTGTCCAAAGGTTGTTCCAGATGCATTACCCCCAGCCCTGTTGTAGGCCTTTTCCCTGACTAATTTGCTTCCATTGCTGCATCTGCTAAATCAAATTCTTGTCTATGCCTGGGTCCCTCATGTTTGGAAAAACTCTTTTGTCATCCCTATTTACAAGTCTGGAACTCTTTCTACCCCATCCAGTTTTTGCCCAATTACAATAGTTTCCCCTTTGCAGAAGATTGTTGAGATGTGGATCCTTGCTCACGTTCATGTTCCACTCAACAAGTTCATTCAACTCACTCAGTACGGTGCATGGCCTGGAGTCCCAGTTCTTTTTCTAGTTTTCGATATATATTGGTAGGTTGTACACTCCCTAGATATTTCTGAAACCTTTGTACGTGTAAACACTGATGTTTCTAAAGCATTTGATACTGTAGATCATAATAATCTTATCTATCTCCTCGGGCAAGCCCTCACTAAGAATCCTTTATGTAATATCATAGCATCTCTAATTTCTAATAGGATGGTACAGCTAAAGAACTCCAAACTCTTGCCCCCTGTCCCTAAAGGTGTTCAACAAGGCTCCATACTCGGTCCGATTCTCTACAATGCTGGAACCTCGCTGGTGACTGGTATTCTAAGCAACCGCCTCAGCTGGATGTATGCAGATGACAATTTTTGGGGGTTTTCTTGCCCCCTTCTTCTCTTCCTAATACTCTTCTGGAACTTTAACAGGACATTCAAGCCCTTGATACCTGGTTTTCCTATAATCACATGAGGCTAAATGCCTCTAAAACTATTATGATGATTTTTTCACGATCTGGGAAGCTTGGTAGCAATAGGGTCTGCACTAAAGCTCTGCCTATACTGGGAATCACTTTTCATCCTCAGGTGTCCTTTTTGTCCCATGTTGACTCTTAACTAGCAGATTAAATTCCTTGGTTTTCCTGTTTCTTCACCTCTGGTGTTTTCTTCCCCATAGTATTCTTATCATCTTGTTCACGGCCAAGGTCTTACCTGTACTGTTTTTCATCAGTGTTTCTATCGTCTGTTAACAAATCAGCAATTATGGCCCTAACAACTTCCTTTAAAAGGATTCTTCGAATTATACTCAAAATTTCCCCTTGTGACAGTGTGACTAAACATTGCAATAAGTTTCATTTATTAAACTTCTTTGCCACTCTTTGCTGGTTTAATCTTTGTAACTTGGCTGCTGCCATCCGATCTTCATCCCATCCTTTCCATCCGATCATTGCTCTCTTTGTTTCTTCTGCAGAGAAGAGACAAACAAGACGTTTCTCATTTGAAACGTCCAAGCACATATCTAAATTTTTGGCTAGGTTTTTCCCATATAATCATCTCCAGCTTTGGAATGATCTACCCTACTCAGTTAGGTCCTCAGTGTTTGATTGCTCTTAATATAAGTGTCGCTACTCATGTACCCATGTTCGGAAACTGCTTTCAATGTCTATTATCAGAACAATTGTTGTCTTAACTTGTTGGTTTCTATTGAAAACCTGTTCTTTCCCCACTTGTTTTTTTGCGTTTTACCAAATGTATTGGTGGTAATAAAAATAATAATAATATTTGTCTGCATAGTGCAGCTGCATAGTGCAAAAAACGTTGCAATAAAACTCCCTATTTATGGAAAGTTTTCTGGCTGTGTTTCTATCCAACATATGCTAGGCAATGCAGATGAATCATGAACTGTGCAGACGCATGCAGTGCCTGAGTTTGTGCAGTTGACAATTCGCCTGCATTGCTGTTTGTGTTTTAGGGCCCATCGACTACAAAGGTCATTTGGGCCCAGAAAAATAATAACCATGGTCAATGACAGATCCAGGCTTGTCGTCGGGGGGGGGGGGGAGTTGAGCTAAACCTCAAATATGCGAATATAAAAGTTTATATGTGCATGGGGGATGTTGCAACCCCAACAACCCCATCCTGGATCTGTGTGGGACCATGGTGGGGGTGTAAATGGAGAACCCGACATGATGACAATAAATAAGGGCAAAAGGCCACTAAAAGTAATAACTATGAAAAAGGCAATGTCCCAATAGCTGGATAAATAATGAAGAATAAATAAAGCCAAAGGCGAAAACAGACATAGAAATAAAAGGGGCAAAAGCTTAAACAGACACAGATATAAAACAGGCAAAAGCCAAAACAGACAAAGCCAAATGGGCAAAAGCCTTAATAGACACCGGGAGCGGCGAGTTGCGTTGGACACACCAGTTCTCGTCTGATCACTGAAGTTAAGCAACGCAAGCCCAGTTAGTACTGACATGGGTGGCCGCTTGGGAAAGCTGGGTACTGCTAATACCCAATAATCGTCGCATTAGTGTAGTGTCTGTGCAGTATATGCATTAGAACTATGCAGTGGACGGGTCTCTAATGACCTTGTAGTTGACGGGACCTTAAACAACAACAATTGACAATTAATAGACACCAATAAAAAGGCAAAAGCCTTAATAGACACCAATAAAAAGGCAAAAGCCAAAACAGACACAGCTAAAACTGGTAAAAGCCTAAACAGACACTAAAATAGAAAGGCAAAAGCCAAAACGACACAAGAATAAAAGGTGAAGATGCCAGAAATGACAAAGTGTCTAAATTAGATTTTGTGAAAGAGGCTAGTTTGGCTTGTACATGTGAAAGAGACCAGGCAATGGCAACACAGTTGCCTGCCGGTCCACTCACAGTAACCCTAGGGGCCATAGATCTATGCACCCCTTGCCACCCAACCAAGGTGCATGTATGCATGCACCCCTGTCTAGTTGGCCAAGGGCGCACAGACACATGTGCACTTGGTCAGTTGACGAAGACTGGGTTTCCACCTCCTCAATCACCAGCATGTTGTTGTTGTTTGTTGGTGTTTTAGGGCCTTTCAACTACAACGCCATTAGAGCCCCATCCACAGTGTAGCTCTAATGCAGAGCCTGCACAGACACTACACTAATTCAACGATTTTTGGGTATTAGCAGTACCCAGTTTTCCCAAGCGACCACCCATGTCAGTACTAACTGGGGTTGCATTGCTTAACTTCAGTGGTCAGACAAGAACTGGTGTGTCCAATGCAATTCGCCATTCCTTATCACCAGCCTGCATTGCATAGCATATGGCCTTCTTAAGAGGAAGGCGCCACCCACACATTTGTCTGGGACGCCATTTTGGCTGAAAGAATGAAAAAAAATCTGATTTCTTTGGTAAAAAATACTGACTTCCTTCATCATCATCACACCCTTATCCCGACTATGGCAGGGTCGGGTCTGTGGGTTCTAATTCTTCATTCCCGTCTATCCCCAAGTGCATGACTGTTGTTTTCTCAGGGGAGAATTTATAGCCACGTGAGGTGGAAAACTCATTGGCACTATTGAGTGCCAGTTGCAGATGACGGTCAATGCCATGCATTGTGCCACCCCAGTACCAGATGGGAAAGTAGTCAGCAAATAGGGACGGTTGTACCGGGGGGTGAATGGAGGAGGGAAAACCGTTCACCGCAACAGCAAAGAGCGTCACACTGAGGATGCTCCCCTGTGGGACACCATTCTCCTGCAGAAAGGCAGATGAGTAGGTGTTACAGGTTGGACAAAAAAACTTAGGCGGAAGAGGGGCAAATTACCCCTGAGCCCCCACTGGTGCAAGATCTAAAATATACCATGGCGCCATGTGGTATCATATGCCTTCTCCACATCAAAGAAGACAGCCACTAAGTGCTGCCTGTGGAGAAAGGCCTCACGCACTGCTGTCTCCAGGAAGATCAAATGGTCCAAGGGAGACCTGCCAGCACGGAAGCCACATTGGGCACTGGCGAGAAAGTTGTGCCGTTCCAGATACCACACCAGGCGCCAGTTAACCATGCGTTCCATGGTTTTACACAGACAACTCGTCAAAGATATGGGCCTGTAATTTGTGGGTAGGCTACTATCCTTTACAGGTTTTGGGAGGGGAATGATGATAGCCTCCCACCAGCGTACAGGGATTTTGTGTTTCTGCCAAATGCAATTAAAAACCACAAGGAGGTAGGAAAGACTATTCTCAGGTAGATGCTGTAGCAATTGGTAATGGATGTTATCAGGACTGGGGGCAGTATCCCGGGCCCGTGCTAGAGGGGTAAATGGGTCGTTATACCCCTCAGCAACACCACTAGAGAAGTTAATTGGAAGGCGTTCTGCAGCTTCTTTCTGTTTGATGAAAACTGCAGAGTAGTGCTGGGAACTGGAGATGGCTGCAAATGTCCTTGCCAGCTCCTCAGCCACCTCACAAGGTAGAAGTAGATGTCTCCCTTGCAGAAGGAGACCAGATCCACAGGATTGTAAGTACCTTCCCTGGATTTTTCTCAGCTTTTCCCAGACATTCTTGGATGGCGTGCGGTGGGTAAGCGAAGAGACATACTCACTCCATGAGGAGCGTTTGGCCTCCTTGATTACCTGTCGTGCATATACCCGGGCTCTGAGGTAGATGACACGATTGGCATCAGTTGGATGAGACTGGAAGAGGCGAAGGGAGCCCCTGCAGGCCCGAATCACACTCTGACAGTCCTCCATCCACCATGGCACACGTGCTCGTGGAGCATTACACGAGTATGGCATCTGTTCCCCAGAGCTCGTGTCACCCTCCACGAGCTCTGGGGAACAGGTTGCCGCTCTGATCACCACCTCTGTGAAGTGGCTCACTAGATCATTGACCCCATCAAAATCACGTAGTGGGCGAAAGTGGATTCGACGAGCAAACTCCTCCCAGTTTGCCCGATGCAAACACCACTGTGGTGGTTGTTGGGGCAATGCCCCACTTCCACTGCTAATCCTGATGGGGAAGTGGCCACTTCCACAAGTGTCAGACAGAACCTCCCATTGCAGACCTGGCGCCAACACAGGAGAGCAGATGGAGAGGTCGATAAGGAAAGACCACCAGTGGCAGTCATCACATGTGTGGGGGCACCTGTGTTGAGGACAATGAGGCCATTGTGCGACACCCATTGTTCAACAAGGAGCCCTCGGGGGTTGCGACTGTCTGAGCCCCATTGGGGGTTATGGGCATTAAAATCTCCCATAATCAGAATAGGTCTAGGAAGCTGGGTGGTGAGGGAGTCAAGGTCTGCCCATGGGATATCCATCCCAGGGGGCAGGTAGAGGGAACATAGTGGTGGGCACATTCAGTTGCAGTGAAACTGCCACGGCTTGGAGAGGAGTCTGCAAAGTCACTGGGATGTGCATGCATCCACTCCAGATAAGGATAGTCACCCCTCCCACACGGTGGCTTCCCTGCTGCCGGTTGTCTGCATACATGTTGTAGCCCCGTATCGAAAGTGGGGTATCATTTCGGCAGAGGATCTCCTGGAGGGAGATGCAGATGGGGTTGTGCCGTGAGATCAGCATTGTGATCTCATCCCACTTGTGGGAAAAAACTCGACAGTTCCATTGAAGGAGATTCACCATTGGGTGGGCTTTTGAGGATTATTGCTATTCCTCCCTTTTTTCCGTCCCACAGCAGAAAAAGGAGGGGTGCCTAAAATTGGGTCTTCCTCCTCCATCTCAAAGGACGAATCCCCATCATGCCCCAGTTGGGAAATGCTGACACTCAGTGCTTTCTGCTGTTGGCCGAAGAGCTTGGGTGGACGAACCAAAGACACGCGCCCCACTGCGGGGGCAGGGGGTGTCCCTGGTTTCTTCCCTCCTCTCTCACCCATCACCACCACTATGGAGGGTGCCACCTGGGCTCAGCCAGGAAGGGGGCTGCTCAAAGCAGATGCCTCTGTTTGATGAGAGGCATCTGTGGCGTCCAAGGAGGCTGGGCCAGAGGCAGTGATGAAACCAGAAGAAACCTCCGGAATGGGATCGGGATCTGTCTGGCAGCCAATGCTAGCACAGACTGGTATCCCATGGACCCTGTGGGCCTGAGAGGGCAATAAACGGATGAGTGGGGGGAGTTGTGGAAGTACGTCCGTCTGGGTGCAGACAGATGATACAGCAGCCACCTTTGCAGCACCTGCATAGGACAAGCCACGACTTGGCGTCCCTGGCAAGGCTAGCAGCTGCCACGCATCTTGAAAACTGATACCCTTCTTGACGAGCAATTCCTGGATGGCACGTTCCTGCAACCAGGTGGGGCAATCTCGAGAGGAAGCGGGGTGGTTTCCCTTACAGTTGGTGCAATTAGGTGCAGTCTTGTAAGGCTAAGGGGAATGGTCTCCCTGCCCACAAGTGCCACTTTTTTTTGTTTGTTTGCGGTTTAGGGCCCATCGACTACTACGGTCATTAGGGCCTGGAAAGACATTCATCATGGTGGGGGTGTAAATCGCCATCCCACCACGATGGCAATAAATAAGGGCAAAAGCCCACTAAAACGAATATGAATAACAAGGCAATAGCCAAATAAATATTGCAAATAACTACAGGCAAAAGCCAAAACAGACGTTAAAAATAAAAGCAGCAAAAGCCAAACAGACATAACAATAAAAGTGGCAAAAGCCAAAACAGATATAACAGAAAAGGTGGCAAAGGCCAAACTGGACATATCAATAAAAGTGGCAAAAGCCAAAACAAACATAAATATAAAAAGGCAAAAGCCAAAACGACCCAAGAATAAATTCATGCTGCTTTGAAGTAAACGTGTATAATTCAGAGTGGTGAAAGAGGCCAGCATCTTTCACAAATACAAGCAAGCTCTCCACCCCCTGAGGGTTATCCCCAAGTGAGGTGGAGAGTCACGACTGACTCCTAGACGGTATCGCATTTCACGGTATCTCTCACAGTGACTAAAGATGTGTGCCTCTGTGAGAGGCTCCCAACAGAAGTAACACCATGGTTGGTCCTCACCCCGTAAAATGTAGGAGTGGGTGAGGAATGTGTGACCGATCCGAAGCCGAGCAAGCACAACGTCCTCCCTCCGCGACTGGTGGCACGAGGACCCCCAGTGCTCTGGGGTGTCCTTCAGTGTGCGGAGTTTGTTGGTGGTCTCTGCAAACCACTGGGCCTGCCATTGTTCATGGACGGCCTGCCGCAACATCGGGAGAGCATCGGAGGAGGGGACAGCAGTGTTAGGTATATCTGGCAAGTGGGCCACCTGACGGGCATGGGCATCCGCCCTCTCATTGCCCATGATGCCAACATGCCCCGGGACTCACATGAAAAACACTGTCTTACCCTGCTTACGAATCACAAGCAGCAATCTGTGCACACCCTGGACGATGGCATGTCTGCCATATAGGGTGTGCAACAGCTGAAGGGAGCATAAGGAGTCAGTCGCAACAACAAAGTGTCTCTCATTCAATACTTGGATGAGCTCCAGTGCCCTGTGCAGAGCTGTGAGTTCTGCAGTTAAGACACTGGTGACGCCTGGAAGGCGGCCCCCTATGAGATGACCAGTTGTAAAGACTGACCAACCCACTGAGGAGCCATCCTTCGACCCATCCGTGTAAATAAAAACATGGCCTCGATAGGTCCAAGAGAGGCGTCCAAACTCTTATTGGTACACTGACCTATCGGTACTGGTTTTGGGTAAGGCTGCAAGCGACAAATCTAAATTTGGCTCTGGCACTGTCCAGGGTGGCACAGAGGCCGGCAGTACAGGCTGCACCCTAGGCAGAGTCACACCCAGGCCGGTAAGACCGTCCGTCCACCGCACACTGAATGGAGGGGGAACCCCCGGGCGGCGGTCGAATGACCGTCTCATAGTGTTTCTAAAGACGGCCGGGTGTGTAGGGTGCTGTGGCTGACCTTACAGCCACAAAATATATGCAGCTGCAAGGTACTGCCACCGCACAGTCAGTGGTGGTTCACCAGCCTCAGCATAAAGACTGAGTACTGGACTGGTGCGGAACGCCCCAATGGACAACCCGATTCCAGCATGATGAACACTGCCAGCATCCGGAGAGTAGATGGAGCGGCCAGGCCATATATGCTGCAGCCATAATCGAGACGTGATCGAACGAGTGACCGGTAGAGTCGAAGCATCACCGTTCGATCTGCCCCAAAACCAGTTCTCTGCAGGCACCGCAGAATATTTAGGGAGCGAAGGCACTCCATGTCAGACGGCTGTTAAAACCGGAGACCTCTACAACAGGGAGGAGGCGGCCATCCAGGGTAAGCTGAGGCTCAGGGTGAAGCCCTCGCTTACGACAGAAGTGCATGACAGTAGTTTTGTCAGGGGAGAACTTATAGCCACGAGAGGTGGCAAACTCGTTGGCACTGTTTATCGCCAGTTGCACCTGATGCTCAATGCTGTGCATCGTGACAGCCCGGTACCTAATAAAAAAGTCGTCCGCAAATAGGGATGACTTTACCGGGGGGGGGGGGGGGGAATGGGGGATGGTTGGCCGTTCACTGCAACAGCAAAGAGCGTCACACTCAAGACGCTCCCTTGTGGGACACCACTCTCCTGCAGGAAGGCCTAGGAGTAGGTGTTACCCACACGCACTCTGAAGGTCCGTTCGGACAAAAAGCTATGGAGGAAGAGGGGCAGATTACCCCAGAGCCCCCACTGGTACAAGGTCTCCAGTATACCATGGCGCCATGTGGTATCATATGCCTTCTCCACATCAAAGAAGACAGCCACTAAGTGCTGTCTGTGGAGAAAGGCCTCACGTACTGCAGTCTCCAGTGAGATCAGATGATCCACTGAAGACCTGCCAGCACGGAAGCCACTCTGGGCATCGGCAAGAAGGTGGTGCCGCTCCAGATACCACACCAGGCGCCAATTAACCTTTTGTTCCATGGTTTTGCAAAGACAGCTCGTCAATGAAATGGGTCTGTAATTTATTGGAAGGCTACTATCCTTCCCGGGTTTTTGGAGTGGAATTATAGTAGCCTCTCGCCAACCTGCAGGGATTTCATGCTGCTGCCAGATGTAATTGAATACCTCAAGGAGGTATCTAACGCCTTTCTCTGGTAGGTGTCGTAGCATTTGATAGTGGATGCTATCTGCTCCAGGGGCAGTATCCCTGGCTCTTGTTAGTGCTGCCTGCAGCTCCCAAGGGGTAAATGGGTTGTTATACCCCTCAGTGACACCCCCAGTAAAATTAAGTGGGTGGCGTTCCGCAGCTTGCATAAATGCTGCCGTGTAGTGCTGGGAACTGGAGACGGCTGCAAACGTCCTTCCCAGTTCCTCAGCCACCTCACACGGCAGAAGGCAATGTCTTCCTTGTACAAGGAGACCTGAGCCACATGATGGCAAATATCTGCCCTGGATCTTCCTCAGCTTTTCCCAGACTTTCTTGGAGGGCGTGTGACGGGTAAGTGAGGAGACGTACTGACTCCATGAGTAGCGTTTGGCCTCCATGATCACCCGTCCTGCAGATGCCCGGGCTCGGAGATAGTCGATACGGTTGGCCTCGGTAGGACAAGATTGGAAGCAGCGAAGGGCCTTGTCGGCGAGCCCGAATCACACTCCGACAATCCTCCGTCCACCATGGCACCTGTGCTCGTGGTGGGTTACACGAGCTCTGGGGGATGGATGCCAATGCCGCCCCGACCACCACCTCTGTGAAGTGACTCACTAGGTCGTTGACCCCATCAAAATCACACAGTGGGCGAAAGTAGATACGACGGGCGAACTCCTCCCAGTCCGCCCGATGCAGACACCACCGTGGTGGGTGTTGGGGTAATGCCCCATCTCCACTGCTAATCTTGATGGGGAAGTGATCAATTCCACAAGGGTCTGACGAGACCTCCCACTGCAAACCTGGTGCCAACCCAGGAGAGCAGATGGACAGGTCTATACTTGAGAGACCACCAGTGGCAGTCATGACATGTGTGGAGGCACCGGTGTTTAGAACAATGAGGCCATTATGTGACACCCATTGTTCCACAAGTCGCCCTCGGGGGTTATGACTGTCCGAGCCCCATAGGGGATTATGGGCATTAAAATCATCCATAATCAAGAAGGGTCTTGGAAGCTGGGCACTGAGCGAGTGGAGGTCTGCCCATGGGATATCAATCCCAGGAGGCATATAGAGGGAACATGGAGTGGTGGGCACTTCCAGTTGCAATGAGACCGCCACTGCTTGCAGAGGCGTCTGCAAAGTCACTGGCACATGCATGCACCCATTCCGGATAAGGATAGCCACCCCTCCCACAGGGTGGCTTCCTTGCTGCCGGGTGTCTGCATATACAGTGTACCCCCATAACAAAACGGGGGTATCACTGTGACACAGGATTTCCTGGAGGGAGATGCAGACAGGGTTGTGGCACGAGATCAGCAGTGCGATCTCGTCCCTCTTGTGGGAAAACCCTCGACAGTTCCATTGTAGGAAATTTACCATCAAGTGGACTTAGGCGGTTTGTTTCTATTCCTCCCTTTTCTCCGTCCCACTGCAGAAAAGGGAGGGACGCCTTCAATTGGTTCGTCCTCCTCCATTTCGAAGGAGGAATCCCCATCTTGTCCCAGTTTGGGCATGAAACCACCCCGTGCTCTCTGCCATTGGCCAGAGAGCTTGGATGGACGAACCAAGGACACCCGCCCCACGGGAGTAGTGAGGGGTGTCCCTACTTTCTTTCCTGCTGTCTCACCCAGCACCCCCTCCGTGGAGGAGGTTGGCTGGGCTGGCACAGAGAGGGAGGCCTTCAAGGGAGATGCCTCTCTTTGATGAGTGGCATCTGGGGCCTCCAAAGAAGATGGCACCGCCATTATTGGGGGGCCCATGCATGGGCCAGAGGCGGTGGTGGAGCCGGAAGAAGCCATGGAATTGGGGTCGGCGTCCGTCTGGCAGCCAATGCTTGCACAGTCTGGCACCCCATGGACCCTGCGGGCCCAAGAGGGCGTTAAACGGATGA
The DNA here is from genome assembly GCA_013389805.1 of Trigoniulus corallinus. NCBI lineage: Eukaryota > Metazoa > Arthropoda > Diplopoda > Spirobolida > Trigoniulidae > Trigoniulus > Trigoniulus corallinus. The sequence goes on from JAAFCE010007744.1 coordinate 24,467,242, forward strand.
GAGAGGGGAGCTGAGGTAGGGTGTCCGTCTGGGTACAGACAGAGGACACAGCAGCTGCCTTCGTCGCACTGGCATAGGACACTCCACGACTGGAGGTCCCTGGCAAGGCTAGCAGCCGCCGTGCATCTGGAAAACTGATACCCTTCTGGACATGCAGCTCCTGGATCGTGCGTTCCTGCAGTCAAGTGGGGCAATCCCTAGAAGAGGCGGGGTGGTTGCCCTTACAGTTTATGCAGAGAGGTGCAGTCTTACATGGCTCGGGGGAGTGGTCACCCTGTCCATAAGTGCCACACATGGCCCTGGCAGAACAGGAATTCTGGCCATGACCATACCTTTGGCACTTGAAGCAACGAAGGGGGCTTGGAATGAAAGGTCGTACTGGCATGCAGAGGTAGCCGGCCCTGATGTATTCTGGCAACTTGGGCCTACCAAAGGTGAGCACCAAGGTGTCAGAGGGGTGGGATTCTCCATCCCTTTGAACCAAGGTGCGGCAGACAGCCACCACACCCTGGTCCTTAACTTCCTCCACTATGTTCTCCTCTGACTCCCCACGTAGGTCAGGGCACCACACCACACCTCTACTGGTGTTAAGGGTGCGATGGGGTTCGACCACGATGGGGAAATCACCGAGTTTCTGCATTTTAAGCTATGCCTCAATCTGGTGAGGGGCAGATGCCTCCACCAACAAGGTGCCATTGCAAAGCTTCTTGACCGAAGTCACGTGGTGGCCTTGGCAATAAGGAAGGGTGACGCCTTCCCCAAAGATGCACCATTCTCCCCAGATATGGAAAGAAACTGGATAGGATAGGAAGAAGGGGTGGAAGGGGATTTAACTGCACCTAAGGCCTCCTTAGATGCAGGGACATGCTTCACATCGGCAGTGGAGCCCTGAACCTTAAGACTGTGAGGTCGTTGCCTCTTGTTAAGGGCAGGTGATGATGCAGTAGGAGGCACAGAATCGTTACAGGGTCCAGACGGCTTACTGGGTGAACGTGGCCTCTTGTTTTGAGCACTACTCGTCTCCACAGGCTTAGCGGCAGTCGGCCCACTAAGTTGGGTGGAACCGAGGCCATTGTCTTCAGGCTCAACACAAGAACAAGTCGCAGAAGGAAAAGAAGAAGAAGCTAAAAGGGTGGGGTTATTTGATGAGGCCTCCAGCCTCTGTTTTAAAGTTGCCATAATTTGATTAAATTATGAAGTTCGCTATCCGCAGGCCTCACCCACCATGGAGCCCAACAAGGGGACGCCCATTCGGGTCGCCAAGGGTGCTCGGACAGGATACCATAAGGGTGGCATAATCCCTGAGTACCAGACCAAAGGCATCAGGGTTGACTGCCGGTCCACTCACAGTAACCCTAGGGGGCATAACCACTTATGTGCCCCTGGCCGATTGACCAAGACCGGGTATCCACCTTGGCCTCCCGTTTTCCCTGGAAGCTGTGGCCAAAGTGATGTGTTGGGGCTGTGGGCCGCAGCCCTAATCCCCGCTGTCTGTCAGCCAGACCACAAGTGTGAGGTGGCTCAGAGACATCGCAGGACATGCGCCTCCTCAATCACCAGGATCCGCTTTTCCCAGGGGTGCGGGTCTCCAGGCACGGCAAACACGTGGGTAGGCGTTTATTTACGGTCACCTCAGTGAGGGGCCTACATCGACCGAGAACAAGTCGGACCAAACACATGAACGACCACGATGGTAGTATCGTCCTGTCCAGAACACGTCATAGACAAAGATGACAGTGGTGTTGTCCTATCTGGGGCAAGAAAAAGTCACCCCTTTTAGTGGCCTCTTACGACATGCAGGTATGCAGTGTGCCTATTCTCCTGGAGGAATGCTATGCTAATGTGTCTGTGGTGGAGGGTGTCCACTAATTCCCCAGTTTTCCTTGTAAAAGTCCCCACATTCCATGTCCCTAATCTGGCAGTACAGTACACAACTTTAGAAATGTTAATGGCTACTTACGAGGCTTACACATAATTTAGTTGATTATATACTAATATATGGAACAAAGTACAGTAGGTTCTCAACTTACACGATTAATTGGTTCCAGAGGTTTTTGCTTAAGTCGAAAAATCGCATAACTTGAGGAATACACTATACAGTCAAACTTCGCTATAACACACCCTGGTTATAACACTTTTTGGCTTATAACACACACAGGGGAAAGTCCCAGCCAGCTCTAATGCATAGGTAATTAGAAATTGATTGTCTAAAACACACTGGGATATTGCATATAACACACGTCTGGTTTGGTCCCTACAGCACTTTCAACGTGTGAGAGACCTCGGATATAACAAACAGCTGTAACATGAAACTAGATGGCATACCCCACAGCTTAAGTAAGGCTACATGGTACAAGATTTTTCCTATCTCGGATGTTTTCCAGAGCATTGGGGAAATCGGCCCATAACGTTAATGCAGGATGGCTGAAGTGAAGACAGGCAAGTGGGGATTTCACAGAACTGTCATTAGGCCCGTTATGCTTATAGCTCAGAGCGTTGGGCTGTTAGGAAGTCCCATGAAATGCAAATGCAAGTGGCTGAGATACGAAAGCTACGCTACATGTGTGGGGTGTCATGATCTGACAGAATTAGAAACGACTACGTTAGTGGTGGCTTGGGGGTGGCAGATATTGCGGAAAGGATGAGAGAGAAGCGTTTGAGGTGTTATGGGCATGTGATGAGGAGGGGAGAGGAGGAGCTTATTAGGTCCATTGTGGGACTGCAGGTAGTTGGGGGCACCAGATGTAGAGGAAGAACAAAACGGACGTGAGTGCAGGTGTTGCAAAAGGATATGGTGGCATGTGGGGTGGAAGGGGACTTGTTGGGGGATAGGCGGGAGTGGAGGATTAGAACCCACAGACCGGAACCTAGCTCAGGCGGGAGAAGGGTGAGATGATGGTGGTAATAAAAGGATAAAGTTCTCAGCAGTGTGGAATCTGGCAAAATTGCAGCTGACTGCAAGTGTGTGCGTCTTGAAGTATATTTATACAAGTCTAGGTCGACTAATCTAGGTTGCAATTATCTTGAAATTAGCATATTTTTGTTCCATTAAAATAGCTTTGGCATCATTTAGCATTGTTTCTGTTATAACACACACTCGGTTATAAGACACAGACACGAGCAGTCCCGAAGGTGTGTGTTATATCCGAGATTCACTGTATTTTTAACGTTTTATATTCAAAATAGCCACTGGGTACCCGGGTACCCTGGTTGTTGAAATTGCATAGGCAAATTCAAAACAAATTTTAAATATGTTAGGATGCTTGGCACTCAAAATCTTTTTACATATAATGAAAGGAAAAAAAGGTGAAATAGGACCAGGATCCAGGAGGATATAAAAAAATTTTAATGATAACATTAAAATTGTCAGGTGGACACCCGGGTACCTGGTTGTTGACATAAGGGTTAAACCAACCTTTTGGCAAATGTAGGTATTGACCAACGTCTTGTGTAAACTCCTATTTTCTCCCAGCCTATGGGCATTTTTTCTTGGTTATGGCTGCATCGGCCTTTCGCTTCCCCTTTGGTCACTTCTTTTCTAGCAAGGGGGTAGTGTTATGGCCGATGCATACGTCGTGTATGCACCACAGGTACATGACATATGATGCATGTGCACTCTCTAATTTTGAATTTTTGAATTTCAAATTCATTTTGAATCCAAATTCTGAATTTTGTATTTTGAAATTGGCAGATACAAAAATCAGTCAGTTGTTCGTCTTACTTAATGGAGCATAGGCTTGTCGCATATGTATCTTAATATCTTATATTTATTTTCTTTAATCCATGTTTCAAAGTGTTAAATTGATTTAATTCAATTAAATGATATGGAAATTTTATGATTACTTGAACATTCGACACAACGGGAATATATTCATCAGAACAGTGACAAACAAATAGTGTTGCAAACCAATGTAACGTTCCCCCTACAGTATCATTATCCCGCCTAGGGTAGGGTCGGGTCTGTGCGTCGACACACATGGTCTGACTGGGGGCACCCCAACCAGGCATCAGGAACCCACAGGAATATTGGCTTTATTGTGTGTGAGGGGCTGCCGGTGTCACATGTCAAAGTGTCCGCTTTTACGTCAAAGTGTCCCGGCCGTTTTCCATTTTACCCGATTAGTTTTTTTTTTTGGTTCGTTGGTGTTTTAGGGAAAAATTGTTGCCAAAAACATATATTTTTATGAATAAACCATATTGTTGTAATGACAGAATTGCAACTTGAGTGTGGTGACGTTGAGGCCAGGCAGAAGGAAAGCAGAATTGAGATTTTTCTGTGTCTAGAAAAATGAGATTCGTACAAATGGAAAATTCGTGGCTACACGAAATCATTCACAGAATCGATATGTATCCTGTTCGCGGGGAGAAGGGCGGGGGACCGAAAATAAAGATCATTGCAATGATATACAGTCAAACTCGGAAATAACACACACCTTCGGGACTGCTCGTGTCTGTGTGTTATAACCGAGTGTGCGTTATAACAGAAGCTATGCTAAATGATGCCAAAGCTATGTTAACTGAACAAAAGTATGCTAATTTATAGATGCATTCAAAAAGTCGACCTAGACTTGTATACTTCAAAACGCACACACTTGCAGTCAGCTGCAAATTTTTTGCCAGATTCCACACTGCTGAGAATTTTATCCTTTTATCATCATCTCACCCTTCTCCCGCCGGAGGCAGGGTCTGGTCTGCGGGTTCTAATCCTCCATTCCCGCCTATCCCCCACCAAGTCCCCTTCCACCCCACATGCCACCATATCCCTTTGCACCATCTGCACTCACGTCCGTTTTGGCCTTCCTCTACCTCTGGTGCCCCCAACTACCTGCAGTCCCACAATGGACCTAATAAGCTCCTCCTCTCACCTCCTCATCACATGCCCATACCACCTCAAAAGCTTCTCTCTCATCTTTTCCACATTAACTGCCACCCGCAAGCTACCTCTAGTGTAGTCGTTTCTAACTCTGTCAGATCATGACACCCCACACATGTAGCGTAGCATTCGCATCTCAGCCGCTGGCATTTGCATTTCATGGGTCTCCCTAACAGCCAAACACTCTGAGCCATATAGCATAGCGGGCCTAATGACAGTTCTGTAAATTTTGCCCTTCATCTTTATTGGGACCCGGCGGTCACACAGGACCCCACTTGCCTGTCTCCACTTCAGCCATCCTGCATTAACCCTACAGGCCACGTCAGAATCGCTTTCCCCATTGCTCTGGAAAACTGATCCTAGATAGCAAAACTCTTGCACCATATAGCCTTACTTAAGCCGTGGGGCATGCCGTCTAGTTGCATGTTATAGCTGTTTGTTATATCCCAGGTCTCTCACACGTTTAAAGTGCTGTAGGGACCAAACCATTTGTGTGTTATATGTAATATCCGTGTGTGTTATATGTAATATCCGAGTGTGTTATAGCCAATCAATTTCTATATACTTATGCATTAGCGTTGGCTGGGACTTTCCCTTGTGTGTGTTATAAGCCGAAAAGTGTTATAACCAGGGTGTGTTATAGCGAGGTTTGACTGTATACCAAAGACAATTCATCACCTTCATCTTTCACCTCAATCGCTAGGTAATATTAATAACCAGGTAAAATGGAAAGCGTACACCAAAAATGGAAGAACATTGCATCATCTACGACAGTGGTTTTCAGTGCGTGTTCTGCAAACAAATTAAATGCAGAAATGAAGGCGTTGGAAAAGAATTCGGTACAATTTAAAATAATTTTTGGATGGGATTGTAATCAGCAAACGACCTAGTTGTTCGTTTTATTGTTATATGAAGTGGTAGTAAGTACCAAGTGTAGAAAGTGTACAAGCTGACTTAAAGTTTATGTTGAATTGTAAATGTTCCGTGCAAGTAAAATGTCACAGTGTAGCGTTCCCTGGCTTCAAAAGGATTGAGAACCACTGATCTACGAAATGGTAAGTTAACATTTGATAGAAATTTCGCCTTGATTCAAGCTGCATATCTTCTCTGCAGTGCAAATGTGCTATGCAGAAAAGAGACTAATTAGGGCAACAGCATTCGTATCTAAATGGTGGACACTTTGAGGTACTCAAACATTGCATCAAAGTGTCTGGCCGGACACTTTGAGGTAGACCCCTGGAAACTTTGAGATGCCTCAAATTGTCTCCCATTTGACGCGTGACACCGGCCTACCCCACGTGTTCCAACACTGCATTATACAACTAAAATAGAAAATGTGGCAAGTAAATTAATGCTTTGTTGGTTTAATATTGCATGACCTATTGCAAATCCTAGCAGCTAAAAACATTCCGCCTGTTTTAAATGAAGTATTCAATTTAGCTATTAACTGTATCAACAGTATTAAAGCTAGTGCCAAAAGCGAACGTCTTTTCAAGAGAGAGTAGTTCCTGATTTTTTAAAAATGAAACAAATATACTGCAAAGTAAAATTTGCACAAAAATGTCTGATGAGCACCGCGAGGGCTTATTGAGAACTGCACCTTCTGCCTGTTAAATAACAAAGACTGACCGTTTTCCTGCGAAAATACTGTTGGGTACCCATTTTCTTCCCACTGAAACCCCCAAATGACCCATCCTTCAGACGTGAAGTAAAACTGTGGTCCCACAATTAGTGAGTTACATGTCAAGTGTAGAGGGGCAGGTTTTCCAGGCACCCCAGTGAATTAAATAGACCGACATCATCATCATCATAATACCATTATCCAGGTTGTGGCAGTGAGTGTCTGGTATGCAGGTTCAAGCCTTCCACCCTCACCTGCCTTGTACCACGTTCCCGACAACCACACACACACTACCATATCCCTACAAACAATTTGCTCCTAAGTCAGCGTTGGTCTCCCCTACCCCGGATTCTTCCAACCACCTGCATTCCTGTATTTGTTGTTGTTTGTTGGAGTTTAAGGTCCCTTGTTGTTGTTGTTTGTTGGTGTTTAAGGTCCCGTCAACTACAAGGTCATTAGAGACCCGTCCACTGTATAGTTCTAATGCATATACTGCACAGACACTACACTAATGCGACGATTATTGGGTATTAGCAGTACCCAGCTTTCCCGAGCGACCACCCATGTCAGTACTAACTGGGCTTGCGTTGCTTAACTTCAGTGATCAGACGAGAACTGGTGTGTCCAACGCAACTCGCCGCTCCCTGCATTCCTATAATGGATCTAACGAGCTCCTACACTCCTCTTCTCATAACATGTCCATACCACCTTAATTTACTCTCCCTCATCGTTTTCCGTGATGTCCCCCACCCCCAAGGTACTCCCAATATGCTGGTTTTTAATTCTATCAGCTCTCCACACCCCACTCAATTGCCACATTTACATCTCCGCTACTTGCATCCTATTTAGGTGGCTCTTCCTGAATTCCCAACACTCATCATCACCATCATCTCACCTTCCTCCCGTCAATCCTCCACCAAGTCCCCCTCCACCCCGCACGCCTCCATGTCCCTTTGCACTACATACACTCACTCCCGTTTTGGTCGTTCACTGCTCCTGGCGCCCTCGATCACCTGAGATCACATAATGGACCTAATCACATGCAAAAACCACCCTCCTCATCACGCACACTCAACCGACTCTCCCTCATCTTTTCCGCGATGTCTCCTACCCCCAAGCTACCTCTAACGTAATCGTTTCGGATTCGGTCGGAATGTGACACCCCACACCCTGACTACCCTCAATTCCCAACACTGCCGACAACAAATAAGCATAATGGTTGGAGCATTAGGTTGGCAGCCGGGTGCAATATCCCGTCAAACAGATAACGCATTTCTCCCAATGGGACAGACAAAACATGAAGAAGCATTCCGAATTTCTCCTTCTCTCAAAAGAAGCCACGCAGCTTGGACAAAATTGAATCTGCAACCAAGGACTCACGAGACAAGAGTGAAAATACTTAGCCACCAAAGCAGGTGTCCGTCAGCTGTAAACATAGTAGCATCCGCCTTTCCTTTGAGTCGTTGTGCTGTAAGCTATAACTGTTATTTTCACAAATCACAATCATACAGCAGTGTACGTACCGTATATTGCTTAGAAACTAATTCCTGCAAGAAAAATTGAATCTCACCGCTTTTTAATGTCACGAGACAACAGGAGCTACATCTAATCCTCTCTTCGAAACCTTGCCGAAGGAATGATTTTTATGGTTGACCCCAAATCACTTCATTGCCATTGATTTGCGGCGCTTATACTGTAGCTCCGTTTATTTCACCCAAATGAACATGGTATCTCACATACTTTGATTATTGGGGGGGGCAGTAAGGAAAGGAAACCTTAAGAGAAAGAATAGCTATGTAACTTACAGTGACCGTTGCTCCGCAAGGTTGAGAAGAAAGGCAGAGAAGTCTGAATCATTAACGAATCCAAATCCTTCTTTTAGAGACACCCATTTTTTGACATTTTGAGCTCCGATATAAACTCCTCGAGCTGTTTGTTTTTCCGCTTCACTATTCCATAAACGTTTTCTGCCAGCCCCATTCCGTTTTCCTCCTTTGATGCCTTTGAGAGGCAGCATCTAACAATAAAGAAGAATGGCCGCTTTTCGAATGGCATGGGCTCTTCTCTCTTGTAGATTCCGTATGTCAATCAAAAACTTAACATCCAAATCAGTACTGTTTTCAAAAATGACTGTTTAAAGAGTATTAGATGTATTCATTTCGTTGTTGAGGCGCTGCCTCAATGGTTAAGTACTGTCACAGGAAGTGTGACATACTCCACACGGACAGAGCATGCAGAAATCATCTTGAAAATTGAGGATCGTGCACGTTTTACGTTTACGATACTGTTATCTTTACTTCGTTTTCTACTTTCTGATTCTATTCCTTCGCCAATGTGGGATTCATACAACATCTTTAGTAAAAGGAGTCATTGATTTTCATTAGTTGCAGTTTTCATATTCTAATTCTAATTCACTGCACTGCAAGCAGCCTTATTTGGCCAATATGGCAGTGGAGACACCAACTCTTATTCCTACATACATCATCATCATACCCTTCTCCAGCTCGCAACTGGTTGGGGTCTGCGAGTCCCAATCCTCCACCCCC